>ML685764.1:26808821-26899477 GCA_007922175.1 Pelusios castaneus
ATTAATAAATCTGTTAGTCTTTAAAAGTGCCACAAGACTCTGTTGTCTTTCTACAGTAGACTAACACGGCTACCCCTTTGGAATTAGTGTACAGAAAGTTTGCCATCCTCTGGATTAATCTGGAGTGCCTTTTGAGAAGGCAGAAGGTTTACAGAGGGTGTTATTGATGGCTTTGTATTATTAATCAGAACCACCATGGAAATTCTTACAAATAGTGAAGGGAGAAGGCTGTGGTTTGTGCCCAGATAATAAAAGTGCCTGATAGTGATGGATATGCTTTTAAATCTTGGGACAGACAAGATCCTCGAGGAGCTTGTCCACAGCAACCACTGGCTGTTTAAAATAGATGATCCATGAAGAAATGAAAGTTGCCTTTTGTATTTCACAGCCTTTCCCAATTCATTCGGCTTTGGTTTCATAGGATGCAAGAGCTCCTGAGTCATAGTCCCTTGAAACAGCCATAACAAACCAGCTGATTGGTCAGTGTGGATCACTTGATAACAGGAGTTTTGGAAAAGTGGTGTTCACATCTGTTTTGCACTTGTATTGTCCAGATCTATTTTACTGGTTCCCCACCCCACAGGTATGATTTGCAATCAACTTGTTACATGCAATTGAATTGTTGTGTGCAATTTAAATCACTGAAAATGTTTTACTGACCCTGGGTGACTCTAAAAAGAATGAAAGAAATGCCAAAGCTACAGAACAATGAGTACTCTCCTTTTTCTAGGTCCCATCAAAGAGCCAATATTTATTCTAAACTTTCTCAGCCCTATCTTACCAGTACTTTGTTTAGTTACTACAGTAGTGAACATTGGAGGAACGTGGAGATAAATATCCTGTATTTCTTTGCTTTGTTTCTCATAACATAAGGGCATATTTGAAGACAACTGAAAGAAAAACTGTTGAAAAAAACTACCAAGACAGTGAACATCCAGAGTATGCCTTAGCAAGCTGCACATTAAAATTGACAATTAACATTTTTCACCTGACATCTATCCTCCCTCCAACGTGTATGTATAGATAGTGTAGCAAAATTTGAATTGTGTGTTTTTTAGTGTCTTATCGAACACTTCCATGTTCTTTGTCTGATTCCATAGGCGATTGTTTTGGTTATGATGGGAATGAGGGGAAAAAAATCTTTCTGGGGATCTGTTATATCAATGACCAGAACCCCATGAGTGACAAAGCATTAAACCAGCGAGTAGGAGCAACTCTTCCACTAACCTGCTGTGTGACCTTGGCTTAGTCCCTGATCCCCTCTCTGCCTCTATTTGGTTATTTAGATAATAAATTCTTCAGGGCAGGGTCAGTCACTCCCAGCGTGTGTTCAGTGCCTGGTAAAATGGGGCTGTGGTCTTGGTTGGTACCAGCTAGATACTAGTGTAATAAAATGACCATAGCAGTGAGTAATGCTCCTGGTGTAGCTGGAGTGAAGTTATTGGCGTTACCACCAGGAGAGGATTGTGCTGTTGGACTTTAAAAATTTGTGGGATTTTTTTGTTCCAAACTTGTTTGTGCTGTTCTTTCAGTTACCACAAATGACACCTTCTGTTTGCCCTGTTCACATTCAGTCCCTTCAATGTTGGTGCAGTGGCCTTTGGGAAAAGCCCCAGATATCACCAGTAACCTGCGTCATTATAGACTCTAAGGTCAGAAGGAACCAATATGATCATCTAGTCTGACCTCCTGCACAGTGCAGGCCACAGAACCTCACCCACCCACTCCTGTAATAGACCCTAACCTAGGACTGAGTTATTGAAGTCTTCAAATCATGGTGTAAAGACTTCAAGGTAAAGAGAATCCACCAGTAAGTGAACCATGCCCCATGCTACAGAGGAAGGCAAAAACCCCCCAGCGCCTCTACCAATGTGCCCTGGAAGAAAATTCCTTCCTGACCCAAATATGGTGACCAGCTAAACCTGGAGTGTGTGGCAAGACTCACCAGCCAGATACCCAAGAAAGAATTCTCTGTCATAACACAGAACCTGCCCCATCAATTGTCCCATCGGCATATCTATCACCAGGAACCAAAGATCAGTCAATTGCCAAATTAGGCTGTCCCATTATACAATTCCCTCCACAAAATTATTAAGCTCGGTTTTGAAACCAGCTAATTTTTTGCACCCACTGCTTCCTTTGGAAGGCTATTCCAGAACTTCACCCGTCTGATGGATAGAAACCTGTGTCTAATTTCAAGTCTAAACTTTCTGATGGCCAGTTTATATCCATTGGTTCTTGTGTCCACATTGATGACCTCTCCCTCACTAGTACTTATCCCTCTGACGTATTTATACACAGCAATCATATCTCCCCTCAACCTTCTTATATTTAGGAAGCATCAAAAGTTCTTTCAGGGTTTCTCAAGTGTTGTGTTTAGTGGCCCATGAGGATGTTGAATCTATTGTAGGTGGAGAGCTCAGGTTGCATTCAATTCTGTGATGTTTGAAACATTAGGATAAGTACTCTTGGGAAGGTGTGGATTTGTCTGGGACCTGGAAAGTTCTTCCAAGAAGCTCAGTGATCTACAGTCTGTGCAGTGGGCGGTGTTCATGACCAGCTTTTTTTAAGTGCTTCTGTTTTGCAGCCTGTTGCAGTTGGCTAGGAGCTCTTTGTAGCGTACTCTTTGTAGTGTGCCCTGTGTGGTTTGAGAAAGTGAACAAAGCCAGTTCCAGATGGTTTCACCTTCATGGCAGTTCTGCTTTGGGGAGGCAGGACACTGGAAATCATCTATGCATAAGGTTGGGGCTAAGTTTCTGGCGTGTGTTTTTGGTGGGGGGGTTAAAGGTAAGGAATCACAGTGTTTTGGGGAATAGATAAACCCCATTTCACTTAGTGCTGGGGTCATGGGCTGCTCAGATGGAGCGTCTCTGGAAAGGCCCCTTGTCTTCCTGGGTTCTGCCTGGGGAGACGCGCTGAATGCAAGTTACTGATGGTTGTAATTCACCAACAGGCATTTTCTCTTCCTGGGGGGTGCTGAAAGCATGCTGGCCTGTCAAGCTATTTCTAGTTCCAAGTTAAGCAGCTTCCTTATGGGCCGAGGTCCTGCAAAGACCAATATAGGGTTTGTTTCCCTTTCTTTTCCTGCTGGATCACTCTGGAAGCTGTAAACATTCTGATTGCAGGCATGTCCCAAATGTAATGTTTTGAAGAACATACTCTTAACACCTGCTTCTAAAACATTGCCCCGTCCCAGAAACACAGCCAGTGTATCCCAGTGAGACCAGACCAATGCACTTCTTTTTGTTTATGAAATATACTGTATCAAAGAGCAAAGACTCTCTTCAAGAAAAAGGAAGAAGGCCCATCCATCCATTTACTCAAGCCAGCTGCTGTCAATGAGAGCTGTGCTTCGGGATAGACTCAGAAAAACACTGCAGTTCACCTGCTCTTAGCCCTGCCATCTACAGCCTTGAATCGACCCACATTTCATATAATACCACCACTGTTTACTGTCAAGCCCTGCTTCAGGGAGGCTGGTGTTCTGAAATGAACAGGGGACTTAGAACATCTTCTGAATTGTGAGCAAACTACTGCACTTGTGGCTGTCTGTTTGTGTCAGGTGAATTTAGCATGGGTGGAAGGGGGTGAGCATAACATGAGGTCCTCTCTTTGCCCATAGAGCAGGTACAGTGTGGACACATTTCCCTTTCTGAGCCCTGCTGCATTCTGAATCCACCACTTCTCAGAGCAAATGGGAAGTTAATTCTCCGTGTGCCATTTGCTCCTTGCCCTCTCTGCTAGAAAGCTTTAAGAGTGGACCCATTTGAGCTCCAGTAACACCGAGGCGCTCCACTGTGCATTCTGCACAGATGGAAGGAAACTGTGTCTGCTCTGGAGATACTGCAGATTAGAGAGACACTAGGTGGGAGGGAGGAAGCATTACCACGGACCTGCCTTCTTATAGACAGACCCAACTGAGGCTGGAGGGCTTCCCCAGTGCCCCACGGAAAGTCCATGCCATTATCCCCAAACCGTCCAAGGGTGATGGGAACTCCTTGCTCCATGAGGAGCAGGTCTGTGAATGTTTGCACTGCAGTCAGACCTGAGCTAGCTAATAGCAGCAAAGCTGTGGCAGTGTGAGCTGGCTGCTCATGTACATCCCCAGGTCCCAGCGGGCTTGGACAGCCCATGCTGCTAGGACTTCGCGCCTATTGTTATTCGAGCTAGCCCAGGTATGTCCACACGTGCTGCCGTCACACCTCTGACTGCAGTGTAGACATGTCATGCCTGGCCAATAAGCAAGCCTGGGGTGTTGAGGTGGGTTTCATTGGAGCCAGTGACTCCAAAGTGAAATGTTTCGTATTCTAGATCTCTGGCGGGGAGACACTTTCACTAAATCACCCCCAGCACATTCTCCCTGCCATCTGGGAGCTCCACCACCATTCCTTGTTTTCCCTTGTGCTGCAGCAGGGTGGAGGGAATAGAGGCATGTGTGCTGTGGGGAAAGTGATCAACAGGGCAGCTTTAATATCGTGGGGCTTCCTAAAGTGTAACCAAAATGAAATCTTTCTCAGATTTACATGCAGGTACAATCTTAACCAATAACCCAGATGAAAGGGATTTGCTGGAGTAACAACCTAAGACCCAGCTAACACACCATGAAAGAGAGGGCTGTCAGCTGTTGTTTCTATTTTATTCTAACTTTGCACTTTTCAGCGTGCCTGGGGAGGGCCAGAGACTGGCACTGAGAGGCCGTAATCAGTAACGAATGCTTGATGCAGTATCTCCAAAGTAATATTTCCCCGCACTCCTTTGAGGCAGCATCATCCAATGAGTAGGATACTGCTCTGGGCATCGGGAGTTCTGCATTTCAATCTCCACTCTGGTGTGAGAGTCTGAGCAAATGACACCTCTGTTCCCCCTCCCATCCTTTCTGACCCTTCTCTTTAGGCTCCCATCTCAAACAGCTTACAGTCTAGCTCTCACGCTCTGGTAGTTGTGGTTGTTCATCCTGAGACTTCAAAGACGACCCTGACACCATGGGCTGGTTTGGTTTCTGTGAACACGCAAGTGGCTGATCAGGCCAGCTGGAGCTATGAACTCTCCGTAGGACACTGAACAAGAGGCGCCACTGTGGGTTGCTTGACTTACTAGTGGACACACTGTGGTTGTGAGAATTATGCTTGTGAGTCTCTTATGACCTGACTGTACATGATGTAGCAAAATGGAGGCCAATTCTAGGCTGGGCTCTCCAGGTCCTCCTGCAATAGCCATAATAAAATAGGCCAAACACTCACGGCTGCATAAGGAGATGGTGGGCAGAGAACAAATCTTTCTTTGGCAGCATGTATAAGTGCTGGAACTTGGGGTGCTGGGGGTGCAGCAGCACCCCCTGGCTTGAAGTGATTACTATTCTTCATGGGGGTACAGTTTGGTCCAATGGCTCTCTGCACCCCTAGTAGCATGGTGTAGTGGACAGGTCATGGAGCTGTGAGCTGGGAATTCCTGGGTCTGCCAGTGTAACTTTGGACCAGTCACTTTGTCCTCAACCCCATCTGGTTTATATTGATTGATGGAACCACCTTCACAGACTTCAGTGGAGTTACAGCACAGACCGTGTGCAGACACAGGTGCTACTGCGATCAGAGTGAGGTGCATCACCTCTTCTCGGCTCCATTTCCCCAACTGTAGAGTGGAAAGTGCCTTGCCTTCCTGTTATCGTTTCTGTGAGCTGTAAGTATGCACGATGCATTGAAGGCACGTGAAGGAAATGAGGCCCTGTCCCAAGGAGTTGCACAGTCTCAGGCCCTTGGCTTCACATTAAGTGTATCCATGAGTGTTTGTAGGACTTGGTCCAAATTCAAAAAACCAAGAGTGGAGGACAGTGATCCAGCTTGGCTGGGGTAGAGGACACAGCAATAGGGGTAACATTTAGTTCTTATGGAAACCAGGAGGACACAGTGAAAGATCTTTTGAAGTTCACCCTTGGGTCAGCACAAAACTGTAAGTCTCCAAGATAGGGGGTTGAAATGGTGTGTTGACCTTGAGCTGCCCGGGCTGCATGCAGGCGACTTGCATGCCTATCAAATCCACTTCTTGTTGGTTTCTTTTCTAATCTAAGTCCATTTTCTCATCACTGGGTGTCTCGGGTCTGCATGGGCGCCTGCCCCAAAGGAGTATCTAGATCAGTGTTTCTCAACCTTTAGTGGACCGGGGAACGCCTAAAGGTATTAATTACTTTACGTGGAACACCTGATGAAAACATCCTCGAAAAAGCTGGTAACAGTGATGGGAGATAAATGCCCCCGTCGCAGCAAAGCTTCGAGAGGTGTATCAACATCTGCCACCATGTACCTGTAAATTGCTCCTCCCTGCTAGCCCCCCCTTACGAGGAGGGGTTGGGGTGGGTCACGGAACACCTGCACTATGTCTGAGGAGCACCAGTGTTCCATGGAACACCAGCTGAGAAATACTGGTCTAGACAAATGATTTGACAGAAGAGAGCGAGGTGAGCTGACAGCCTGGAGCAGCGAGGCCCAGGCATCAGGAAGCATTGTGAAAAGGCTTCCTCACCTGGGTCCTGTGAGAATGAATGAAAGGTTTTGTTAAAGGGGTTGAAAATGTGTGCATGCATCTACACCTCCATCTGACATTCCTACACATGTAGCAGGTCAGTGCTAAATATGGTTATAGTTAGGATGCCAGTCTGAAATCAAGTCCTCTCAGAACCACTAATGTGGTGATAGTGTGGGTGTGCACACGCACACAGGCCCATGAGAGTGTAACCAACCCGAATTGGAAACACGGGTGTGAAGCAGGGAAAGACGCCCTTGGGAGAAAAGGTACCTTGATGTGGGTTTGCTTCTCGCGTTCTTCATCTCTGCCTAGGAGCTGGACAATGGGCGCATGGAGCGGCTCGTCTGCTTATGCTGCTGAATTGCTGTGACTTCCCTCTGCGTCACCCTTGGAGCAGGTGAAGTTACTCATCAATGCAGCTCTCATTGTTCCCGCTGGAAGGAATGAAGCTGGGAATTGGAAACAATGCTCTCTCTTCTAAAACGACTGGTCCAAAGTGACAGGATCCAAATGGCAAAGCAGTTCCCTTTCTCCGACATGTCAGTTTCTGCCTGGCGCAGCCACTGGCAGCCTCTGTCTCAGTCAAATGGTGAGACACTGAGCCGGCCAAGACAGATGCATTGAATTGTTGTGGTTAGCAAATAGATTGGCTCTGAGTGAGGCCTCCTCTACACCACTATCGAGCTGATTCTGCAGTGCCGTCTCCAGGGCGTCCTAGGGACACTTTAGAACAGTTGGGCACCTGCGATGGAGGGCAGGACTGACTGTCAGCTGGCACCCACCCTTGCATCTCTGTATTTCACAGCATGGTGGGGGTTTTGAACTAATGTAGGTCGCTCTTGAAAGGTCTCTGGCTGTTGTGCGTCACGCCATTTGGTGTCACTGCTCTGCGTCACTCTCGCTAACGGGATGTCACACATCGTGGACCCATGACTCTGTGCAGCATCATAGTTCCCGCCCCACCATGAATCTCTCTGCGTCCCTCACTGGGGCTTGGGTCAATGTGTGTCACATGCTTCCTGAGTGCTCTGGGCGTTGCTACTCAGCCAGGAATCACAGGGCCATGGGGTTGGCTAAAAAGATTCCATCAAACCCCTTTTTTGATGGAAATTTGGGGTTCTAACTAACCACTTTTAGTAAAAAGTGTCCACTTTCTGCAGAAACCTTGGATAGTTAGTCCAAAGAAAACCCAAAAACCTTTTAGTTTTTGTCTGAAGCTGGAAATATTTCTAATCCAAGTGGCTCCAACGTGCCTCATGCATGTTGCAGGTCAAATGGACTTAAGTTCCTGTTCTCCTCTGTTGGCTTGCCTTCCTGGCAACAGACAAGAGGCTTCTAAAGGGCCTTTGCTTTCTCTCACTGAGAAGGGAGAAAGCGGTGCTTCATGGGAGAAGTAAGTAGTGGTGACTGTAGCTGTAATCTAGCAAGTATGGGTAACATCATGGAGAAGCGTAAGCTTGGGGCTGGCAACAAACTGCATACCCAGGTAGTTTAAAGATAGTGTAGCCATGCTTGTCTGTGCTCAAAGCATGCCTTTCTGTGCAGTGCTGAACTGCCTTTGGGAGCTGAACTCTTCTGAAAAAATGGTGTGTTGGCATGTTGATCAAAGGCCAGGCATCTCCGGGCTCTCTACGCTAGTTAGCACAGCTAATGGCCATTCCTGAATGCTAAAACGAACTTTAATTGTAGATTCCGGCTTTTCTCGAGATATTTCTAGAATAATGATTCTAAATTGCTCTCGGTGGAGTCAGGTTGGGTGCATCTACACTTGTAAATTAAGTCGACTTAAGCTTGCTTAAGTCCATTTAATTTACTCTGTGTCTACACTACACTTTCCTTAAGTCGACTTAAGGAAAAATTAAGTCGACTTTACTAAACCCCATTTTAAGTCGACTTTCTGCTTAAGTTGACTTTCTAAAGTCAACTTAAGCCAGTGTAGACATGGAGTACCCCTAAGTCGACTTAGAGTTGACTTAGGAGCCTCCAGGGCTTCCCCACTGCCCTCCCTGCCAGGATGGCTGGCACAGGGAAAGCCTGGCATGCCCCCCCACAGGGGCCCCTTTGCCCTGCCAGGGTCCTTGTCCCCCTTTGCCCCATTGTTCCCAGGTACAATGGGGCAAAGGCTAAGCCCCCTGGCACTTGGCAAGGGGTGCCTCCCCTGCCACTGTGGACCAGTCCCAGGTCCACCTAGCCTCTACAAGTCGACCTAGGCATCCAGTGTGGACACTCTAGGTCGACTTTGTAGGGTCCCCTCAACGTCGACTTAAAATTTAAGTGTGGACATGCTAAGTCGACTTAAATTAACAAGTGTAGACATAGCCGTTGAGATTCTAACGCCTGGATTGCCAGAAAGGCATACTATCTAGAGGTAGGAAGTATGAATGAAGACAACATTGGCTGGAGCAGTTGCCTTTTATGTCCCTTTTCCCCTGCAACTTGTGGAAATTCACAGAAACAAGATGGACTCCAGGGTCACCAGGGCAAGTCCTGGTACCTCATAAAGTGGAGCCCCTGGGTCTTTTTTCTGGGGTCACTGTACCTTTGAGTTCCCTTAATGGATCATTAAATAGGCTCATTTCTGCTGCCATCCTGTCTGGGGTGTCGCCCAAAAACACAGCCTAAGTTAAGATACAAATCTATCAAACACATCCATAATTCCCTATAAAAATATGACCCATACACATGAACAATATCCTCCTCCTTAGCAAATATAGCCTTTCAATGGTATTCATTATATATCATTGGAACTTTGCAATATTGCTATTAAATCATATTCTAAAGGGGCCCCCATCCAGACAGCGGCACACTCACTATTTTGGTTTTATTTATTTGGTTTGTGGAACTAGGGCCATGTTGAAGTCCTTGTGGCGGGAGTGGGTGGGGCAGGGAGGGCTGCAGACTGTGACTGGCTGGGCAGGCAGAGCACCGGACTGTGATTGGCTAGGCTCTGTTCCCTGCTTGATGAGGGTGGCAAGCTCTCGCTGGGTAAGCGTTTCTTGGTGAGTTAAATTCAAGCCAGCAGTGAGCGGCTGGCATTGCCATCATGGAAAACAGATCAAACAAAACTGGACACCAAGGCTTGTGAAACGACACCTCAACGTGCAAGTCGGACCCCAGAGTGTCCAGGGGAAGCCAGACAGGTGCCAACCCTATTTTATGTCATGTAGAATTAGTGGGACATCATGTGGGTGAAATTCATCCATGTCCACAGGGCTGCCGTGGCACTGCAATGGTAACGGCCTCATGCGGGACCTCAACACAGGTTGAATTTCAGCTTCCATGAACAAGCACAGTGGGAGAGCGCAGGGTCGGGCATCCTGCCACATGCTGTGCTTGTTTGCTCTAACCACTTTCGGTTCCGTCCTTTTGCTGATATTTCTTAATGGAGCAGTCACGGTGCCAGGCATATCCTACAGGAACAACGAAGCTGAGTTAAATGAACCTCCCCCAAAACACTCTGGGTCAAGATCTTTCCAAAGAACCACAAAAAGTTATAAGGCATGTGCGTTAGCCACGTGGGACCTAGCGACGTCCTATGGTACGTCCAAATGATGCTGTTATTTCTGTTACTGTGGTGCTTTGAAACCCCAGCTGCAGTTGCGTGCCAATTGTGCTAGGTGCTGTACACACCTATAGTGAGAGACAGTCATTGCCTCCAATGAGCTCATCATCAAAATAGACAAGACAGACAAAAGAAGGAAGAGGAAATCAAGACAGCAACAGGGGTAGTGATCTGCCCAATGTTACACTGCAGAGTAGAAGCAGAATTTAAATTACAACCCTGGTCTCCTGGATCCCAATCCAGTGCACTACCCACTCCCATGCTGGCCCCCGGGCCACTGAGAAATTCAGTCTTGGTGGTGGGTCCTGGGCAATGAGTTAAAAGTTGCCCTGTAATGTTAAACCCAAGGGGAATTTAAAAGATATCTTTAAGCACCATCAGGTTTATTTATTTTCCAGGGAGGAATATTTGTGCTTGGGGAAGGTTACCGGAAAGGCCGCAGCACTGGCCACAGACAAAGCATAGCATGGCATAAATAACACAGCATCTGTCTCAGTCTCCCACAGGTGCACTTGATTCTGCCCTGGTGAGGCCACCAGGATCCCAGTGCTGGGCTTTTTGCTGTCTGCTCAGATAATGAGCCACAGGAGACTCTAACCTGGAAACTGGTGCATGGAAAAAACAATGCGAGCTATGCAGGCAATGTCACTTCAGACTTTGCTGGGAGGCGGGATGAAAATCTCTCCCAGTCCCATGCCAGAGTCTGGCTAAGTGTGGTGTAAGAGGTTTGTACCTGTGCTGAGGTCTAGCCTGGCTCGGAGTGCCTCCCCTGACTCAAACAGATGTGTGCAAATTTAAATAGGACACTGTGTCCTGAAGTGCCAATTTGGGTGGAGATGGGAATAGTAGTGTGTTGAGGAAACCAAAAATATCAAAGATGGACTAAATCCTGCCTCTTTGTCTGCCACCACGGAGGACTGCACATCTGACCCGGTTCACTTTGTAATTAACTAGTGATCCCAAACCCAGGCTCTGCCCAAGGTTCACGTCCACTTGTCTGCAGATTCTCTGGCACGTGAGCAACTCTCTAAGTTTTGGGAGAGTTCTCTGCAAAATTTCCATTGCATTAAAAAGCATAAATTCTTTCCAGGCTCTGTGATGCAAAACCAGCTGTTTCAACCACAGAACCTATATAAACACCGTGAGTTTTACCACTAAAGCTCATATGTTTCTTGGACCAAACACTTTTGGCTTACTAAGCATCTCTGGGTGAGAATCGTCTGCTGTGAATGATTTGGCTGGCGGAGTTTGCACGGTCCACCTGAGTGTTTACACAGATTCTAAGCGCCATGAATCAGAACTACTATATCATTAGCAAGCATGTGTCATCTGAAAACAGCAGCAGCCGAGGTCTTGTAGAGAATAAGCTGAGACTCAGCAGATCTGGGTTTGGGTTTGCTCCTTGATTCTGCCACAGGCTTCTTGTGCCAAACTTGGGCAAATCTCTTCATTGCTCTGTCCCTCACCTGTAAAATGTGACTGCTTCCTTTGTCTTTTTATTTAGATTATACACTTACCAGGGCAGGGACATTTTCTTGCTGTGTGTTACTCAGCACAACTGAGCCCTCTTATTTGGGCCTTTTGAGCACTGCGCTATCACAAATTAATAATAAGCAGTTTCTTATAACTCCTGCAAGCCCTCTCAAGGTGTTATGAGCGCCACTTGGACTGAAGCTATCAAAAGTCCATCCATTCCTCACAAACAGCGCCCAAACTAAACATCCAGCTTTCTTTAGAAATAAGAAAAGAAAAAGAAATGTAAAAGGAAACAAAGAAGTCCCCTCATGGCAGCAGTCCTCAGTGAGACCAACTTGGAGGTTCTAGGTTAGGCCACTTTAGAGACATGATGTATCAAGATCAATGACTTTTTTCAAAAAGTGGGGGGGACATTTTTCACCTCCCAAACTCCCTTTTGTCTCTACCATCCTTAGAAAACAAGCCCTTCTTCTGAAAGAGGTGTTCCTAGAGTCCAAGGTCTGAAGGGAGTTTTGTGACCATCTAGTCTGACCTCCTGCATAGCACAAGCCAGAGAACTTCCCCAGAATATTTCCTAGAGCAGAAAAACAGCCAATCTTGATTTAAAAATTGTCAGTGATAGGGAATCCCCACCACCCGTGGTGAGTTATTCCAGAGGTTAATTACTTTCTCACAGTTCAAAATGTGTGCCTTATTTCTAGCCTGAATTTGTCTAGCAGGAAGGAAGGCCTTGCTGGGGAGCTGATGGAATTGCCCAATCCTGAAATGAGCTGTGCCTGAGAGGATTTACTATTGTTTGTTTGTACTGTGGTAGCCCCTGTGATGAGCCAGGACCCTACGATGCTAGGCACTGCCCAGAGAGAGCAAACGGGCAGTCCCTGCTGTGCCCCGCTCACAACACATGGCCTCACGCCAACCATCACTGCTCATTGCAGCATGAGGGCAGTAGCTCTGGCCGCTCAGTTGCCCCTCTGAGACTAGCATGGGTTCTGCTGGAGGGTTCCCTGGGGACGCTGGGCAGAGCAGGGGAGGCAGCATGTGCCTGGAGCTCTGATTGGCTGGCGTTCTTACCGTTGCAGCGGTGACACCTCCCACTCATCCATTCAGCTGGAGAACGAGTCTGGCCTGCGACCCTTCTTCTTTCCTCCCCCTGGCTGTTAGCGCAGCAGTCGCGCCTCCCCAGGGGGACCTCCCCGGAGTTCATCTTTCTGCAGCTCCAGCTTTGTTGGCGCTTGCAGAAGTTCAGCTTTCCCCTTCCCTCGTGTCTTGCACAGCTTTTGTTTGACTCAGACACCATGCAGGCCAAGGTGCCCAGATGTCATGGTGATAGGCACAGCTTAGGAGTCTATCCTAGATCAGGAGATGTCCAGCACAGTTCGTAGCATGGGAGGCACATTCTGGTGATATCTGCACTCCCCTTTGCCTGGGGCTGGCAGAGCTCCAGGCGGCTCTCTTGCATCCTGAGTGCACGAGAGCTGTGGAGTCTGTGTCTAGGTCACTGACATGGTGCCAGCACTGACCAGGAACAGGGGAAGGGTGGGCTTGCGGCCCAGAGCATTGTGAGAGAGGAGTTCTAGCCTGGATCCTGCCACAGACTCACGGTCTGAGCTGAGGCATGTTAATCCCCCTCCTTCTGCCTTGCTGTCTCTGTAGCAGCACTCTCCCTGGGATGAGAAAACCGAGGCTAACGCATTGGCATTTGGAGACCTTGATGGAAGGTGCCCTACGCAGGCCAATGGCACTATTAGACCCTTTCCATCCTAAACATACCGCTATGGTGGTGATGCTGATGTGACTTGAACTCCGGCGCTCAGGCAGAACACTACAGAGGGAGCTGGGAGCGAGAAGGGTGGGCTAAGGACCCTGGGACAGCCCCTGCCAGGGGGAAAAAGCATCCAGGGGAGGCAGATTGGTTATGGTGCGCATTAGCATAGCTCCATCAATATCAATGGGTTTGACAGGCCAAGGGGTTGCGTGCCCCAGAGTTGGAAGACCCTCGGGGCTGAAGCGATTGCTGTGGAGATCCGTTGAATCTGAAGTATTTTGAAATGAACGTTTAGGCCACTCAGCCAACCATTCTGGCAGGACCATCTTCTCCACCCACAGAGGGGGTCTTGTCAAGTGGGCCCACGTGGCTGTTGCTTTTTCCATCCTTTTGGTTTTTAATTAAAGGCATCTCTCTGTTTATCTAAAAGCAAAAAAGAGGAGAAGCCCTGCTAAGCCAAACATTGCAGGGAGCAAACTTAGCCCTTCCTTTCCATGCCAGAGCTCGGCAAGAGATAGAGATGCATAATCACTGACACCAAAGTGTCCGGGGGGGGGGGGGGGGACGGAGGGATTTGGGGAGATGGGGGAGAGAAGAGTCCCCACAAAAATTTCTTCATAACAGGAAACGTCTCATAAAATACCTGTGGTTTGGCATATATAATTCCTTGGTCAAAATATGCACCTGGCAGGCAACCCTATTATTAGTGCTGCACTCAGTCTGGTATTTCAATGGAGCTGGAGGCTGGGGAGGGAGAGGAGGAAGGGTTTGTGGCTCTCAGAAAGCAGAAATGCTGGCACTTCACAGCAGAGAGGAAACAAATCAGAGTTTGACAAAATGTGTCTCCGAATGTTTGAGATGTTTTCGTCTCATCCCTTGGCATCCCTTTAGCCCTGCTAAAGGAGGGCACCATGCTTTGGATCAGGGCACAACTGGGTTATTTCCCTTTGAACTTCTGACTGTTGTCAGGGAGAGGGTGGATCTGTGCTATCCCGGAGTTCTTTAGAATTGAAAACCTCTTCCCTTATTGGCCCTCTTTCCCCAGGCATCCCCTGCTCAGACCTGGCGGCTGTCAGTGGTCACAGCTGGTTAGCAGGGAAGGTGCTGTCCCTATCCGATGTGGAGTTTAGTCCTCTCCGCTAAGGCCCATCTGAAGTGTTTTGAGGAGAGGCCAGACTGAAATGGCCCCAGGAGAACCCTCCTTACCACACTCTGCTAGGGACACAGGGACTGGAATAGCCAAGGATCTTGTGTCCTGCTTCCAGCCATGGGGAAGGCTGGCTGTGCCAGAGGAAGGGGAAAGCCCTGGGTGCACAGGCACAAGCCAGCCTGTGGGGAAGGTCCTGGATAGGCATTTACAACTGTATTGGTCTGGATACATGTGCTGAGAGTGACAGGAGCAGCCAGTCTCCAAGGCCTTTCAGGCCTTAGCTACACCAAGCAGTTGATGTGTACCAGTTGTGGCAAAGGTTTTATCGACCCATGATCAGCAGGAAGCTAAAGTCCCGGCAGGTTTTTGGCTTTATGTAGAGTGATTGTACTGATGGGCTGCACTGGGACCCAGGTTACCTCCTGATCACTTCCTTTTGCTTGTGTGGGAGAAGGCCACGGGTGTGTGGTCAGCCTGAACAGTGGTGAGCTGCCTATAAACGCTAAGTGTGGCCGTTCTATTCCATGCACTGCCTTGCTATGCCAGCCTGCACCTCTCAGGGGGTCTAAGCAAGACCTTAACTTCCAGTTTGTTGGCAAGCAAGCCTGGCCTTGGTGCCCTGCGACATCCAGCAAAAGGAGAGAAGTTCCAATGAGCTGGTCGAATTTACCAGGCTGCAATATCCCAGTGTGACAGGACATCGTGAACATACGCTGCTGCAGGGCCATACAAACTAACACTGGAAAACACCTGTGATGGATGATGGCCACTGAAGATGGGGGCTGGGGTGCTTACGCTGCAGGCATCCACTGCACGATTGCCAAATCTAACTTCAAGATTACAAACCTAATTAGTTTACAGCACAGGGGCCAGAGTGCTCAAATCCCACTGGGAACGAATGAGCCCGCGTTTCTGAGCTGGGAGAAGGATTCATGGGTGGAGGCTTTTCAAAAAGCACAGGAGAGAGCTTTTAGTCACTTAAGGGGTCGTGGTTGAAGAACATCTGGTTTCAGCAAATCTTATCGTGCTGGTTTTAAGAGGTGCTCAATTAAAATGTTTTGGCAGGCTGGGATTTGCTGGAGCTAATAAAAGTTGCTTCCAGAAAACAGGCACCGTGCTCAGCATTGCTGGCTGACTGTCATTAAGGGAGCTTGTTCCACGAATTAACAGCATAGCTGCGGTGCTACTAACCACACTTGGAAGCCAGCCCCTAGAGGGCAATTACAGAGATAAGCAAAGAAAGCAAGCCGCTGAACTGAAGGCAAGAAACGGGGTGGTCTGGACTGGGAACATCTTGCTCGCTGTGTGGACACTGGCTGCCTGACAGCATACTCTAGTAAACCCCCCCTTGATGCCATTCTCAGAAGGACCATTTCCAGAAATGACACTTTGCTTAGAGCTGCGCAATGTTCAGCAATTGAGTTTCATGTTGGTATTATTCCTGGAAGAGGTGGGGAGGGGACGGATCGTCAGCTGATGCCAGTGAACGGGGAGCGGAGAAGGGAACAGGACGAAGGACAGGAGCTGTGAGTTCAGCAGGTGCATGCCAAGGGGTTTTGTCATTAAACTTCAGTTTTGAGCCCAGCTTCACTGGTGCCTGTCTATGAGCTTAGCTCCCATGGGCTTGTTTTCTCAAACGCTGGCAGTTTCAGGGCCTTTCACGGCTCAGGCTACAGTTTGCATGTGCACATGGAAATGGATGGATTGATTTGAGGCTGACGTGGCCACCGATCAGCAGGTGTGTTCCTTGAAGAGAGGATGAGCTACAGCGACCAACACTGACACCTGACGGACATCTCACTGCTGGCGGGAGGAGGGAGAACAACAGATCTGGGTATCTGGGTTAGCAGTGATCCCCTGGGTGGTAAGGACACTGAGGCACCCCTTGGGGTCCTGGTATGGCAAAGAGATCCTGACTGGGAGGCAGCAGGAGGCTGCAGTAGAACAAATGACTGTAAAAGCAGGTATACCCACCCCCTGGTGCTGCCTTGTTTTTCTTGTACAAGCAGCACTCAGAGGCCTGTCCTCAATATTCCCCAATCTTACCTCCACGCGCTGGTTGATTTGGGGAGAAACAGAGCACAAAGACCTGATAAATAAATCATTTCCTCAGTCAAGTGAGCAATAAACCCCGACTCCGGTGGCAGTTGTCATCACGTGCTTGAGATGCAGGGGGTTGTCGAGGATCAGGTGGGATGTGGATCGTGGCTGTATGTAACAGCACTTCCCGCGAGCCTTCCAGCCTCAAGGAAAAAGCTGCTGCACGAGGCTTAGAAAAAGTGCAGAACAGGAGCAGATTTTTTTATATTCCCCGCCCCATTCTGGCTCTGCCGCTGGATGGGTGGGGCGCTGTGCATGCAGCCAAAGTCTGTGAGTGGGCAAGTTTCAAATAAATGAAGAGCTTTCCAAAAAAAAAGCAATCCTGGTCCACGTGAGCATGACAAACCCACCAGCATCTCTCAGCACAGGGCCTTCTGGGTGTCTGAGCTCTCCATTCCCCCTGAGATTCATGGAGAGGAAGGAAAGATGGGTCTAGCCCCCTAGATATGAATGCACCCTTGCGGTTTGAAAGCAGGTGCTCTCAGGGTTTTGTCAGGTGGGCAGGGAAGGGTCTGGGGAATCCACTGGCAACATGGAAAAATGGGGGGTTGGGGGGACAGCAAAGGAAGGGGACAGGCAAAGTCAGTTTTCAGAAATAAAATAAAATGAGATTTCATGGGAAGCATCTGACGAAGTGGGATTTTCTCCCACAATAGCTCATGTGGTAAGTAAATGTGTTAGTCTTTAAAAGTGCCACAGGGACTCCTTGTTTGTGTTGCTGAACTAGACTGACACGGCTCCCCCTCTGGAACTTGTCATTTGAGTGTTTCTAATACTCTTTTTTGTCCCTGTTCCTGGTGCAGTTACGTTTCACTGCTGCGCTCTGCTGGTTGGAATGTGGAGCCGCTCCAGTTGGGTTTCTTTATTGTGGCATTCCCCGCTTGGGACAGAAGCCCACGGAGGTTCTGAGGGTTAACACTGCAGCCCGCATGGAACTTTTCCTCTGGCTTGGGTCTTTGGAGGTCTGCGTGTTTGGCACAAGACATGCAGTATTCTAGCACAACGTGCAGTTTAGCTGTTGACCTGTGCTACTTCTTGTCCTAGGCGAGTTAATGTCTGATACAACACTTCTTATTTGCAGCCACCCCGTTGTGGGGCTGGGTCCCCACCCCAAGCCCTGTGTCTCTCCAGCGCCAATGTTTGCTGTAGTAATTAAAGCATCAGTTCGATTTGGCAGTACTTTAACTGACCGTGTTTCACCTGCCACTGCGAGGACAATCGCTAGTAGTGAAAGCCAGGAAAGGAATTCAGCTGTCTCTTCTGCTTCATGTCATTGATTGAAGCTGGAGAATCTGAATTCCAGGCTTGCCTGGTAAGAACTTGCAGGGTATAGGTGGTGGAGGTGCGGCAGCACTCCCTGGCTTGATTTGGCTTCCATTATGTACAGGGTTTACGGGTTGGGCCAGTGGCTCTCAGCACCCCTGCTATATACATTGTTCCAGCACCCTGCTCCAGGGATGGATTTTCAGGAATAGACCCTTAATTTTATCCCTGTGATCAACTGTGGGCACATGACTGAATTCATGGGCCAGAGCTGAACTCTCGTGCATATGTGCAAATTGAGACTAACCCCCTTGAACTTGCTAAAATTACATTCCTGCAAAATTGGCATCAGTGGCAGGGAGTATAAAGGTCTCAGGGCCAGATTTCCTGCAGAGCTCAGCATATTGAATGTCAAGCACTCATTAGAACGTGGCCAGAAATGCTGGGTACACTTGCAAATCCAGCCTTTCTTCCGGTCCCTAAACGAGAGCTGAACTCTGTTTAGAGTGTGGGTATGTTTAGCTGTGGGTATGGTGCACCTGAAAATTGGGCCCTGTAGCCTTTGGAAATTTGACCCCAGCATGTCTGACTGTATTGTGGATCAAAAAAAAATCTGTAGGTGCAAGTGCTATTATGTGGGTCTTTGCCATCTGAACCAGAGTCAAGTATTTCATCAGCGGCCACGATGGCCATTCGGAAACATGTTCCTCTTTTGTTAAGCAGTCCTGAGGTAAGCTAGGTTATCCGTTGGCTTGTAACAGAACGGGAACTCCATGTCAAACATTTGATCTGGCAGTTTGAATTCAGGGTTTGGCCATGTCCCCCATCTCTGCCAGAGATTACAATGAGCAGGACCCACTGTCCAGAAAGTCCCACGTTTCCCAATCCCAGTGGCACTTCTGTGTCTCGCTTGGGGTGACCATGCCAAGATGTTGTGTGAAGGAATATCCGAGGAAGTCATAATGGTAAGCCACATGTTGTAGCGTGTAGCCAATAATTGCCATGTAACCCGTGCTCTGGTTTGGAGGGCAGGAATAATTCCGTATTTGCTTCCTAACTATGTGGTGCTCACCACGAAATTAGATAGTCGGCAGACTAGACTAGAGCAGAGGATTTAGATGACAACAGTTCTAAGTGGCGTTGTGTTTTCTTCCTTGACAAGTGACTGGCATTGGGAGACACAGCCAGCACTGCAGCTTGTGCCTACAGCAAAAAGAAACACCCAGGCTTTCAATAGAATTTCTTCTCCAGCTGATCTCTCTTGCCTGGGGAGGTAGGCTGGAGGGTTGCTGCATGGAAAGATTGCACTTCCCGGACACCCCATACCCCTGGGATGGGATCTTTGGTGCAACTCTGCTGATTGCCATGGAGACGGTCCTGATACCTTGGTGTGGGACCAGAATTAGGCTGGCCTCTTGGAAGAAAGAAAGCCCAGGGTGTCTTTTCTCTGCTCCCATCCATCCTCTCACACTATCTTTTCCTGATTCCTGGAATCTCTCTAGATATTTGCACGACTTACTCCCCATCATTGTGGTAGCTGTGTGAGATGATCTGTTCCTTTGTGTCACAGCTCTCAACTTTTCCCTAGAAGAGGAATATTTTATGCTTGCAATCCATCCCCCAATGACCAGTATCTTGGTTGTCACAGGGGATCAAACTCTTTGGAGTTAAGAGTGTGAGCCTTGACAACTTGAGGAAGGGATTAAGCCCTTTAGTAGCAAGCTGTCGAAGTTTCTTGCCATCTGTGGAATTGTAACACGCCCTGGACAGAAGGTCACTAATCCATCTGCGCTGATCTCTGACCTGCCTCCGGATGAAGGAACTTGCTTTTCTAAGTCCCCCCTGCTCCCCCGCCCCTATACTAGAAGAGGTGGGAAGAGTGAAGGCTTTTCCAGACACTGTGCTCTTGTTAACTACAGCACACAAGCTCTGAGGATGTGCAAAGTTCCACATGCAAAAAGCTTCCTCCTATGTGTAAGTTGCCACTGGGGAGTTAAACCAATGCCTGCAGCTGGGGTTATATAAGGACTGTTATTTAACCACTGTACCTTGGCGAGCACATGCTTCTTAGAGCAGGCAGGAGGAGTCATTGCCTTTGAATCTGAAGTTGCATGGTCTTTACCAGTTGCTCTAAATAGAGAGTTTAAGGCTTCACTTATGCTCCCATTAGACTAATTTTTAGTCTATCTCCTGTCAGTGAATGTGGTGTACATGGCTCAGACACTGCAGCAGGCAAGTTAAGAGGGAAAGAGAAACACTGATATTAATTTTAATAGAAATCTTAGAAACAGCCTGGGTTTTTTTGTTGGTTTTGGGGGTTTTTGCCATTGTGGCTTTATCCCTTTTAGGTCTCACTGATATGCATGTTTTGTACCAGGACTGTAACAGGTAAATGATTTCATGCCAGGAACAGAGCTCACAGCTGATGTGGGTTAGTGTCATGGGATTAACCTAAAACTCAAAAGCTCCAGGGATGGCAGGAAGTGGGGTGCATACAGGGCAGGGTGTTTTTCTTTCTTCAAAGCAAATGTTTTCTTGTTCCTTCTGATTAAGTGCCGGTAAGATTTTTGGATCCATTGTAGCGCACACAGCAGCTTTGGTCGGTATCGGGTGTCTTGCATTTAAAACTTCATCGATGCCAAAAATCTCCCAGAATATCACTTTGCTATGGGAGGGGAGCTTGCATTCAAGAGCGCTGGCTATTACAGTCCGACCCGTAGGAACGGATCGTTCTTTCTTTCTGTCTCATATGTAACACAAACCAAGGCTTCAATTGTTTGTCTACTCCTGGAGTGTATCCCGTGTATTAGGCTTGGAATTAGCTCCCTGTTTGATTTTGACTAAGATGGAGGATGGAGTGGTTTGATTGGACAAGGAGGTCTCCAAAACCCGTACTGATTTCCAGCCCACCCACATTAGTCAGGGCTTCTTTGGCCTGGTTACCTAGTAAGGTATCAATCCACTACCTGGAAGCACCACACTCCAGGAGCCTTTGGAATGTGGATGGAAACCTGATGGCCATTTACCAGCTGTCCTGTCTCTTTCACAGCCAGCTGCCTCTGCCATTCTAGCAATGTGTCCAGCAAGCAGGGATGAGCCTGCAGCTGATGCAAAGATCAGACACCAAATCCTCCTCCAAGTCGGAGGTTGTTTGGATGAGGGTGGAGAACAGAGAAGGAGGTGGATTGGATTCCATCCCTATGCGATTCATTCCAGGCACATGTCTGTGACGTTCCAGCTTCATCAGGCTGGAGATAAATGTGATGTCACACACGCTAGAGACTGGCCTCCTTAAACAGATTAGGCAGGAGGCAATTTATTTACACGCACATCTTGCTTTGAGTATCAGGCCCAAATGGCCTTTCAAAAAATTCAAAACAGCATTTCCTTTGAAATGGTTTGCTCAAGATTTACTCTCTCACACAGCTCTGATATATCCACCCAGGACCAGACAGGAGAGTTGGGCCAAATTAGAACCACCCAGCCCTGTATTTTCCCAGAGTTAAGTGGTGTGTGGAGCTGTGTGTTTGGTTCTGGTTTGCTGTTGAGAGGGGGGAAACTGTGCAGCCCAGATCTGCAGCTGACCGGCATCAAAGTTCAAGGCTGGAGTTTTGGTCTCTGAACCTCCCTGATTGTAACCTGCATTTGGATGAAGCTTGGCTAAGAGTCTGAGTCTGCAATGAGATTTGCAGGTTCCAGATTTGATCCAAGTGGCATTTTTTTGAAAGTTTCCAGAGGGGTAGCCGTGTTAGTCTGTGTATAGCAAAAACAACGAGAGTTCTCTGGCACCTTAAAGACTAACAGATTTCTTCGAGCATAAGCTTTCAAAGCGGGTTGGAGCCCATGAAAGCTTATGCCTGAAGAAATTTGTTAGTCTTTAAGGTGCCACAAGATTCTCAATATTTTTTGAAAGCTTTCTGGCGTGCAGCAGCTGACTGTCAAATGGCCTGAGACTGAGGGAAGCAAGGGGAGACTTTGAAAAAAGAGCCAACGCACCATGAGCACACCCATGTGCTGAATGCTTCAAGGGACAGGTCTCCGACAACGCCTCCGAGTCCCGGCTGTAGTGACGGCTTATGTCCCTTGCCTCCTGGGCTCTGTTACTTTTTGCCTTCAAAAGTCTAGTCACTGCCCCGACCCCAACTTTTTAATATCCTTTGTGAACTCAATCCTGCAAAGTGCTGAGTGCTCTAGCCTTGATCCAGCAAAGCATATGCTTAAATGGTAAACTGAGGCATTCATTTCAAAGGCCAGGGAGGCGTGTGCCTGAGTGCTTTGTTGAATTGGGGCCAGAGTGCTTGGTATGTTTTGGGGGTCCAGGTTGATGTTCTCTATTTAGCTACAGGTGCCCCCATATTCTCCTGTGGTCACCCCTGGAAATTATGTACCAGTCCACCTCTCTTGGGGAGCGGAGGGATGCTGCACGGCTTCTGTTAGCAGTGATGATAATTTATGGCAGCCGTCATTCTCAAAAGCCAATGATGGGAGTCCCCAGGCGCTGCAGTAGCACAAGTGGTTCGATTCTCAAGTGACAGGCAATGCAGGAGTGAAGTACAGGGACCAAAGACTGCAGCCGGTGCACTAAACAAGATGCACATTCCTCTTCCTTCTCCTATTTTTCCTTCCTTCGGCTGTTTTTTAAATTAAGGGTGCTGGCTGATATTTTAACGCCCCTGGGTGGGATTTTCAGAAGCACCTGGATGTAGAGTCTTGGGACCTGACAATGAATTTCAGCAAGGCATTTGGTACAGTTCCACATAGGGAGTTATTAGTTAAGTTACAGAAGATGGGGATTAATATGAATATAGTAAGGTGGTTAAGGAACTGGTTAAAAGGGAGGCTACAGCGGGTCATACTGAAGGGTGAACTGTCGAGCTGGAGGGAGGTTACCAGTGGAGTCCCTCAGGGATCGGTCTTGGGACCAATCTTATTTAACCTTTTTGTTACTGACCTTGGCACAAGAAGTGGGAATGTGCTAATAAAGTTTGCGGATGACACCAAGTTGGGAGGTATCGCCAGTACAGAGAAGAATCGGGATACCATACAGAAAGATCTGGATAACCTTGTAAACTGGAGTATCAGGAATAGGATGAAATTTAATAATGGGAAGTGCAAAGACATGCATTTAGGGACAAATAAGAAGCATTTTTCCTATAAGCTGGGGACACATCAGTTGGAATGGACTGAGGAGAAGGATCTGGGAGTACTGGTTGATCATAGGATGACTATGAGCCCCCAATGTGATGTGGCAGTGAAAAAAGCTAATGCGGTTCTAGGATGTATCAGGACAGGTATTTCAAGTAGAGACAGGGAGGTGTTAGTGCCACTGTACAAGGCACTGGTGAGACCCCATCTGGACTATTGTGTGCAGTTCTGGTCCCCTATGTTTAAAAAGGATGAATTCAAATTGGAATAGGTGCAGAGAAGGACTACAAGGATGGTCTGTGGAGTGGAAAACCTGCCTTATGAGAGGAGACTCAAGAAGCTTGGCTTGTTTAGCCTAACCAAAAGGTTGAGGGGGATATGATTGCTCTCTATAAATACATCAGAGGGATTAATATCAGGGAGTGAGAAGAATTATTTGAGTACAGCACCAATGTGGACACCAGAATAAATGGTTATAAACTGTCCATCAAGAAATTTAGGCTTGAAATTAGACGCAGGTTTCTAACCATTAGAGGAGTAAAGTTCTGGAATAGCCTTCCAAGGAGAATTGTGGGGGCAAAAACCATAACTGCTTTCAAAACTGAGCTTGATAAATTTATGGAGGGGATGGTATGATCAGATAGCCTATTTTGGAAATTGACTGATCTTTGGCTACGGGTGGTGGATATGCCAGTGGCCTAAGAAGGGAGAGTACATGGGGTGGGTTCTGAGTTATTATAGAGAATTGTTTCTTGGATAACTGGCTGTTGAGACTTGCCCACGTGCTCAGGGTTTAACGGGGTTTAATATGATCACCATATTTGGGGTCAGGAAGGAATTTTCCCCCAGGGCTGATTGGCCTGGGCTCTGGGGGGTTTTTGCCTTCCTCTGTAGCACAGGGCCTGGCTCACCTACTGGTGAATTCTGTGTGTCTTAAAGTCCTTAAATCATGATTTAAGGAGGTAAATAACTCAGTCATAGGTTAGTGGCCTATTGCTGGAGAGGGTAGGTGAGGACTTCATTTTGCAGAAGGTCAGATGAGATGATCGTACTGGTCCCTTCTGACCTTAGAGTCTGTGTCTACACTTACCAAAGTTAGTTCGAATTAGTTAATTCGAACTAACTAATTCGAACTAATTTTAGTTAGTTCGAATTAACTTAATTTGAACTAGCATGGCCCCACTGAAATTTTAGTTCGAACTAAGCAAGTGCCATGCATGGCACTTGCTTAATTTGAATTAGTCAATTGCATTAAGCTCAATGTGCCGGTTAGTTTAAACTAAGCAGTTAGTTCGAACTAACATGGCCACATTGACTTAATTCGAACTAGTTCGAATTAAGGGTTAGTTCTAAAGATATAATCAAATGTATCAGTTCGAATTAAGGAAGCCCTTAATTCGAACTAATGAAAGCCTAGTGTGGCCAAGACTTAAGTTAGTTCATATTAAGCTTCCTCAATTCGAACTAACTTGCCAGTGTAGACATAGCCATATGAGTCTATGAATGTGGGAGTCTGAGAGTGAACTAACTGCCCCCTCAGGATCTAGTTGGGTTGAGTCAGGTCTGCTCCTCTTCTCCTGCTCATGGGGCTGGGGAGGTGGCAGTCGTGGATTGATGTGTCAACCAGTCATGGATCCTTACTTGCAGCCCGTGCCCAACGCAGCAGGGGGGTGGCAGCTGGCAGGTGCAGGGTGTGCCAGCCCACAGGCAGGATGTGGTCATGGTGGCACTGATGAAAGACCAGAGTCGTGTCTGATCAGACTAGAAGTCTGGAGTCAGGTCAGGCTTCCAAAATTAGGCCTGAACAAGTCCTCTACCTAGATGATTTCAGTACACGATTCCCACTGAAAGTCAATGGGAGCTTGTGTGCCTAAATCACTTAGGTGCTTTGCAAACCCTACTGTTAGTATGGCCAGAATGTGATCAGGGGAACCAGGGGTGGTGTTAACAGCTGGTTAACGCAGAACTGACATACAGGCAGCTGCTGGAATTTGGTTGGGGCGTCTCAGACTTCTGTTCTGTTCTGTTCCACAGAGATTCCCTCAATGCTCTTGGCGCCATCATTCGGGGCGGCCTGTTCTGTAAAAGGGCCACCAGATACAGGCTCTTTCCTGTGCACTGGGATGGGGGAGGATACCAATTCTCTGTCTTGCTGGTTGCTTTTGACAAGTTAAGATTTGCAAAGAAAGGTGGGGGTGGAGGCGGGGGCTTTGTTGGGGGAGCTTCGTTCACCAAATACCAATGATAATAGCTGATAACAATTCTTGGTTGGGGGGGCGGTGCTTTGCCCCCATCGTGGAATGCTGTTTCTTTCATGCCTCTAAACAATAGCCTGAAAAAGACGTGGCTTATTGTCATCAAACAAAAGGTCTGTCTGCCTTCCCCTGCCCAAACCTGTTGGGGGTGAGCGAGCTGTTATTGAAAGACCCCCTCGCCCTCCCCACTCCTGTCCCTGGCTCCTCCCCAGTCCTTTGTTGATCTCTGTTTCACAGTTGGCCTAGTCTGCTTTCTCCTTAAAACAGCTGAGCACTGTTCACCCACCCACACCAGGTCACTGGCTGGGACTCCAAAGCTGCTCCCATGGGAGACATTGCAGTGAGCCCAAAAGCCTGGACAAGGGTTTAGTTAATTTTTAAGCCTGATTTTCTTGCTAAGCATGTTTAATCCCAGGCCATGGATGGGGTGCAGGAATGAGAGAAGCTATGAGCAACCCCCAACTCCCTCAGTCATGCACACCCTTTGCACAGGCTCTTCTTCCCAGCACAAATCCCCAAGCTCTAGCTGGAATCTTCTCACCCTCTAGACTGGGATGCCAATCCGTAATCTGTGTTGCTGTGGTGTCTTGATCCAAAGTCCTGGCTCCATCCACTGCTGAAGGCTGTTCGCATCCTATAGACTGGGAAACCCTTCACATGCGGTCCCAATTGCTGTTTGGCTGATGAGGCTACAGTCAGCGAACCACTGCTAGGATCTCCACACCCCTCATGGAATGACTTTCTCTGATTTGTTTAAACAGGTTTCCCAGTTTACTGACCTTAAACCATAGTCACAGAGTGCTGCCCCCTGCTCCGCATCACATATATTGGCTTAAAAAACCATTCGGCTTGAAGCGAGTGGGAGCTCTGCCTGCCGGAACTGCGATTAATATTTCAGTAACTGGGATCATAAATCAACAGCTGCTTTTAGAACAAGCCCAGAGTTGTGCCGAGAGAGAGGAAGGGCATGCGATTGTGCAGCTGGAGTGCAGTCACGCCACTCCCAAAGGAGAGCCATGCCCAGGCGTTTTGACATGGCTCGGAAGCCCAAGGAAAGAAGAAGCAGAAAATAGAACATTTTGGCCTGAAATAGCCCAAGCACCGCATGCCGTGAGCTTTGTGATTGGATGAGCAAAGATACAGACTGTTCCAAGAGAGATTGCCTGCACATCCTCCAAATGCTGGTCCTCCTTGGAGAACAAGGTGCCATTCCTTGCCTCTTTCTCATCTTAAGGATGAGATTGATTGATTGAGTTACACTTCTAGTCAATGCCAGGAGACTTTAGTGCGCTTGCTTGCTGAGGGACAGTAGAATAGATATTGCATATTCAATAGCCTGGGGTCTGATTAGGTGCCACGGTTCTTGGAGTTACTGCAGTCATAGAGCCAATTAATAGGACCAATTCTGCCCTCCATGATGGAACAAAACTCCTCCTGTTTTGCTCTAGGGAGAACAGAAGAACGCAGCCCCTAGACCCAGATTCTCCACTGGTATAAATCGCCGAGCTCTACGAAAGCCCATGGAATTATCCCCATTACTCCAGTTTCTTTCCACATGTTTTTGTTGCCTTTCTGCAAATACCATAGCATGGCGGCAGGGACTGCTGGAGGTGGTGCATATGCTGGGGAATTGTAGCACTGGAGTACCTACTCTGCTACCCAACCAGCCCACACATCAGCCTCCTCATGGCCACACTCCCATATCTATTCCCTCAAGCACATCTGGAATTTGGCCCAACAAGTAGTTCTCTTCTGTGCTTGACTTGAGTTCACAGTCCTGGCGTGAGCCAGGGCTGATAGTTCTGTTTGGTAGAGTTTGATAGGGAAGCAGATGGAGCTGAGGGGAAAGGACTGAGAGTTAGTGGAGCAGCTAGCGGGATGGGGGAAGGCTTCCTAGAGTCCTCACTCATAGGACTTCAAAAATGATTTCTCCAGGAATTTCTCAAGGCCATGCTCGAAAATACCTCTAGACATAATGACCTTGCAGGAAAAGTGGGTGGCTAGATGACATCATGAAATAACTTTTATTAGACCCTACTGCCTATATGTTGGGTCTTTAAAAAGGGTTGCTGAAAGGAAATATTATTTCCCCCCTTTTACAGGGGAAACTGAGGCATGCAGCTTGTGTGACTTGCCCAAGGTCACGCAAAAGGTCTGTGACAGAGGTTTAAATTCTTGACTCTATTTCCTGATTCCCAGCCAAGAGCCTTACACCAAAAAAAATCCTTATGGAAGAGGAAAACTGACACTGGCTCCACTAAGGACCCTCTAGGAGAGGCTGGGGCAAAGACCTGGCTAATTAATTAAGAATGTAACAAGCAGTAGTGACCTACTGCCCAGTCCTCCTCTGCAAGAGGAAGTTCAGAAAGGTTTAAGGTCTCTGAAGCCCTGCCATGGGGTTGGGGGGGGGCTTCCGGGGAGGCTTGGGATTCAGTCATCAGTGACTACAAACCGGTGTGAACCGCCCCAAACACAGACAAGGAAGCTGCAGCAGGGAGAGGCCATGACTGGGATCAGGGGCCCATTGTATTAGCAACTGGACCAACACTCACTGAGAGACTGTCCCTGCCCTGAAAAATGTAGAGTAAAAATTAAGTAGACAAAGAGAGGAAGGGGAAACTGAGGCAGAGGATGGTAATGTGACTTGCCTGAGTTCTCACAGTAGCTCAATGGCAGAACCAGGAAGGGACCCAGGTCTGAGCACTCCCAGCTTGGGGCCACACTGCCATTAGCGATGCTCTAAAGCACCTATGTCTTATTTACCACCCCGATGGCTCACTGCCAAGTCGATGTTCGTGGCAAATTGGGGCAGCAGATGACACACAAGTAAATCTCCAGTGATGCACTAGGGAGATTTGCCCATCAGCAGGTCTGGTGGCCATTAGTTTTAGTGCTGTGCTTTGCCACCACTGTCAGGTCATCTTTATCCATCAGAAACGCGCAAAAAACCAAAACAAAAACCCAGAAGCTCTCCCCCGTCCCCTTTTGTGGGTCTCCTGTAGGCTTTTCTCTCTTCCTTGTTCATGTCTGGCACCACCATGCTCTTACGGTACATCACTGACATGCTCCAGGACAGCTTGCTATTTTGCAGGGAAGGGAAGAAAGTAGGCGCCCCACATAAGATTGTTTCTCTGCATTCATTAGAGTAAAATACTTATGAGAGAAGCCAGTGTCTGGCTACCTCTGTCTATCAGTGCTGGCCCTTCACACACACAGGTTGACTTGATTTAGCATCCAGAATATAGTGAAACCACAGTTGAGCCAAAACAGATGGATTATTTTTCACTCTTCTTCCCTCCTCCACCTCCCACCCCCCGCCCCACTCTGGGTTTAATCAATGGTCGCGTGCAGTTTTTCAAACCGAAGTAGGTGAAAATTGTGCCAACGGCTAATAGACAAGCTTAACCGCATTTCTGTAAACAAAGCAGGGATGGCAGGAAGGCAAGTCTCTTTTTCAGAGAGTTTGTGTCTTGCTGCAGGGGAATGAAAGGGGAATAAATGTGAGGCACTGTGAAAAGCTTGATAACACTGGCACTTTCCACTCAGTCCCTCATTTCCACTGACCTTGATGGGAACTGGTCCCTCAGAGCCCTGCTGACTCTCTTTCCCCGTCTGACAGCCGCTGTGCTATGAGAAATGGTGAGTTAACATCAGCCCCATCCCACTTTCTAGTTCTAGTGCATTATCATTTGGCTTGGCTGGAGTCTGGGGAATGAACAGAGGGTCGCTCTTTAGGAGAGATGAGAGAAATGTGTGGGATGCGACTGCCCTGCCCTATTAGACAGGACCATGTGTTTGGAAGCAGCAGGTCATGATGGTGATTTGATCTTCAGTTCTGGCCCTGGAACTGAATGAAGCTGAGACAAATCCAGGGTATTCGATATCTGAGAGAAGCCGGGTGGCCTAGCCTGGAGCCTGGGATATTGGAGTAGGACTCAGAAGACCTGGGCTCTGGGCCTAGTTCGGGGCCTCCTTTGTCTTAGCTAGTTAGCTTGTAAGCTCTTTGGGGCAGGGCCCATCTGTCACTTTATTTGTACAGTGCCTAGCACCATGGGGCTTCTCTCAGGAAGCAGGCCAGCATCAGAGTCCATCTGCAGACAAGCTAACCAGCACAGCTGGCCTTCAATAGGCTGCCTGATTGATTGGAAGAATTGGCAGACTGGCACTTGAGCCTAACAGCCACAGTAGCTGAGTCCTGCACGTGCTTGTTCCCAGCCATGCGCTCCTTCTTTGGACTCAGCCATACCTCTGCCATGCCTCCCTCCAGATAACCCCGGTCCTGATCCTATGAGCCGATTCCGGATTTCCGAGTTGGGGTCTGGCAACTGGCCCCTGGTTCTAGCTGATTCCTGCTTTACTCATTAGGCAAGACCACCCAGGGGCCATGACTCTTGGTTGGACTCTAGGCATGGTGCTGCTGTAGTAACAGAGAGGGTTATAAGCTGTAATCTTTCTACCCCTAGTGCCTGCAGTCTCCCACCCTCAGCAAGATGCAAACACAAGTGCACAGGAAGGCAGCTCTGGAGAACTCCTCTTAGGTGTTGCGCTGACCCTCTCCAAAGTGGATCCAAAACTGAAGCTATCCCACAGATACAAAACCTTCCCCTCTCTTTGCTCACATGGGTACAAATTACAATGTTGCTAAATGGGCAGCCACAGGAGAGATGCAGGAGCCCCATTCCGAGGTCAGAAAGATGTCGCACCCTCATGAGGAGGGGTGGCTGGGCAGGTTAGGTTTGGGCTAACTCTGAATCTCAGCATGACTAGTTCGGATTTATCCATAATTATCCAGGTGCTGGTTGAGGAAGGGATGAGGAGAGAGCAGAAGCAGTTTCACTTGCCCATGGTCATCTCTTGCCCCAGCTGAGAGCAGGCTGAGACCAGATGTGCAGCCAATGAATCAGTGCTTGGGGCTAACTCAGAGTGTCTATGAAAACCTCACTCTAGCAGCATCAGCCTTGAGGATAAAAGGCAGAGGGACATTTTCAAATGCCTCCTTAGGCTGGATAATAGAAGTGCTCTGTGTGCAACTTTTATGCTCTATTAGACAGCATGCTGGAACCTGGCGGTGGCAAAGTTCTGATCTTCACCTCTCAGCACAAAGTATAGGATGCTGAAGGGCAGCCACTTCTGGGGAGAAACACAGCAGCTCTTTCACAGCACAGAGTAACACTGCCATCAATGCTTTACAGTGGATTATTTCATGTGGAATTGTTGGATTGGGTAAATAGCAACACAGCAAACCTCAGGCACAGGACAGAGAGATTCATTAACAGATCCAATGTCATTTACTCTCTCCTCTTACCAGATGTCAAGAGGCCCATCAATTTCCCATCTACTTCACTTTTGGTCCCACAGGTTTGAAACCTGACAACTGTCACTTTCATCTCCAGCATGTCAAGGCCTAAGTGTCTGGGAGGAAAACCCCACACGTCTCCCAATGTGGGTTAGTTAGCCCCTCTGGTTACAAAGGAAAAGCCTGTCTGCTCCAGACTGACTCTTAATCTGTACCGTCTCTTTTGCAGGTCCCAAAGCCACTTCCTTTGAGAGTGTAGAAAATTGCTTCATACTGTCCATGTCCCCCACCCAACCCCCAGCCCCTTGACTGATCAGAGCTTTCCTGGAGGGGAGAGAGGAGGAAATTAGCACTGTTTTGAACGATTTTATCATAACCGTACCAAAGGAAAGGTGGGGGGGGGGGAATTCTGTCCACATAATGCAAAGCCCCCCCCTGCCATCAGCCCCTCTGAAAAGGAAGGAATATGGCAGCTTGAGCGGTTATCACTTTAAAATGCAGCACACGCTGTTTGGGATAATGGTGCATAACATGCTGATTGTTTATTCATGGAGTTGTTACCATGAAAAGCTGTTGACCCACAGTGGACATTATCCGTGCACCGTGCTGGCCAGTCATTCATCTGCATGGAAACCATGTAATACAAAGATGTGTATCTGTTCAGGCAAAGCAAGCCGGCACAATAGCTTGGAGGAGGGAAGCTGAAAGTCTAATGGGGCGGGGTGAGGGGGTGTTGATTAAACTGCTTCACTCTTGGAACCCTATGCTGAGCAAGGGACTTAGCACTGTCACCACATTTCACAGCAACCGCTTCTTTCACTCGCCTGAAAAACTGTATTTGACTATTAGGGGCCCATTGACGTACTCTCTGCTAAATAGCCTTCAGGCTGCCAGTGAGGTAATCTACCATCTCTCTTTTTTGAGCACACACACATACTCCTTTATGTCTGCTTCTACCTGCCCAGGGAAAAGTCAAGCTCTCCAGTAGTTCATCAGACTTATTTTGGAAAGAGCAAGCCATCCATCCTGGGAGAAGAGCCCTCTGGCTGGCAACAGGGCACCTCGTCCTATAGAAATTCGATGTGGTGCTGTAGAAAGCTACAGATTTAATCCCAGGTTTGGGATGTTTTCCGTACATTTTTTAGAAGCATCCTGCAGGATTCTCTAGTGGGGGGAATTCTCTCTCAAATTCTGTAGGAGAGTCCCAAAAATAAACGTCCTATAGAAAAGTTAACTTCTGTAGGGCACTTGCATCAAGGGACATGGGAGATTCAGCCTTGGCGCCCACTTTGTACAGACACAGTCTCCTCTTGGCACAGAGTTTGGTACCCTGGTGGCACCTTGCTGTTCTGTAGGTGTCCTCATAGCAAAGAGGTAATTAGCTTCCCTGAAGTCCCAGGCTTTTTCTTTCCAAGGGCCTGGAAAACTTCATGCAAGCATCTAATTAACAAAGGAGGAGGATTCAGTAAAGTGAGCGGCTGGGTTATTTGTGCGGAGGACACCAACGCATTGAAAACCGTGTCTCTGGGCCAGCAGACGCCAATTCTTTGTTGGCAGAGGGGACTTGAGAGAGATGGGAAACCCTCCAGTGGCTGAGAAGCCTTTTATCCACAAAGGAATGCGGGCTTTGATCCTTTCTAGTGTCCCCTTTCCAGTCGGGAGGGCGGGGGAAGAGGAGAGACCTTTTCTATTCCACCTTGGCTGGTGCAGGTTAAGTAAGCAGGCTCTGTCATTCCCATGGCATGCAGCTCTCCCAGGCAAGGTCACCCGGGCTCATCCTCTGCTGCCTCCCCTGCTGTTGAACTCGGCTAGAAAAGCTGCTCATGACTCCGGCAGCTGTTTCTGCTTTTGAGTCTAATGGGAACTTTATGGCCTGGGGTTTCTATTTATTTATTTATTTGTTTGTTTGTTCTCTCACCCATGGCAAAGAGCAGCACAGAGGAGATCCAGCTCACACTCTTCAGGCCGCAAGACCAGAGCACAAGGCCTAGAGTCCAACCGAACAGATTTTGAGGTTTGTTGAATTAGTGCACCCTGCTGGGCCAGTCACTCAGGGCTGGAGCAGAGAATGAGCATGATGAGGAAGGATACCTGTTGGTTTTTCCACCTCTAGGTATGGTCACTTTGGGGCAAGAGAATCCAGAGTGGCCCCCTGCAAAGAAGAGCAAGGGGCTGGAAGAACCTAGTGTTAGTATCAAGGCTTGTGAATCCTTTATTCACCCTGGTAAGAAGTTCTTTGCACTGGCTTCCACAGCCTTGTGCGTGCGTGCAAGGAACTACTCTTGAAGGTTTGCGATCCGGACCTTTTACGTTTTATTTCGACTTGTAACCAAAGGGGATCCTGGCCAGAAGACACTTTTGGAGTCATTTTACAACTATGACATGTATGTAAAGAAATTAACTGAACCCACAGCGTCTACACGAGCAGCAAATGTCCTACTAGCCAGAACGACTGACTCGGACAAGGCAGTGCTTACACAGCCGCTGAAATGGGAAAATAATAATATCTGACTGTCAACTTGTCATCAGTAGAGGTCAAAGTTCTTTTTAGAGGAGGGCTGTTTCATTATCCCCATTTTACAGGTAGGAAGACTGAGGCACAGAGCAGGACAGTGACTTGCCCAAGGTCACCTGGCAGACCTGTGGCAGAGCCAGGGACAGAACCCAGCTTTCTTGCATCCCCATCCAGTGTCCTTCTAGTCACTAGGCCACACTGCCAGGTGAGGCTTTCCACAGAGGGGAAAATCCCCTGGCATGATCTGTACCCGCCGTGTTCCCCTCCCTACAGGTGTGTGAAGCTCAAGCTGATTTCAGCGGCACTGCCCTGCGTGAAGGCACCACTGGAGTTAAAGGCTTTTCTAAGAAGAATTAAAAGCTCAGGCAACTGGCTCCCCCTGCCATGCCACAACCAGAACCCCTCCGATCTACTAAAACTGAGCACTTTGTCCCGGAGTGGAGCATGCCAGTGTTTAGAGAAAACATGCAATGGGTCGACGTCACTGCTTGGCAAAGGACAATAAAAGTATTCAGTGTGCGGTGAAGTCCTGCTACGGCGAGTAGGGGGGAAAGGCTGGGCTTGGAGAGACAGCAGCTCCAGGATACCGAAAGGCTCACCGGTGAGTGAAAGACAAATCCAACTTCTCGGTATTTTTCATTCCAACGGGGGGCGAGAGAGAAAGTCTTGGATCTTCTTTTCCCGTTAAAGCTCCATTCCAGACAGGTTTTTTTTCCCTCCCCCATCTAGTATTTAGGAAAATTGACTCAGCTGCAAGCATAGACTCTCTTAATGCCAGTGAGTGAGTGTTAGCTGGCTAAGGACAGGACTGCGCAAAAATTTTGACTGGATCTATTGTGTTGTGATGCACTTTCATTTGGCTACTTTGGCATCTGAGGTGGAGGAAACGAACTTTTGCTTTTCTGAATAGGAAACTAGTTGCAAAAAATATTGTCAGGTGATGGAATTTCAATGGAGTGGTTACGGTGGCTTCTGGGCTCTCCAGCAAGTTATGTGAGAGGCTTCGTAGAATAAATAACAGGACGTGCTTTCTAACCTTTCAGTGAGACTTCTAAATGTGCAGCAGAGTGAGAATTCAGGGGTTTCTCTGAAGTTAGCTGGAGTATGATTTTTAATTTGCTGCCGGAGGTGGTTTTAATTTTGAATAGATGATAAAAGTCAGCACAGGAGGCACTCGGTAGCATACAGAGGGAAAGGAGCTGGCTGCCTTTCGCTAAATAAAAGCTTTAATTTCATGCATTGATGGGTCTAATTGTTTATGTCACTCCCTGCCTTGGCCTGCCCTGCCTCTCTTCTGGGTTTCCTCTACCATATAAATATGGGCTGGATGTCCAGTTATTAATGAGAAATGAGACTTGACTATGGATGACGTTCCTCCCCACCCCCACTCTCCTCCCCTGTGTTTTGCCGGGGCCAGGTAGGATCCACAATAAAACCCAGCTTCTATTTAGTGTCCTGCTTTTTAATGGGTGCGGATGAAACGCATTATCTCAACGTTAAACAAATCCATCAGCGCAGCCAAACTCGCCCAGACTGAATGGTTGTGGCAGGGACTCCTGACAAGTTCAGCGTTCCATTCTGCATCCCATGTTATTTATCCCTGCCTGGGGATCGGCACTGTTTTTCTTCAGGGTCTGGACTGTGCTACTTTACTATTCCTGGACAAGGAAGCCTGTGTTACAGCCTTGTAAATTCATATTGGCTTGAATCTCCTGCTCTCTTAAATCTCCACTTACAGGATCATTGTCTCTGGGACTGGAGGCTACCTAGGAAGCCAGGAACTTTGACCTTTGTTATTTTTCTAAGTCTTAGTTCTCAGCAACCTTCCTCACTTGTAACTGGCATTTTAGCTCATTGCTTTGTTATACAGCTGGGAATCTGTGAAATTCTGACCAGTCACCAAGGTCCTGATTTCATACTCTTCACAGACTATTTATAGGGACAGAAAGGCAGTTTGGGGTGATGAGGGGCGGGGAGGAGAAGAGATGCGAGCCAATTTATTTTACCCAGATATAAATTGGCAAGTGAGAACTTGCTTTGCCTAGTTCAGTACCTAAACAAAACCAGCAGCTCCTGGATTCAACTCAGAACTGCAGGAGTTTGGACCTGCTGGGTGAAATGTGACTCTTTGGGTGTTTAAGTCCCCTGAGCGTTCCAGGAAGCAGTGCCAGAATGACTTGTAAACAGGGATCTTTGTTTCCACTGCCATTTAGTCAAAATTACTGCAAGTGTGCAAGTTGTTGTGCTGGGTGAATTTCCTTTGATGTACAGAGGTTTCAATAAAGGGCCAACGGTGGGGGGAGATTGTTTTACAAAACTCAAACTTCTTTTGCATTTAAAAACAAAATTCTGGAGGTTTGGCCCAAAACCTTTAGGAGTTCTTGCAGGCCAGGTTGGAGTTTCTCTATAGAATGGACAGAGAAGTTCAAAGGAACCTGAGAGTTCTACATCCAGCCCATTCCCATTGAACATAGGCACATAACTCCGTCAACCTTTGAAAATCCCAGACTCAGATGTTAGCGCAACAGGGTGCTAGTGGCTTCAATGGAAATACAGATGTGGGTCTGTCGGATCCCACGGAAGGGGCTCCTGCCTAGGCCACTGGTCCTGATTCTGTACTGCTTACTCACAGGAGTAAGGGTTGCAAAATAAGGTCCATGATTCTGATTTTTTTTCCCAGCTGGATTTCATGTAAAGTCCCCGTTCCCTGTGCCTTTCCTCTGGCTAAAAGACCGGAATGGGTCCAGATTGAATCCCTGGTGTCACACTTCTGCAGCAGGCATACACCAGGGCTGGATTTGGCCCCCTGGAGTTGGAGGGGCTGGAAAATCCAGCAGGGGTGTTTGTCATGTGTGAACGATGGCTTGTTTTTCACACCCCATTTAAGCAGATTTATTTTAGGCCTGGGACGTGATCCCCAGTTGCCAAGGTTCGTAGTCTGAGAAGCAGTTTGTGGAGCTTTCTTCCTCCCTGATGTTTTATAAACATCAATGGATGTGAGTGTTGGTGTCTCAGGGGCTAAGCACTTAGCCAGCCTGACATCTGATCGCTAGCCAGCTACATTTGTAAAAGTAGCTTTGATGCACATACTCTCCTGGCACCGCTTCCCCAGACGACCTCTTAGAGATGGAAAGACGTGGCCCAGAAAGCAGGGCCTTGCCCAGCACGGCGCACAGGAACGGAAACTGACCTGTAATGGGATTGCTCAGCGCCAACTTATGGTACGTCTACTTCTGCGCTGTGCCTGAAGCCCAAGGGGGAAGTGAAACCCATGCTTCCTCCCACCCTTAGGAGCAGCTGGTGCCAAGAGTGGGAAGGTGGCCTCTAGGTAGGAGACCAGGAGGGTACAGTTCTTAGGGTGCTGGCAGGAGATCTGAGCTCAGATCCCTGTTCTGCCACAGACTTTCTGTGCAACCTTGGCCAAGTCACTTAGACTCTTTGTGCCTCGGTTCCCCATCTGCAATAAGGGGATGACAGTCCTGCCCTTCCCCAGGGGCACATTGTGAGCGTGACCTCTGACCTGTTCTCAAAGGAACATGGCTGTTTCTGTTTCCAGGACCCAGCTAGTGCAGCCTACTATGGTGCCACCATTCATGAACCATTCCCAGTGGCTGTTGCCAGCTCCAGGAGCAGAGGAAAGACTGTGTCATGGACTCTCTCTCTGATTGTCAGGCAACTGAGCTTAGCTGGATCCGAGCGTCTGGAAAGGCATGAGGCCCCACTAACCCTTAACTCTGCACTCACCAAGTTTTGAGGCAGATAATAAGTAGTTAGAGAGGCTGCACCATCACTGGTTTTCCTGTTACCCGAAAGCCGAGAAGATTTGCCCTTCCCCAGAATAGATGCTGAGAAACTCTCTGTTTTTATTCCAAAAGGGGCCTATATCTAAATAGAAGCCATGGGTGTAAATTGCATCCTGGTCAGCTCACTGTGTATTTTTCATCCCTTACACCCACGGCCATGAACCAACTTAAATGCAAATCCAATCCGAGTGCTAAGCATAACATACCTGTTCTCGGCTAGTGTCAGAATTACCAGCGATTCCACCCAACTGATCGGGACTCGCACCTGGAAACAGTGATTCAGTCACTGTGTTCACAGCCCTGGTGTGTGCAGATGACGTCACGTTTTACAGGGCAAGAGCGCTTTACCGAGGATGACTCTTCTTTCTGTTCAGTTACACAAGCCTCTGTCATCAGGGCAGAGATGGCCTTGCTGATTCGTTGTTTCTCTATGTTTGTAGTTCAGAAGGGGACACTTATTTTTATGAAACGTTATTTTATGGAATTTGTTTAAAAGGAGGAAAAATACAGTTTCTGCTATAGGAAAGGAGAGCAAAACTGTGAATCAGCTCATTTATTTTCCTTACCTGGAATAACCTGTGCACCTCTGCCTCTAACCTCATCCGTGTCTCTCCTCTCTTCCCTCTCCATTTGAGTTTTATTTTCCCTCAGCTTTATTCACATGCATTTTGAAGGGTTTTCTTTGCTGGGGTGCTTCTGAGTTTGTGACCAGCCAGTCTAAGATCTAGGGCCTGGGATTATTTTTCAGGCCTTGGAAATTGCAGGGAGATGGAGGGGACACATTTTCCCAAGAGTTTAGGACTACTAGATTTAGGAGTTCAGCTCCCATTTAGGCACTAAGGTCAGAGCCAGATTTTCCAAACAGCCCATCACCCCATGTGCTGAGCTCCTCTGACACTTCAACCACTTGTTTTGATGCCTAAATGGAAGCTGAGCCCATCTGGAAATTCCAGACATAGCTTAATTTTCTCATTCCCCTGAGCACCACCATTAGTTGCAGCAGAGCTTCCCTTTCCCTTCTCAGTCTCCAAGGCTCCGTCCTCATTATATCCACAGCCATTTGGTTACTTGTAAGTAACACCGTCCAGTTTGCCTCCACACTGGAGCTTCTCGGTAGTTACAGCCACATTTGGGCATCTGTGCCGACTGTGCTGCATTAGGATGTGTGCAGGCCGGGTAGCTATCCCACAGTGCCTCAGTAGGAAATAAGTGCATCTGGAGGACACCTGTTCCCGCAGCACCGTTAGATGTTGGAGCAATGCATTCGGGGATGTCCTGTCATACAGTGTCACCCTAACATCAGCCCTGCTCTCTCAAGGTGCAGTAATCCACAGAAACCCTCAATGCACTTTGATTCACATGCAATGCAGAGGGCAGACACACAGCAGCCATAAATGAATGGTGTAGTCCTGGAAGCTGCATACACGGCGTGTTATGGCCATTCAGCACAGGGCTGTGTCCTTCCAGCCAAGGGCCTGACTGTCCCCTCCTTTCCATTGGCAGAAAAGTCCCTAAGCGAGAGGAGAATTAAACTGGGGCCTCCTGATCTTGGATTGCACTGCCTGGACAGGGTTTCCAGGTTAGCTGTTGCATTCTTTTTCTGCTTGATTGTTGTAAATTGAGCCAAGGTACCTGATGCAGTGTTTTACCAGCAGCCAGTTAGCCTAATCAGTCATGGCCTTGCTGATTGGTGGGAATAACAAGCAACTGATTCTCTGGCTCCTAGCAGAGTCACTGTTAAAAGTGTTAACTGGTTGCTTGTTACTGTTCAACACATGCTGTGCACGTGCCCCAATCAGGTTGCTTGTGAAGACAACCACAAGGCTGTACTTCTCTGGCCTAGGCAATAATGCTGAAAAGGGGCTGGCCTTTGATAATGTGCACATGAAACCATCACAAAGGGAGGGCTTTTCCACATCCACACTGGTGTAACTGCACCTGGGCACGTCTCTCGTGCAGACACGTTGCAGCACCAATATAGTGCACATGGCTGCAATCCCAGGAGTACTCGGCCTTGATTCTTGGTTCTTAGGGAATCCCATGACGTATTCTGAAGTTAATAGCTGCACCCTCGCTTCCAGACGTCGGCGGGGAGATAGTGGGAATGTGAGAGTGGGTTGGGCTATACAGGGCCAAGGCACTAGCAGGAAGCCTGGCATTCTGATCTTATGGGATTAAAAATGCAGGAGTTCCAGCAGCAGGAGCCAGCTTCAATTCGTTTACTGAGCCGTAACGTTTCCTAGCATTTCTGGGGAGAACCTGTGTCTTCAAAGCGTCTGATGAAGTAGGATTTTCTCCCACGAAACCTCATGCGATAAATAAATCTGTTGATCTTTAAAAGTGCCACAGGACTCTGTTGTTCTTCCTGCAATAGACCTTACCCTTTTGGAATGTGTCTACTTAAGTAACCCTCTCCCCTGGCAGCCGCTGGACCAGGTGTACTAGGGGCAGAACAGCCTCTGCTGGCTAATGTGTGTCTGCTTAACCCTGGAATGTCTGAACACAGCACACGCTGGTCAGTTTTTGCCCTGAAGCATGAGATTTGACTCTCATTAGCTCATTGGCAGAGCTACAAGCAGACATAAAATTACCCAGCCACGTTGTTACTGAGCTCAGCAGGCTCTCGCCACCGCAAGTGGCATAAGTTGCTGATGCATAGACAGAAATTGTGGTTGCTACACAAATGTGTGTGGGTCGATATGAGCTCCCACAAAATCTCAGTGTTTAGAACACCGACCCTTTGTGTGGATAAGTTTCTGATCTTAACGCGGCTGGTGACTTATTGGGTGGCCTTGGGCACGGTGCATCACCCTCCTGTCCTACGCCTGGTTTGCGCCTTCAGTTTATAAGTTCTTCAGGCCAGGGCTTGCACCTCACTCAGGGTCTGCACAGTGCCTAGCGGAATGAGATCCTGATCTCAGCTGGTGTCTTGGTCCACTGCTAACACACACAGTCATGATGTTGCCCCATCGTAACTCAGTTCCACTTAATGCCTGAAGAGAGAAGCCATCACCCATACAAATGGCCATGCTGGGTCAGACCAATGGTCCATCTAGCCCAAACCCTGTCTTCCGACAGCGGCCGGTGCCAGGTGCTTTAGCGGGAATGAACAGAAAAGGGCAGTTTTGAGTGACCTATCCCCAGTCATCCAGTCCCAGCTTCTGGCAGTTGGAAGCCGAGGGACACCCAATACATGGGTTTGCATTCCTGGCCGTCTTGGTTAATAGCCATTAAGGACCATTTATCTAATTCATTTCTGAACCTGGCTATAATTTTGGTCTTAGCAGCATCCCTGGCAACCAGTTCCACAGGTTGACTGGGTGTTGTGTGAAGAAGTATTTGCTGACGTTGTTTTAAATCTGCTGCCTGTGAATTTCATTGGGTGACCTCTGGTTCTTATGTTATGCGGTAAATAACACTCCCTGCTCTCCAACTCATTCATGACTTTATAGGCCTTTACACACACACCACCGCACTAATAAACAGTTTCTGGGCAGGGTTAATGGAGCATTAGAAACTGAGGGCTTAGGTGAACACCTATTCCTGTTTGCCTGTAGCACTCAGAGGCTGCTTCTGTTACCAGCTGAAAATAGTCAGGGCCATTTTCAAAAGCCTGTTTGTATTTCTGCGTGCTCTTGATTTGTCTGGGAGATGCATGTGTACCAGGACGCTCTACAAAGACTGGCCATAGCAGGGATTGAATCTGGGCCCTGTGCATTTAAAACCAGCTATTGCCTGAGCCCAAAGACCCAGAGCCAGCAGTGACATAGCCCAGCCCTTTGAGAGAGACGGAGCCCCACACTGTGTACTGGTGGGTTACAGATGCACCGATATGAACAGGCATACCTGGAGTGGCAGCCGTGCAAGGGTGAGTTTGCACATATAAAAATATATGCATGTTTTACACACTCTGGCTTGAAAAGCATCTTGTATGAACATTACAGTAGGAGCAAGAGATATTCATCATACGCAGTGTTTAATGGTGACCCAGTCTTATTAAAGGAAACCAGAACGAATGCAGTATATGAGAAATGGCAGCCTCCCATTGGTACGAAATAACACAACTCACTGATCCACTTCCATCACTCAGAGGGAGCAAGGGAAAATGCCTCGGAACAGCAGGGCTGCGGTGTTGTCAAGGGGAATTGTTTAAAACAGCTCTCTCTGTCCCCATTTTTGTGGGACAATCTGTCCATTATCGCCTGTGATGGATGGATGTGGCTTCCAGCAGCGAGAAACCTTGCGCTGGAGGGGAACGTGTTATGACACATGCCAAAGGTGATGGAACGTCAGTAATGAAATAACCCGGCAGCCTGCTGCTGCAACCTACTTCCTCTTCCTTCTCCTTGGGGGCTAAACACATGGGGGTTGTTTATCAGTTTCAGAAATGAGTCTCTGGGAGCAGGGGCTGATGTCAGGCCATGGGTCTCAGGAAAGGAATCACATGGATTTGGATGACATCATTGTTCGCTTTCCCAGGAGCGATAGGCAAACCCATGGTGAGTTTTGAAACGGGGATCACAGGGCGAGAGCTAGTAGATACTTGTATAAATCACTTCAGCTGATGCACTGCTTGTCCTTTAAAACAAAACAACTCTCCATCCGTTCCCTAAAAGAGCCCTAAATGGACCCTGTCAAAAGTTTAGGCATTAGGTCAGAACTGAACTAAAATGGCTTTGCCTGACGAGAAGTATCTGAGAAGTACTAAATATTGCAAGCAAAGCTCTCGACCAGTGTAAATCCACGCTGCACCACTGGAGAGTGACACTGATGCATCCCAGCTGAGGATCTGGCCATGGGTTATCATCATTGGCACCATTACCATTCACCTTTCTATCGTGGTAACACCTCAAAGCAACCACGTTGGAGGCCAAACCATTCTTATGTATCAAATGGAAGCTCCTGCCCCTAAGGGCTTGTGACCCAGACTCCCTCACTGCTTCCTGTTTGTCCGCTGTTGACTACAAGTTGTTAGCTTAAGTCATTGACTTGATGCAGTTTATGCCCATTTCTGCCCAGCTGATTCACCCCTCCAGCAGGCTGAGGGTGTGCCTTTCACCAGCCATCTGGACTGTGGCGCACAGTCATACAGTGAACGGATAGCGCTGTTGGCTCATTTGGAAAATTCACTAGCTAAAAGGAGGGTGAGGATGGGTCTGGACGGAGCTCTCACATACACCTGAGCGGACTATTTATTCACAGAGAAGAGCAAATTTCGCTCTGTGCCAGGTGGCGTGACGATAGCTCATCCACCCCGTGAGCTAGGGGCCCTGGCTATGTGTTAAAATACAGCGAAAGACAAAAAATTAAAGTCTATTAAAACATTGACTGATGCCTCATCAAAATCTACAGCTCAAAGCTAGAAAGACAGTAAACTGCTTTGCCATCCGTCGATATTATGTCCTGTGTGCATTGCAGTAGTGACTAACGTGCCCCTCTGAGATGGGGCCCCAGCAGAACAATGTGTATGGAAGGTGCTTAGAGCCATTTGAACTGAACTGCAAGCTGTGTATATGATGGAAGCCACTTCAAACCAAGGGGCGTGGGAAACCCATAGTTCCAAGCCGCCAGGCCCCAGTGTGCTGGTGCTGCACAAACAGAAAAGGGTGGAGCAATAGGCAGAGTGGTAGTGATTTGACTAGAGGGGCACGCTGAAGCCAAGTTAGTGCAAAAGGCTGCATGGACACACTTCCTGCGGTTTACATCAGGTTCATTTGGTTTCATGGAAGTCTACTAGGAATCAGTTTAAACTTACCTGAAGTAACTCACTCTTAAACTGAAATAAAATGTGTTTATATGGGGTTTGCACCTGTTTAACTAAATTGGTTTAAAATTGAACAGATGTCAATTTTTCATGCAGAAAAAGCCCAAGTCAGTAAGGTCAGAGCTGGGAAAAGACCCAGGAGTCCTGATGCCCAGCGCTGTACCCTCAAGCAGGGGTAGGCAAACTTTTTGGCCTGAGGGCCACATCTGGCAAGTTATATGGTGGGTCATATAGAAAGATGGGGGGAAGAGGAAGGGATGGGACCCGTCCCCGCCGTGCCACACAACTTGTTCTGCAACCGTTCTGAGGCTCACTGGTTGAGTTGGAAGGCCTGATGAAAAGCTCAGACAGGCTGTATGTGGCCCACAGGCCATAGTTTGCCCACCCCTGCCTTAAAGCCTAGACTCACTGCTTACTAACCTACAGGAACACGCCGCTCAGCCTGTGATAGAAAACATCCCCTTTGTCATCAGGGCTAGCTCTGTCATCTGCTGCAGCACCTTGCACCAAGCAGGGGCGAGATTATGTGCAGTAAACTGTGGAATCATCCCCATTTCGCTATTGGCTTTCAGATCTCAGATTGCCATTGGCATGAAAAAACTGGCACAGATGCAGATGCCTGAAGAAATTTGCTAGTCTTTAAGGTGCCACAAGACTCTCATTGTTTTTGCTGTACTCTAACACAGCTACCCCTCTGGATATTGTCATCATGCGAGGCACTGAATTTAGCCATATGAAATGGAAATCTACCAATCTCAGGAAAAAACTCACAGATACAGATGCCTGAAGAAATGTGTTAGTCTTTAAGGTGCCACAGGACTCTCGTTGTTTTTTCTGTCAATCATGCCTGGAATAGACTCAGACCTAGAGCCTTGCTCTCAAACCAGGGAATGTTTGGCCCTGCTGTGGCAGCTGGAGATCTGAGTGGTGGAAATTTTGCCTGCTGAGAAGATGGGGTAAGTTTGGAAAACTCATGTCTTTCGCTTTCAAGCCCACCTACCCCCACCTACTTATGGATACCAAAGCGCATGGCAGGCCCTAATTAAAATGCATCTGTTTCCAATCCTTCCACTCCTGAGTGCAGAAAACAAAACAAAAAGCGCTCAGGCAAGGAATCTCTGCCCTGCACGCTTGTTTTCAGACGTGGCCGTCATTGGAAACATCCAGCGTCCTTTGAGCCGCTAAGCTGACAGCTCTGAGCCACCCTCCAGCCAAATATTTCTTTTCTCGGGCAGCTGTTTTGTTTTGGTTTTGCTGCAGGTTTGGCAAAGCCCACTCTCTGCTTTTTCCTCCCGGCTTCTGAAGCCTGGAGCCGCAAGGGGGCATCCAAAGAACCGCGTGCGGCTCTGGAGCTACAGGTTGCAGACCCCTTATCTAGGCGTTGTACAGCAACATAGTGAGAGGTAGTCTCTGCTCTGAAGATCTTACAATCTTAAACCAGCAAAGCAATGCGCTTATCCCCATTTTACATGTGGGGAACTGAGGCACCGAGAACTGAAGTGACTTGTCCAGGGTCACCCAGTACAGCTGGACATAGACCCCACATTTCCACAGTCCCACTCCTGTTGCCATCCCCTTAGACTATGCTGTCTCCCGTGCTCTCTTATTGCTTCATTTCCACGAGTCTAAGGGACAGGTCTCTCGTTCACCCCTGTGTGGAGATCACTGTCTTGGGGGGTCATTAGGTTGGGAAATAGCTAATAAATGTGCTGCTGAAACTCAGTCATCGCAGCTCCACCTGGGTGCCATCCCGCCCAGCAATGGATTTCAGCTGAGATGCAGTGTGATAGCGCTCCATGCTCCGTACTCTTGACTTCCCTGAGAGCAGAGGGCTCCTACTCTCTCAGTGTGCAGACAGCCCCTCCAACAAACTTCAGCCAGGTCACACCTACCTACCCCATGGGGAATGTGTGTGATAGAGGTCAGCTTGCTAGAAAGAGGAGTGGAGGGGAGTCAAGGTGTAATTAGGAGTGTGCAGGGTCTGGCCTGAGTCAGACTGTAAACTTCCCAGGGCCAAGACCTCACTGAGGGCATAACTATGGGTGGGCCTGGATGGGCTCTGGCCCACCCACTTTGAGAGCAGACCCTCCCAATCAGATTTTAAGCAATTCATCCCTCGTTTTTATCAGTCTCTGTTTCACTTACGACACAAGGCTTGTGCCCACCCCTGTCAACCTCAGGCCCTGACCAAAAAATCAGTTCTGGCTACACCTTTGGACTTCACCTTTAATCTCTCTGTGCAGCACTTTAAAATAATCAATAAAACCCACTTGCAATCCAGTTCCAGAGACACAGAGGTGTGGCTATTCTCTCAGGAAAGGGTTGATTTAGGGTAAGGGTTGGCAACCCAAAAGATAAGAGCTGCTTTTTGAAATTCCTTCAATAACCAGGTATTTTGAGAGCCGGAATAGGTGTAGCCTCCTGGTGGGGAGTGCCTGGATCTGGACCAGGGCACTTGCCACAGGGTCCCCTGGCAGGGGGGCAGGGAACACAGAATCAGGAGTGGGACCCCACATGGTCTCCTGTCGTGGGGTAGAGCCTGGAGCCTGGCACAGGCCTCCTGCAGGGTCTCCTTGTGGTGGGGGACCCAGAGCCAGTAGTGGGCCACCCACAGGGTCAACCAGTGGCAGGGAGGGGCAGAGCCCAGAGCCACAAGGGGGCAGCCAAGGAGCTGCATGTGGCTTTGGAGCTGCAGGTTGCAGACCCCTGATTTCGGGGTTACTCTATGTGACATTTGCAACCATCTTTGAGACTGTCTCCCCCTCAATGCACCATGCCACCAGTTGTGTTATTACTGAAGGGCTGGTCCCTGGCTTGAAGGCTGGCTCTAAACTGAAGTCAGCTCTTTTGCAGAGATCCAAGGGGCGGGTGTTTGCCAGGAGCCAGAGCTCAGACTCTGGACTGGTCAGAAAAGCATCTGCAGTTCAGGATGTTGGTGCTAAAGCAGGAACAATGGACTCTGTAAAAAATAGTGACACCCCAGCATTTAAATAGAGCTCTTCCGCCAAGAACTCCGTGTCCTGGACCAGGGAGGGTCAGGGTCATTAGCCCTATTTCACAGGCAGGTAAGAGCAAAGAACAGGGAGAAGTGACTTCCATCCTGTAGGAATCGGACCGTTCCAAATGACCTTCTGTCTAGGGGACTCCTCCTGCTGTGGGGTGGGGATTCAACAAGTGGATGTGAATGATGATTTTCATCATCTGCTTCCGAGGGGCAGTTCCCAGTTCCTCATGTGCCAACCAAGCAGACTCAGCCCATTGGCTCCAGGAGTGTTAGGAGTCCGATCCAGAGAGCTTTTGTACGTGCAGGAACAAGAACCATCAGCTTGAGAATGGTCTCTGAGCTTCCAGGCTGGCAGTGATGAATGCAGCTGCCCTATTCGGCTCCTGCCTCTGTGCTGAGCTGCGTTGCCTGCTGACCTAAGAAGCTGGTAACAGAGATCTGTGTTTGTCTTAAGATAAAGTATCAATTTGGAACCTTCTGCAGTCTAAATTCTCAGCCCTATTTGGTACGGACCCACTAACGTGCAGTAGGAGTAGTAATGGCTTAAGGCAGAGCCAAACGTTTATCTTTGGCGTGGGTGCTTTTACTTTGGGGTTTGGCCCATGGTTCGCTCAGTGGCTGCGGGGAAAAAATGCGCGTCCCGCGGGCCAAACCCCAGAAGCCCTTGCCGCAGGAAGCTCATTATGGTGTCATTGTTCCAGCTTAAGCACAAGAGTTGGGGCATGGAGAAGAATGCTGAATCTCAAGCCCAGCGAGGCTGTGATACCTGGGGAGATGAGAAACAGCCTTTGCTCCCCAAGGCGGTGCACAGGGGACCAAAAATAGGTGGTGAGGCTCGCCGTCTGGCTTGCTTGTTCCCCGTGAGAATGGGCAAAGGGCTGTGGGAGATTGAAGCAGAGACTCTGAGGCCGTAAGACTTTACTTACACCCTCACACCAGCTTGAGGCTGATACAACTCCTCTGACCTTGGCAGTGTGACTCTGAATGATTGGTACTACAGGAAACCAAAGGAGCGCAGGGCTGTGCTCGGTGCCGTATAGGCATGCAGTGAGAGACAGCCCCTGCCCGTGAAAGTTCACAGCCTAAATAGACAGAGCGGGGGAATGGGCAGCGACTTGCTCAGCGATAGAGCTGAGGATAAAGCCTCAGCTTCCTGATTCAACACCTGTGCGCAATCCACCCAATCACACAGTTTCCCCGTAATCTTATTCCTGAATTCTGCTCCAGCTCATGACCAGGAAAACCAAAGGGATTATCAGCCTCTTTCCAGAACCCACAGGGAGCAGCTAGACAGGGATACTCTGGAGGAAACATGCCTGCTCCACTCTCTGGCTCTCTAGCATGTTGGCTTTTTTTCATCAGCATAAGTCATCACGGTATAGCGATTCCCAGGATCTGGACAGTCAAAGAAACTGAATTAGAGCTGCGAGGACCCATCCAGGCTGGAGCAGGCATCTTTCCTTCAAGGTATTTTCTAATGGCTATTCCTGTCTAGTTTTAAATGTCCCAGCGATTGGACCGTGGCTCAGTCTCCTGAGAGATTCCTCTACTCCTAGATCATGCAGTGAAGAAGTTCTCTAGATGTTTGGTCTGTTTCTGATTTCATCCTATTACTCTTAGTTGCATCTCATTTTTACTATGTTAAATAGTCACACCCACGTGTGTATGCCTGTGAGCTACATGTAAAGGAGCTACCATGGGCCCAGCCCACGTAGCTACACATGTTCAGCACTTTCTTTCTCTTTTCCTGGATCCTCTTGCCATTTCTGTTGCCCTTCTCTGAGCTCTCATAAGTTTTTCATCCTCTTTCTAGTAACAAAGATGCCCCAATCTGATGCCATGGGCCAGATTTCCTAGCTGGTGTAAATCAGCATCTCTTTACTGGTCTCCATGGAATTATGCTAATTTATACCACAGGAGAATCTAGGTCAACATTCCAGGTGTGGTCACCACAGAACTATTGACAGAGGGTGTCCCCAGGATGTGACACTCACACATGCAACCTAAGGGCTCTTTTCCCGCTAGTTGCTTTGCAAACTCATGTCCAGTTTGTTGTCCCCAATTACCCCTGGATTTTGGTACCTTTTCCTTTGCTGCCCTGGATCTGGAGTTCATCCGAGAAAAAGGGACCATTAGTATGGTGTTAACATTGGATTTTTTTTGCAACTGCGTCAGCTAGTTGTGGAGATAATTGTGACATCACGAACTGACAGTCATAAGATGACATAAGAAAAAAGCAGATGATGATAACATTGTCCTTTAATCATGTTTCTTCTCGAGCTTGCAAGGGAATTTACCCATGAAGGGAAGTGTCGTTATTAGAGTTGGTCAAGAATTGTGCAAATTTCAACCAAAAAGCATTGTGAAAATTTCTTGCAAAAAATGTTGCTGTTCGTTTGATTTCTTTTTTTTTAACCAGCTTCTACAGTGGCTGAAAATTTTAAGAAATCCCAAATTTTGTCCAGGTTCAGTAGCTTTCCTTATTTTACAGATGGGGAAACTGAGTCAGAGAAAATGGAAATAACTCACCAATGGTCTCATAAAGAGATTCTCAGACCTGTTATCCTGACCACAGTACCTCACTTCTTCCCTTTGCTGAACAACTCAGGGGAAAAGATCCTATTTTCACATCAGTCATATCTGTAATAATAAAGGAGTGGGGTGAAAGATGCTGAAAGATGCCCCACCCCCAGGGGACACAAGACCATGATCAAGCCCTTAAGGACAAGTTTCTATTGCACTGCTAGGTCTGAGTAACTGTCGCATGTTATTTTCCCAGCCTGACCCCAGGGAGACACCTCCGCAGGGGTGTGTGTGCCAGCCGTGTTCTTAGCTGCCCACATCTACCTGTAGGGCTGGTGGGACAGCCATAGTCCTGAGCCACTCTAAAGAAATGTGAATTGCAAAGTGTGGACATGGGTTCCCACGGGGGCTTGGGTCCAGTAATGCTTTGCAGGCCCATCAACCGTCTGGCCTCTCAGCTCAGCTCATTCTGCCTGCTGGGAACAATACTGTCTGCATCTCTAGGATCTTTACTGGAAAGATCCCCAGGCACGTTAGTTAACTAAACCTCACAGCCCTGCAGCACATTAGGTCAGCCAGTATCACTGGCCCAGCTGTACAGGTGAGGGAACTGAGGCACAGAGCGGGGGTGTGATGTACCCCAAGTCACACAGGCTATGTCCACACTTAGAAAGATAGGTCGACTTTATTAAGTCGACTTTATCAAGTCGACCTAGAGAGTCTACACTAGACTCTCTAAGTCAACTGTTTAGGTTGAGGGGGAGCCGAGGCTCCCCAGGCTAAGGGGACTCATCCTGGGGAGAACCAGCCCCGCGCGGGGCTGGCTCTCCCCGAGACCGGCAAGCCGCTCGGGGCTTGTCCCGGCGAGAGCCAGCTGCCCAAGGTTGGCTCTCCCCTCAGGGACACACAAGACACTGGCAGCTCACGGCATGTCCCGGGGAGAGCCAGCCCTGCACGGGGCTGGCTCTCCCTGAGACAGCAAGCTGCCAGCCCCGAGTGGTCTAGGGGAGAAGGGAAAGCGGGGCTCCCTTCTGGCCGGGACCGCTCGGGTCCTGGGGAGAAGGGAGCCGCAGCCTGAACTCCCTCCTCCGGGACCAAGCGGTCCTGGCCAGAAGGGAGCCCCTTGCTCCCTTTTCCCCAGGACCCAAGTGGTCCCGGCCAGAAGGGAGGCTGCTCTCTTCTCTCGACCCATGGGGTCCGGGCAAGAAGGGAGCGTGCTCCAGCCGACGGGATCCCCGGGGTTTCCACTGCCAGCTGGAGCACGAGGCTGGCAATTGCTGAAGAAGTCGACTTAAGCGCTAGTTCGAATTAAAACGAGGTGTTATTAATTCAAACAAATTAATTAAGGAGCAGCTTAAGTCGAATTAAGGAAAGCCCAGTGTAGACATGGAGTAAATTAAGTCGATTTAAGCCTCCTTAATTTCTAAGTGTAGACGCACCCACAGTCAGTTAGTAGCAGAATCAGAAATAAAACCCAGGTCTCCTGCATGCAACGTTTGTCCTTCAGCCACTAGACTAGACCACATATGGGGCTAACTAATCAGCCCATCAGAATGAGCCATAACTCGAATTTTCACCTTGCTCATTATCTGTGATGTAAGGAAAAGGAAATCCACTCTCTCGTGGTCCCCAGTAAGTTAAACCACCCGTTGCTCCATCCACACTCCCCAAAAGTCTCCCTCCGGTCTTGCTCTTCTTTTGCGAGGAGCCATTTCTTCACCTCAGGACAGGAGACAGTTGTGTGGAGACATGGAAGCTGGAAGATGGCAGCCAGAACAAACCCCTTTACCTGAGCACAATGGCACATTGGGCTCACCTTAGTGCAGGATTTAGGCACAAGCCAAGTTAAGCCATGGCTTAGGGCCTCACATTATAAGGGGCCTCTAAATATGTCAGAGATAACTAAGAAGATTTATCATAATTGAAATTGATAATGCAAAACGGTTTTTTTTCAAGATGTATGTTTTATTTAGTTGTTTTTCATTGCATCTTTGCCTATGTATATATGCAAATAGAATGGTTTATCATTTATTTTTCATTACCCTTTCTGTTATAATGCAATACACTTTTTTTCTTTATTTTTTATTGTATGGGGCCTCTCAATCTTGACATAGTTTAGGGCCTCAGCATGTCTTAATCTGGCCCTGGCTCAGCTCACCATCTAGCCATCGATCACATGTCATCACAGGAGCACTGTTCTCAAGCTAGATCGGATAAAACAAGATTCAACAAACATTCGTTGGGGCAGAAGAAAAGTGGTTCAAGGCTCAGAGTCTTCATCAAAGACTTTTGAGAGCTTTACCTACCATTTGCAGCATCAGAAGATATTCTGTTGGGTTTTATCCTTTCTCTTTCTTTTTTTTTCTTTTTTTCAATTTTATTTTGTTTTGTTTTCATGCTACAGCTTTCTGCTGCTGTTTCAGTAGAAATGATTCAGGAAATTCCAATCAAATCCAGCTGAGGAGCAGTTTCACTCAGTTTTTCTTAGACACAGAAAGACCAAGCACTTAATTCTTATTAATAGCAACCATGGTTCTGTTAGTACAAGAGTCAAAAATACCCAGCTCTTTGGAGTTGCACATTGTTTAAGCTTCTGAACCTAAATGTTGGTTGGTGCAAATCAATCTGTTTGTAGCTCTCTGCTTAGGGCTGGCATGGATAGTGTTGATAGAGGCAAGATATTTATTGAGGTATTTATTTTATATAAACAGGCACTTAAGTCAGTCTGGTGTTCCACAGCGCCCTAACTCTCCATGTTTTCACAATCCAGAGTTCTCATAAGTACTTGACCAAACAAACTCCTGTTGTTTAAAAAGCACCGCAGCAAAAAGCTACTAGCGCTGGCAATGCTTGGAGTGGGAATTTGTTTCTGACATTTAATTTTTCAGGCCACTGGCCGCCAAAAGCTACAGGCGTTTGGGAACCCAATGCCCAGCCTGAGAGCAAACAGAGCTCAGGGCCTCTAAGGTTTCAATCACAGAGTGAGGCCCAGACTTGGAACGTGAAATCTTTTTGAGAGCCAAATCCAAAGCACACACAGTTTTGTTAGAGGAAATCCTGTTCATTCAAGAGATGTGACAACAACTCTCAGCTCAGAAGGATTTTTTTAAACTAAAAACTCCTTCATGGAAGTTTATAACATGGGTAAAATGTACCTGAGATGAACATTCACTGGGTAGCTTTTGCACCTACATGTTAGGTACCTTATTATTATTTACTGGTTATATTACCATGGCAGCCAGATGCCCCAGCCAAGATCAATGCTCCATTGTCCAAGGCGCTGAGCATTTCAGGGTTTATCTACAGTGAGGAGTTAGACTCATGGGGTACGTTTACACTTGCTAAGCTAAGTTGACTTAGAGCGTCTACACTTAACATGCCAGTTGACTGCCTGCGTCCACACTAGCAGGTGCTAGGTCGACGGAGGAGAGCCGCAGCCAGGGAAGATTGGGCTGGGGAGAGCCGCGGCTGGGGGATGGGGCTGGGGAGAAGGGAGAGCTGTGGCTGGGGAGATGGGTTGCTAGCTCCCCCGAGCCCCAGCCGCGGAGAAACCCCCACGACCCCGGGGCTCCAGCCATGGGGAAACCCCTCGGCCCCAGGGCTCCAGCTGCATGGGGTTGCTGGCACCCTGCGCAGCAGAGGAGCCCCAGCTGTGGGGGCATGCTTGTTCTGGAAGACCATCCATACGTAGAGGAAATCAGGAATACTTAGGCCATTTTAAATCCTCATTTTACCTTAATCCAGATTAAATTTTCATGTGAACACATGCCCTGAGCCAAAGTCACAAAGGGCCTAGTTTAAACAGAATGAGGAGACCCATTTGCTAGGCTGCAGAACCAAGGCCCAGAGAAATTGAAGAATCTATTCAAGGTCGCACAGCGGCTCTGTGGCAGAGCCGGGAATTTAATCTAAATCATCTGAGACCTAGTCCAGCGTGCGCCACACAAGAACAGCCTTCCTCTCTGTACACACTAGCTTTCCCACTTAAATCTGTCACTGCATTTTTTAACAAGCAATTTCCAGCCCAACCCACTCTATCGCTGTATGGAGTCAGTTATTTTTTAATGTAACCCATAGGTGGAAATGGCTCCTTCACCATGTGCTGTATTTTGACTATCCTATGTATGGTAGGGTCTGACAGCCGGTATCTCTGCACGGGCACATTGGCTGATGTCTGGCCCAGGACACTTTGATAGTGACACTCAGCCGTTGGAAAACCCATGTGTGAAACAACTTGGCTCTCAGTCCCATTCTGACTGGCACAAGGGAGGGGAGCAGGCACTGAAATGTGCTGTCATTTTAAGGATCCGCGCATCCTTAAAACTTCTCATGGACACGTAGATCGCTGGGGCCTGTGTGGCGACACATCAGTTTCCCGATGCAGGAACACCTCCTGAGGCCACACCCTGAGTTTTCACTGCCCCGCACCTTGTACCGTTATCTGCACTAGTGAAGGTGGGTGTAAATTGCTGGCAGATCAGAATCTGCCCACTCTGCACCGGTGTCCGTCACTGCACATGGTGTGCGTCCATGGAGTGTCCAGCCCTGACTGCACAGGTGAATGGTGTCTTCTCTTCAGCCTCTGATAGCACGTCCATCCCCATGGAGTACAAGCACTGAACGGGAAGGGTTTCTATCCTGGCAAACCCACTCCAAACTGAGCACTTGGCACAACACGCCAACTCCCTTTTATTCAGGGCCTTTAAGGGACTCGACGACAAAATCTCCTTAACCGTGCTCCCTTTTCTTCACAGAAGGACGAGCAGTGAAGCCAAGATGCGCCCCGAAGCTGTGTCCTTGCTGCTGCTTGTGGCTGGCATCCGCTCAGTGTCTGGAGGAGGCGTGGGAGGTGGAGGATACGCCCAAGTGAAATACATGCAGCCCATGGTGAAAGGACCCCTGGGACCCCCGTTCCGGGAAGGCAAAGGGCAGTATCTTGGTAAGGGGCAATTTTAGGTACAAGGTGCTCAGCCTTTTTTCAAGGGGCTGAGGGGCAGGGAGTTTGATTTGGGGAGGCGACAGATGGCATAAATGGTAACAGTCTGCAGAATTTGCAGCCCTGCAGTTGCTTGAATGGGGTGAAAATTCTCCACCCTGTTTAGCGCCCCCAGTTATCACTCATAGCACATGTTCAGGGTTTGTTACTGGCATGTGAGGAGCTGCAGATGGAAGTGCCCTTGTGCTATTTGCTCCTATCAGGTGCTGATAGAACATACCTGAACCAAGCTGGGTATCTCCCAGCCAAGAGGCATTTTTGTTGGCAGTTTCACAGCTGTTTTGACTCCCTGGCTGCCTCCTAGCCTAAGTGGCTACTCCAAGCGGGCACGGATGTCGTCCCCAACAGCATAGCTCCACTCCCAGGAGTGACATGACAGCATCAGCCGGGCTGATGACATCCCTGCCGCCATGGTATCACTCAAAGGAGGTCCTGCCTTCGAGGAGGTATTGGAGGAATGAATGCGAACCAGGGGGCCCTTTGGGAAGCAGAGTGCACGGTCCCTGCTGATGAGTTGGGCAATGAGGGTGCGGTTTATGAATTTCTGTCCAGTCTGTCTTGTGAGCAGGGTTGTGGGGGGGCTGGCGCTGTGACTAGGCCAGGCTGCTAATGGGGCAATGTTTTGTTATGTGGGGGTATTACTGAAATAAGGCAGCTTCTGTAGCAAATGCCACCCTCAGATCCTCAGCCTCTTCCCCTCTCATTTGCCACCTTTTATCCAGTCATTGGGCTCAAGAACCAGCGGAGAGCCTCAGCCCTCTGCGGACCTCTGAACCTGGGCTCTATGTGGAGCCAAGATGCAGTCGCATCTGAAGGTCGCCGGTGACATCATTCTGCCAGCGCACAGCTGTGCTGACGCAGCAGAATGGGGCAAGGCGGTGAGAATTGGTTGAGTTGTTTCTGGTGTGGGTGATACGGACATGGCCAGCAGCCCAGGAAGACCGAGGCACCTGGCAAATGGCACGTACTGTGTCCACCCACAAGTCACAGCTGAAGTGGGTGCAGGGGATGGATTAAGGTAACATCCATCCCTGGGGTCTCTATAAACATGGAGGCCTCTCTCTAACTTTCAGCCTCCTCAACCAGACACTTCCCACCTCCCGCCCAGACACACCAGTCCAGTCCTCCCTGGATACACTGACTCTGAGCCCACAGTCTCTGCTTCCCACCCATCCAGAGCACTAAGCCTGGATCCCTAGGGACGTGTGCTGCAAAGCTTTGCTAGGAGAGATTTCCATAGATTTTAAGCCCCAGAGGGACCGTGTGGATTGTCCAGTGAGACCTCCTATATAACACAGATCTGAGGCCCTCCCCCAGGGATTCCTCCTCCACCCGTCTCTTGTGGTGGAGACTGTGAATTTCCTTTAGGGAGACGGCCAGTCTTGAGTTAAAGACTCCAAGTGATTTTGACCTGGAGAGTTCCAGCTTCTTTACATGATGAGATTCATAGCACTTGGCAGCACCCACTTTGCATCTAAGTGCCTGCAGTGAAGAGCTTTCCAGGGCTCCATCTATCAAAGACAACCCAGGTAGTTCTGGGCTCCCTCTTTCCACATCTGGCCACATATTGATGCCCTGATAATCAGTGTGTGTCCTCCAACAGTGAACTCTGTGGCTCACAGCCATGCATTCCTCTGGCTGCAGGAGCCTTGGCAGACCTACACCCAGGAGCAGGACTGCACAGGACCTGTTTTTCACTAGGATTTTCTTACTCTTGCCAACAGCTTCCTGTGAATCTCCCTTCTTGCTTGTCCATTCCCTGGACAATATCCATCATTCCGTCCATTTCAGAACGCTCTATTTCCACAGGAACAAACAGGTTGCCAGACTGGATCGGACGCTGTGGTTCATCTAGCCCACTTTCTGTTCCAAAAAGTGGCCAGAGCTTGATACTTCAGAGGAAGGTGCAAGAACAGAAACCCTGCAGTTGGGATAGCTTGACTCCAGAAGACGTTTCCTCCAGACCCCCACTGATTAGAGTTTGGCTTATTATGCCCAAAGAGATTAGCTCCTTTCAAAGCTTTTTCCTGGCTTCTGGCCCATTTACACAGAGCTAATGTTACCAGCAGGGCGATCCAGATTCCCCAATGTGGAGTGGCTCTCCCTGGACTTGTCTTCCCCCCTCATGTCCTATTCCACCTTCCTATCTCTCTAGCTTTTCGCATATGGTTGTTTATGTGAAGGTGTGTCTGTGCTCCAAGCCTCTCGAACAATGCCTTTCAACTAAGTCCAAATCTCTAGCAGATGCTGTGGCTGGCTCCCCACAGAGGGATGTGCGCTGGATACCTAACATTTGCACATGCCACTCGCATTCACCTCTCACGTCTCCAACCTGCTCTGCCCATGTGCTGCACGCCTGTGTTAGGGGCTGGGGCGGAGCCATAGCTGTACTGGAGAAGGTTGCTCTTCAGAGGGAAGTGGCTTGTTTTGTTGTGTCCCCACCCCACCTTTTACACAGGCCTTTCTGAATTCCCTTCCTGCAGCTCGCGGGGGCCTGTAGTTCTCCGCAGCACCTTTCCCAGCCATGCTGTCTCTTTCCAGTGTAGTTCTTGAGCAGGAGACAGGAGAAGCCAGGAGATGCAGGAAGATAAACACAGAGGCACAGATGGCTTTTGGGTGTGCAGGGGCAGCTAGTATGCCTGATTGGATTATGTAATCCCATTGAGCTCTGCTGCCTGTATTCCTGTGGGAATCAAGCCCTATCCAGGGAGGCTAGCTCAGAATTCAGGCTGTGAGCTCTTCACACGCTCTTGCTGAGTGTGTGTATATCGCGTAGCAGAGTGGGGCCCTGCTCTCAGATGAGGCCTCTGTCTGGCCTCCTGGTATATAAATAATATTAATAGGTATTGGCTGCTCTTCTCCCGGGAGCCCCTAAGTTGCACATCTGTTGCTTAGCCGCTCCAAACACCTAGAGGGTCATGTGACCCAGCTCTACTTTGTTGGCTTGCCTGTCCTTGTGAGGCCCAAGGATCCGAAGCCCCTAATGCTCAGCAGTTTATCTATGTACACTAGTGTGTTTAAAGGAGAATCAAAGTGCCATGTCAGTGCTGCTGAGGTCCAAGACTCCCAGCTGCTGGTCTTTCCTTCTCCTTTGGATCCTTTCCTACCTGATACTCATCAGAGACTTTGGAGATTGAATTTAACATCTGCCTGGGCCCTTGAAGAACCATTGCCAAGTTCTATTCCCAGGAGCCCTTTAGATCTAGAGCAACCCTGAGACAATCTGGATTTACACCAGAGAAACTGAGATCAGAATTCCTTCCCGCCACACCCCCGCCTCAAGCCATCCACTCCTGGGATGCGCTTTCATGCTCGTTGTGATCATTCCCACCCAGGTTTCCGATCATCTGCCTAATTTGGATTCCTTGGCTGCATTTCGCATCAGCCAGGAGGGAACGCTGCGATACCCACTAAACCTCAGTGAGCGCAAGAGAAAGCCTCCACTCCTTTAAGAGCAGGCAGCGCGAAGCCAGGCACATGTTAAATCAATCTCTGTGAAATGACATGTGCCGATCAGCGGGGCGGGGATGCCAAGGGGGCTGAGCTCATTGCTTTTGGAAAACCACTGGCCAACCCTCAGCCTTCTCTGAACTATCTGACTTGCTCCCAGCATTCCCTACCCTCCTTCTCACCCCGATTTCTTTCCACCCTCCTTTCTGCTAGATCCAAACCACAAGAGCATGGAGCTCATGAACAAAGGGCTAGGGAACCAGCTCTGAGTGCTCTGTTCCTGGAGGTTATGGGTGTTAATGAAATGTCCTTGGAGGAATTGCTTGATCCAAATTTGTGTCTCTGTAAGCAATGAGTGTTATAGTAAAAGACAGCTTTTCTACACTCCGTGTTGGACACTAAATGAGGCAAACGCATTATTTGGCTCGCTGAGTTGCTGACGCAATAAACTTTGCTACAAAACGGTCTTCTTCGACTTGAGCCAGAGAAGTAACTCCATTAGCTGGCAGCAATATTAGGACTGTTATCCTCATATAGACCAGCCACTGAAGGGGAACGCAACACAATCTTTACCTGTATGTTTCACTTATGCTGCACATCAGGTCTTAGGGGAGAAAGACCCACTTTTCACCACCTCTGCTCAGAGCTGGACCATGCTGCAGCAGGGGGGGAGCACAGGGTCTGAACAGTCACCAGCTTAACTGCATCAATCTGTCTGTCAGCTTCCAGTGGAGGCCACGGGACAGTACTTGGAGATTTATCGGTGAGAAATGCTAAATCAGCATTACTGATCAGACACTCCAGATCTGGCCCGTTCTTAGCCAGGTGCTTTGAGATCCTGAAATGTATGAGAAGCCACAGTTAATTGTTGTTCTTATCATCTTCCCAACCCACACACCTGCGGGGTGTTAAAATTCCAACCCTTGATAAATGCAGCTGCTTGTTATCAAAGCCAGGCCAGGGAGATTAATTTTGGGCGATTTAGTAACTAATACACCTACGGCCCTGAACTCACCACTGACAAAACTCCACAGCAGCTGCAATCAGGGGTTTCCAGGTTGCGCTGTCACAGTTAAACAGCTGACGTTCTCCAGCAGTGCGGCAGGGGAAAGAAGCTCCGCTTCGCTCACTGCTCACATCATTAGGCAAGAGAGGCATAGACTGGGAGTGCCAGCACGTTTCGTGCCAGAGAGAATAGTCATGTGAGGAGGCTGCCCACCACGCCAGTGCCCTGGGCCGGGTGTCCTTTGAATGAACTTGGGGGAACAGTGTGTATGAACATTCTCAGTTTGTCTGTCATGTTAAGTACTTCTCTGGTCCTCATTTCCACAGCATCTCACAAGGTTTACCCTCACACACCCCTGTGAGGCGGGGCAGGGGGGTGCCCGCCCCATTGAGTCGATGGGAAACTGAGTCATGAAGAAATTAAATGGCTTGCCCGAGGTCAGAGAGTCAGTCTGTGGTGGGGCTGGGCATTGAAATCACTCCCAGATCCCAAGCTAACAACCTTTCTTTAAAGGGGTCAGGTTCCCAGTAAGTCCCTCACCTGGGCACACCAGCAGCAAGAGACCATAGGATCCGAACCAGAGCGCTTGGGTGGCAGGAATCCTGGGGCCAGATCCTCAGGCAGTGGATCTCCATTTATTTCAGTGCCAGTTCACATCCCCTGAGGATCTGCCCCGTTGCATGTGGCAGCTGGGCCCCATCTTATAATGCTGGGTGTGGAAAGGAATGCTCCTGAATAGATGGCTAGAAACTCCCCTTGCAGAGGGGCCCTGGATTCAGCTTTAGCTATAAACCTGGCTTGGCTCTGACGCCTGGAGCAAATCATAGGCTATGTCTACATTTGCTAAAATTAGTTCGAATTAGTTAGTTTGAATTAACTAATTAGACCTAATTTTAGTTAGTTCGAATTAGCTTAATTCGAACTAGCATGGCCACACTGGAATGTTAGTTAGAACTAAGCAAGCACTTGCTTAGTTCGAATTAGTGATCCCCATTCATTTCAATGGCTGGTTAATTCAGATTAAGAAATTAGTTTGAATTAACATGGCCACATTGGTTAATTCGAACTAGTTAGTTCGAATTAACCCCTTAGTTCGAATACCCTATTCGAACTTATTAGTTCGAATTAAGGAAGCCCTTAATTCGAACTAACTAAAGCCTAGTGTAGCCATAGCCACAGAATCTTGGGGCTGGAAGGGACCTTATGAGGTCATCTAGTCCAACCCCCTGCTAAAAGCAGGACCACTCCCACTAAATCATCCCAGCCAGGGTTTTGTCTAACCGGACCTTAAATATCTCCAAAGACGGAGATTCCACCACCTCCCTAGGTAACCCATTCCAATGCTTCACCGCCCTCCTAGTGAGAAAGTTTTTCCTAATATCCAGCCTCGACCTCCCCAGCTGCAACTTGAAACCATTGCTCCTTGTTCTGTCCTCTGTTACCATCGAGAACAGCCTAGCTCCCTCTTCTTTGTTCACCCCTTCAAGTAGTTGAAGGTTGCTATCAAATCTCCCCTCAGTCTTCTCTTCTGTAGACTAAATAAGCCTAGTTCCTTCAGTCTCTCCTCATAAGTCATGTGCCCCAGCCCCCTAATCATTTTCGTTGCCCTACGCTGGACTCTTTCTAATTTGTCCACATCCTTTCTGCAGTGGGGATCCAAAACTGGACACAGTATTCCAGATGCGGCCTGACCAGTGTCGAATAGAGGGGAATTATCACATCCCTCGATCTGCTGGCAACACTGCTACTGATGCAGCCCAGTATTCCATTGGCCTTTTTGGCAACAAGAGCACACTTTTGGCTCATATCCAGCTTCCCGTCCACCATAACCCCCAGGTCCTTTTCTACAGCGCTGCTACTTAGCCACTCAGTCCCCAGCCTGTAGCAGTGCATGGGATTTTTTCTGTCCTAAGTGCAGGACTTTGCACTTGTCCTTATTGAACCTCATGAGGTTTCTTTTGACCCAGTGTTCCAATTTGTCTAGGTCTCCCTGAATCCTGTCCCTGCCCTCCAGCGTGTCTACCATTCCCCCAGCTTTGTGTCATCCATGAGCTTACTAAGCACGCAGTCTATCCCATCATCCAGATCATTAATGAAGATGTTGAACAGAACCGGCCCCAGGACTGACCCCCTGGGGCACTCCACTCATTACTGGTTGCCAACTAGACATTGAGCCATTGATTCCTACCTGCTGAGCCCATTGATCTATCCAGTTTTCTATCCACCTTACAGTCCACTCATCCAACCCATACTTCCTTAACTTGCCTACGAGAATGTTGTGGGAAACAGTATCAAAAGCCTTGCTAAAGTCGAGATATACCACGTCAGCGGCGCTTCCCGCATCCACAAATCCAGTCATCTCATTATAGAAGGCAATCAGGTTGGTCAGGCACAGTTTGCCCTTGGTGAATCTATGCTGACTGTTCCTGATCACGCTATTTTCCTACAAGTGTTTCAGGATGGATTCTTTGCGGACCTGCTCCATGATTTTTCCAGGGATTGAGGTGAGGCTGACGGGTCTGTAGTTTCCCGGATCCTCCTTCTTGAAGATAGGTACTATACTGCCTTTTTCCAATCCTTCAGGACACCCCCCTCCACCATTCGCCAAAAGTTTTCAAAGATAATGGCCAGCAACTCTGCAAGCACATTGGCCAACTCCCTCAGCACCCTCGGATGCAGTTCTTCCGGCCCCATAGACTTGTGCACATCCAACTCTTTAAGTAGTCCCTAACCTGACCTTCCATCACCGAGGGCCGCTCTTCTTCTCTCCTTTCTGCATTACCCAGTGTAGTAGCCTGGGAGCTGGCCCTCCCTGTGAAGACTGAAGTAAAAAAAGCTTTGAGTACTTCAGCCTTTTCCGCATCATCCACCACGAGGATACCTGCTCCATTCAGTAAGGGACCCACACCATCCCTGATATTCTTCTTGTTACTGAGATACTTGTAGAATCCCTTTCTGTTATCCTTCACATCCCTTGCTAGCTGCAACTCCAATTGTCCTTTGGCCTGTCTGATTTTATTCCTGCAGTCCCGAGCAATAGCTCCTGTGGAGGGAGCAGGGCACAAACCTAGTAACAGCCTTGTAACGCAGGGCCTGGTTTGTGAACCGTGGGTGATGGAGACACCAAGAGCTGCCGTGAGGAATTGCCGGGCCCTGCAGACTATTGCAGATCAAAACCCAATCCTGTAGTCCACCTGCCGGAGAGCTGCCCCCTCGCACCATCTCTAGACAAGGTCCCCAGATCCAGGCCGCATTCAGACCTGCCTCTTAGCATTGCAGCCGTGAGTCCTAGAGACTCTTGAACCCAGCAGACTCCCGAGGTGTCCAGTGAGGTGTCAGTCGTCAGAACACTTCACCTAAAATGCCATGGTGGGTCTGTGGGAACCAGCTCAGCACTGAGGCTCCCAGAGCCGCAGCACAGCGGCTCCCTGACTCTCTTCCTAACCCCGAATGCTGGGTTTAGATCAACCTGGTCAGAGTTCGGTCGAAGCAGTGTGGGATTCTGATGCACTTGTGCTGATGAGCTGACTGGCTGTGCTGCGTGGGAGGACCATGCGTGGTGCATCCTGATGTCAGTGAAATCTAGGCCCCATAAGGCAGCAGGTGTTCTGCCTGGCTTTTCTTTCCGGCTTCTGCAGCACTTGGTTCTAAGACGCCCTCTGAAGCCTCAGTTCCAGCAGTAGTTTCTGTCTGTTGTCCGTCCAAAGTAGCTTCAGAACCTGTGTGTGGGGAAGAACAAGAGACGTCCATGAACAGCATGTGATGCAACTCCCCGCCAAGGGCTGAAAACTGCAGGGATCGCCCTCCTGGACAGCTGTGGGGGCAAATCCTTAGCTGGCAGAGTACGGCTGGACTCCTGCATGCACGTTGGTTCCCCGATCATCCCATTCTCAGCAGTAGTGGTCTGATCCCTGCATTCTCCAGCACAAGACAGGGAGGTGCTGGAGCATGTGCCTTTGGGGGGAGGGGGGCTCTGCCGGGCCCCACCCTGCTGTAAAAGATGTACGGATTCAAAAGGCCAGCTTGCAGCGAATGCCTTCCAAAGGCCCCCAACGTGCTCTGACAGCGACAAAGCAGGTGCTTTCCACACAACGCTGCTGGGTCCTTTTGGCATCTGAGTGGCGTGCGCCCCTCCACCATGGAGCCCATTCTTGCTGAGCCCATCGGGATTGCCCCACCGCAGCCACCATGCACAGGCCGAGGAGGATTCCTTTCAGCCAAGAGAAAAAGGCCATCACAGTTCCCGGTTACTTGGATCCCCTGAGAAATACTGTTCCTCACTATGCAAATGGCCCCTCATTCCACTGAGTGTATCGCGAGGGAGCCCTGTGAGAGGACAACGGGGGGGGGGGCAGTTTATTGGAACTTGGGAGCCGTGGGGACAGACTCTGTTACAAGTCTTCCATGTCCAGGCAGCAGCAGGACAGTCTGGAGTCAAGAACTGAGGCGCCTCTCCTTTGAGCGAACGTCAGCAGAGACCGTCGCTTCCCTTGCAGGGCTAGAGGGTCTCCTCCAGCTCTTTGCCTGTTGTTGGGAGGTGTACCTACAGCGCCAGTGGCTGTGTTGGAGTGTGGTGCACATTGCAGGGTCACTATCATGGAGGCAGGTGCCCTAAATCAAACATTTAGAGTTCATGACTTGATTCTGGGGTGGGGGTGGGCAGCATGTAAGACTGGTGAGAACAAGACGGGGGTGCAGCATGTGAGTCACCAGAAACAGGGCAGCGAGTGAGAGAGAGACTCTGCCAATGTGTGAGCTCCTCAGGCAGGACGTTCTTGCTGCTGTCTGCACAGAAGATGGGTGGTTGGGGTCCCTCTTGCCCTGCATGCGGTGGGGGGGGGGGGGGGGCCTGCAAGACATGAGGGAGAGGCGCAAATGTGGACTTGGGCGCTGGACACTCTCAGTTCGCCATTGCCTCCAGGCCACACCAGAGACTGCTTTATTAAAAACTACCTGGAACTTGCAGTGATAAACCCCCACACCACCACCGCAAAGGGGAGCTGGCTGCCAGGGGCCAGGTGCTGGGCAGCTGGGGAAGGGCTTGCGCAGCTGCAGGAATTGGCGCTGTTGGCATGGGGCAGAGGAAAGTTTAGCCACCCCGTCATATGCCACGAGCAGCCGGGGTTCACCCGAGGGTATTAACGAGTGTCAAGCACATCAACGGCAGTGGCCAACACTCGGCTTTGGGCCATGGCACAGTGTGCGCTGGGGGTTTACTGTCATGCCTGAGGGACATCGCCCACACTTTGCTTTGAATTCAGAGTAGTATTAGCACATGAGTTATGGCAGAGCCTGGGGGACGCTCAAACTGGGAGTTGCCTAGTAAGACAGTCAGAGACGGTCCCTGCACACCCGTGCTTACTGTCCACGCCCACTGCACTACTCTACAAGCGCCCAGCTGGCACCTGCCTGCCTTGGCCGGCAGGTTCAGGTGGTGGGACCCAAACCATGGCTCAGAAAGGAAGCTGCTCCCCACCCCCCCACCAGCCACCAAGGTATGTTACAGCAGGAGACAGTGGCAGGTGCTGAGGCTATTTGAAGCAGTGGGCCCATCAAACCTCCACCCAGTGACTCAGAGCGGTGCTCCTCTGAGTGCTAGCTGTGCCATCTGCCAGGGGCCCATCATTTCTTCTGTTTTGAGTGCAAGCTTACCAGGACAGGCATTGTCACCAACCACTGGGCGTACAGCCCCAGGCACCCTGGGCCCTGCTTGGTAAAACCGCTTGTCTCCATCAAAATAATCAAGCACTGGTCCAAGATCAGCGGGGATCATAGAATCATAGAATAATAGGGTTGGAAGGGACCTCACGAGGTCATCTAGTCCAACCCCCTGCTAAAAAGCAGGACCACTCCCCCTAAATCACCCCAGCCAGGGTTTTGTCTAACCGAGCCTTAAAAATCTCCAAAGATGAAGATTCTATCACCTCCCTAGATAGCCCATTCCAATGCTTCACCACCCTCCTAGTGAGAAAGTTTTTCCTAATATCCAACCTTGACCTCCCCAGCTGTAATCTGAAACCATTGCTCCTTGTTCTGTCCTCTGTTACCCTCGAGAACAGCCTAGCTCCCTCCTCTTTGGAGCAACCCTTCAAGTAGCTGAAGGTTGCTATCAAATCTCCCCTCAGTCTTCTCTTCTGTAGACTAAATACGCCTAGTTCCTTCAGTCTCTCCTCATAAGTCATGTGCCCCAGCCCCCTAATCATCTTTGTTGCCCTCCGCTGGACTCTTTCTAATTTGTCCACATCCTTTCTGTAGTGGGGAGCCCAACACTGGACACAGTACTCCAGATGCGGCCTGACCAGTGTCGAATAGAGGGGAATTATCACATCCCTCGATCTGCTGGCAATACTCTGTGTGGCTGTGTGTTCTCTTGCCCGCTCCCCCCCCCCCCCCCGGGGGGCGGGGGCGGACCCTAGAACTAGCCTTCCAGCGCCTCACTAACGCTGGACAACGGGCCCAGGTTTTTGGTTCACTTGCAGATAAAAAAAAAACCTTCAATCTAAAAGCAAGAGCGATTAACCACGCCATTCCCCCTCTCCAGCTGCTGCCCCCTTCGGACAGCTGTGGCTCCCTGGTTTGGCTGGGGATGATGCCTCCCCGCTGGGTGTGTTGCACAGGCCCACACCTTCTCCCAAGGCTCAGAGTCACCTCATGCTGGATTTGCACTGCTGTAAAGGAGAGTGTGTTGGGGAGGATGGCTGGTTTGGGACAGAGACAGACTCAGAACACCTATTTCTAGCTGTGCCATGAGCCGTGCAACCTTGGCCATGTCAGTTCCCTACTCAGTGCCTCAGTCCCGCCCCCCCCCACACCCTTGTGGAGAGGAGTAAAACCCTTTGTGAGCAGGGGGCAATAGCCTTTGGCTGTTCTATAGCTTCCAACCAGCAAGGATCGCAGGGTTCCTGGCAAACACTAGCTAATGGCTCCATGCAGGCATGCACCAGGAGGTTCAGGTTCCCCTGGTGCTGGGAGGGGTTTCCAGGGAGTCAGAGCCTGGAGACAGCCAGATACTGCATTCAAGGCTGGCCCAGCCATATAGGTGTCACCTAGGGTGCCAGGCTTTAAAGGGCACCAAATTAGATGGAAGAGACTTTTTTACATATGTGATCTCTTATAACATGTGGGGGAGGGGGCACCAAAATCATAGTTCCCCTTGGTTTGGCCCTGACTGCATTGCTGGGGGGAAGGTTGCGGTGCTGCTGTGGCAGGGCTGGAAGAATATCTCCCACACATTCAAGCTCTTGATGCCTGGCTGGAGGAGGCCCCTGCAGCAGCCCTAAACCAGCCTCGTGTGCACTTAACCCTGACAGGCTTTTAGGAGAGAGGGGGAACTGCAACAGGATGCGGCTCAGGAGGGGGGCGTCAGGGTTAAAACAAGGGCCTGCAAAGCCTGGGGGGGGGGGGGGCTGGGTTCTTGCAGGCTGAGTTCCTAGCTGGCTGGCGCCACCTACTGGATGTGTCAGGAGTTTACTTACCAGGTTCCAATCTGGACTCTACATCCTGCTCTTTTGGGTCTGACCCAAAGCTTACCCATAGGATGCGAGAACGACTCCCCTGGGTATTACTAAATGCATAAGGGCCCTAGCTTCGCGGCTTCACAGCCCATCACAGCTTCGTAATGTGTCAGCTAGAGGATACCCAAGTGAATTTTCCTGAGACCGTGTGGAGAACTACATTAGTACCTGTTTCAATAGTCTGTGAGCCCTTTGGAGGTGCTTGCTGCAGTCTGTGTTTTAAACGCTTTCACCCAGAGCAGCAGTTTGCCTGTTATTAGCAATACCCAGTGCTTTTTTTTTTGTTTTGTTTAAATAAAAAAGGTGCCAATACCCCTGAGTACCATCACAAAAAAGGCTCTGGCGCTATCTGTCACCTTGGAGGGCAGTGCTCCCCAGAGCCTGCCTTCACGTTCTAAGCAGCAAAGGAAATAGCTGCTCGCTCCATGGCAGCATTTCCACCCCCAATGGTGACACAACTCAGAACCATCTGCTCCTGCACACGGTGTAGCTCTGGCTCGTGTTAGCATTCTGTTTCTCAGGAAGCAACACAGGGGTCAGGGAGGGCCTGTGTGTTTGGGACTCCATGATCAGGAATTGTGTTTAGGGTAAAATGCCCCCCGGGCAGTAGGCTTAGGTTTCACATTGTTTCACTTCAGCCCAGATGTAACACAAAGCTGTGTAATAAAAACCTGTTAATGTCCTGGATTTAAAGGCAGCTTCACATGAAGGAGCCAGAACGAAGACTGAAATTCATCTCTATGCAGAAGCATACGCACAAGATTGCAAGGTCTTTGGGGCAGGGGACCATTGTTTCATCATGATCCACAGTGCTAGATGTTGCACACAAAGAGCCCTCACTGGGCTCTCCAGGTTCCATGATATAAGAAATAAGGCCCATCTATTAGTTAAGTCAGAGCCCAGAGGAAGATTACACACCTCAGGCTCCTGCTTTATTGTTTTTAGCAGCCTAGGTAAGCTATGTAACCATGAGCGCCTGTTTCCCAGGCAAGGGATGGGGAGCCCTGCCCCGGGAGCTGGAGATAAGTACCAACTGAGGGCCTCAGAGCTGTGCAGTCAGTGGTAGAACTGTCACTTTGCTTTCTTGTCTCTTCGCCGTTTTCTGCAGTTGGTTTGAAACAGAAAATCTCTAAAAGCCTCTTGTGCCTCGGCAAGCACAAAGTCAGCATTGTGCTGGAGCCCCACTGACATCCAGCCACAGTTACCCTATCCCGGTCTGGCCCACTCGACCCTGAAAAACAAAACCAGAAAGGTTTCGTGGGCTTTATATGGATTCAAATGTTTGGCATCGAATCCCAGATTCAGACTGGGGCAAGGATAGTGATCTCCTTCCTTAGGGCATTAGCAAGCGAGAAGCAGCATCTTCAGAAGCTCCAGGCCAAGGGTCTGGAGACAGTCAAACATAGCTGGGGCTACCAACGTGGAAGAGGATTATGCTGTAGTTGTACCTATATACCTCATTGTGCCAGATGCTGCACATATGTGTGGATGAACACATTCCCACATTGCTTATTCTCTGCCCAGATGAGAGAGCATGCTGGGGAAAGGACCCAAAAGCAGAGGAGAGGCACGTGATTTGCCCAAGGTTAATGCCAGCGCCAGGAATAAAACTCAGAGCTGCTGACTTCCAACACAGTCCCTATCCACTAACTCATGTGGCCTCCAAAGAGTCACTAAAGCAGTGGGGAGAAAGGAGGAATTTGTCCTTGATCCCTCTCCGGGAGCACTGTCTTCTTGGACCACCCCCACATCTTCCCCTAGCCCCTCATGGAATCAGAAAGCCAATGAGCTCCTTCATTCAGCTGGCAAGGAGGGTCCTGTGTTTGTTTGCTGGGAGTGTTCAGGTTAGGAGGGAAGAGAAATGTTCAGGTCATCACCGGTCCCACAGCAGTTGCCAAACAATTGCTGCCAACTGGCAGTTGTTCAGTGGCCTCTCTGTGAAATGAATTTGTAGGTTCTCAGCGCAGTTCTGAGGACAAGTGATTGAATCACAAAAACCATCCCTCTAATTTTTTGCCCATGGTAGGCTGGGCAAAGAGCCCAAGGTGTGGGAATGGTCCACAGAGACTGAATGGTCCAGAGACACATTAACAGTGGGAGACACCTGGACTACCGCCACATGGAACAGGACCTACCCTGAGGTCTGTAGAAGCTACGGGGCCAGCAACTTTCACCTGTATTAAAACATTTAGAGAAAATAAAGGGAATCAGTAAGCCCAGCAGACCTTGTGGAGTAGTTGACCATTGTATGATGCCAAGAGGCCTCCAGTTAACATCTAAGCGGCTCCCCCATGTCCTGCTAAATATGAAGAAATTTCCCTTGCCAAGCCAATGATTATTTTCACGTTACCTTCCAACTTTAAACCCCGTACACTCCATCCTTTTGTTCTTCCCCTCCTAAACCAGTGACCTGCTCAGCTGTGGCCTCTAAAAGAAAATGAAAAGCCTGGAGAGATCATCAAAGTCTTGCAGCAATGAAAGGGAGACGTTTATCGAGCCACGAGGAAAAAAAAGAAAAACTGGGCAAGCAAGGAAATCTCCCCAATAAAATGCTGAGATGTCTCCACAAGCCACATTAATAAGAGATGGTCTTAGAACCACCATCATATGTTCAAGAGCAAAGACTTAATGGACGATACATGGGAGGTCTCATTAAAACCACAGGATTTAATTAGGGGACTAGAGTATAAGAAGCCTGACTATGTCCTGGAATCATCTCTGGCTTGAATATTCCAGGGTGTTTGGCTTGGTGTTGTGATTTAGACTGTAATTGCTACCAACCGCTCCAGTATCCACTGGGATTTGTTGAATGGTTTCCTATGCCCTGTTCACATTCTCTGGCAACCCCTGCTGAAAATGACAGTTTACAACCAATAAACTGCTCTACAGGGTGCTAATAGAACAAGGGAAATGAGCTGCTTCATAGGATAAACTGTTTGAGCCGCACCCAGAGAATAAGGAAGGGTTGGGTTGTTCCGTGGTGTGAAGAATGATTTTTAGAGAGACTATGGTGTTGATAAGTGCCAGGTAGGAAGATAGTTGTTGTCTTATAAAAGGTCCCCGGAATAAACACCCATTGTTTGGCCGTAAGAGTTAGTTGTATTTCCAGTGGAAAGGCAATGTGCATTAAGGGTGTTTTTCCCCACACCTTCTCTGATGCTGACCACAGCTGGAAATGGGCTGGTGGACTAGATAACCTTGGCCCAATCTGCCATGCATGAACTAGCATGTTCCACATGCTGTCACCAAGGCATTACTGAGGCCAGCAGGTCAGCAACATTCGAAAAAAGTTAGACAATGTTATGAATCACAAAACCACCTACAGGTATAGCAACAAGGATGACAATTCATAAAGGGATGTGTCAACCCTCATGCTTCAGGGTGTATGCCAACCACTGACTGCTTGAGTTCAGGAAGAAACTACATTCATTGGCAGATTATTCCATCTCAGTCCAGGATGAGGTTTCTTGCACCTTCCTCTGAAGCGGCTGGTGCTGGCCACTGTCAGAGACCAGATTAGATGGACCACTGATCTGAAAATTCTTTCGTTCTGAAATTAGGTTGAAACTTTCCTTCTGTACCTGAGGCGAGAAGTTCTGTAGAGGCTCTGTCTGTTGTTTTCCTTCCAGTCACCCAAGTGACTGTTTCCATTCATGGTAGTTTTGCTTGTATACAGAGGGAGCACATAACTCCATGCTATTGCAGTGAAACGCAGACTCTCTGAGACATGCTTCTGTGGTAAGACACAGTCTTTTGAAATTGGATACCACTGGGGCTGTAATGTCCCAATTTCTCTGTGCTAACGTCCCCGGTTTGGTTTTCCTGTCTGCTTTTGGCTGCCCGCAAGTTGGCAACTCACATCTGACTTTTTTCTTTTGGTGAATTTTTTTTCCTGCCCCTCCTTCATGGGCTGAGCATTATCTCCTTGTTCTGATTCCATGTGAAGTGTCCTAGAAAACTAATTCTGTGCAAACCATAGCCTCCACTGCTAGAAGAAAAGGGGAGGAAAAACCCCACATATTGAAATCATTTGCCTGGGAAGATATTTTCCAGAAATCTGCTTAAGCGCACAGTTTAAATCTCTCTTTTTTTCTCAGCTGCAAAAATCCAGTGGCGATGTCTCGATAGACAAGTATTTCCTTAATCAAGATACCATGTGACCTTGATTACAGCAGAGGATGTGGGCACGTCTTTGATATGCAGATAAGCTCAGGAAAGCATAAGCTCTGAAAATGTTTCCATTAATGAAAGAAAAATAACCACATTTCCAGATTTGGTAGAAATGACCAGTGCTAATTTTTGTGCTTCAAGGAAAAGTCCCCTTTGATACTTAGCTGGGTGCTAGTCTGCTGCTGCTATTTTTATCACCTGTGCCTTAAAAATCACCTAATCTTTCCCCATTGATTAAGCAAAATCTTCTAGTGTTGGCAAATCCAGCCAGCCAGCTGGTTCCTGCTAGGAAGTCCTCTCCTGGATCAATTATTACTAGTTAAAATATAGGATACAAAGAGTAGGTCTAAATGGTCAGTTTTCAGAATGGAGAGAGATAAACAGTGATGTCCCCTAAGGGTCTGTACTGGGACCAGTGCTGTTCAACATATTCATAAATGATCTGAAAAAAGGAGTAAATAGTGAGGTGGCCAAGTTTGTAGATGATACAAAACTACTCAAGATAGTTAAGTTCAAAGCAAACTGTGCAGATTACAAAGGGATCTCACAAAACTGGGTGACTGGACAACAAAGTGGCAGATGAAATTCAATGTTAATAAATGCAGAGTAATGCTCATTGGAAAACATAATCCCAGCTATACGGATAAAATGGTGGGGTCTAAGGTAGCTGTTACCACTCAAGAAACAGATCTTGGAGTTGTCGTGGATAGTTCTCTGAAAACATCCATTCAATGTGCAGCAGCAGTCAAAAAAGCCGACCAAATGTTGGGCTACATTAGGAAAGGGATAGATAAGAAGACAGAAAATTTTGTATTTCCTCTTTATATACACTCACATCTTAAATCCTGTGCAGATCTGGTTGCCCCATCTCAAAAAAGATATGTTGGGATCGGAAAAAGTACGGAAGAGGGCAACTAAAATGTTAGAGGGAATGGAAAAGCTTCCATATGAGGAGAGATTAATAAGACTGGAACTTTACAGCTTGGAAAAGAGATGACTAAGGGGGAATACGGTTGAGGTCTATAAAATCTTATAGAGAAAGTAAATACGGCACTTTTATTTACTCCTCATAATACAAGGACTAGGGGTCACCAAATGAAATTAATAGGCAACAGGTTTAAAACAAAGAAAAGGAAGTATTTCTTCACACAACCCACACTGTCAACATGTGGAACTCCTTGTCAGACAACGTCATAAAGGCCAAGACTAGAACAGGGTTCAAAAAGGAACTAGGTAAGTTGATAGAGGTTTGGTCCATCAATGGCTATTAGCCAGGCGAGACAGGGGTTGCTGTTTGCCAGAGGCTGGGAATGGTCGATAGGATCGAGCTCTTGATCACTTGTGCTATTCATTCCCCCCTGAAACACCTGGCATTGGCCCGCATAAGAAGACAGGTTCCTGGGCTAGATGGGTCATTGGTCTGACCATTCTTAGGTTCTTGCTTTTACATCCTCTGTTCGGCACACTGATTCCTCGATCTTCACAGTATGGCTCTGGCTCTATTCCCAACACAAAATGTGCAGATTCTGGGTCTCTCCATCACCCTCTTCTCTTTTACCCTCCCCTCCTGGAACCTTTGAACCTCCTTTGCCCTGAACATTAAACTGGGCAGCCCCAGACCGTCCTTTAGATTTTACCATTCACAGCTCTTTCTAAAACTGGGACCAAAAGCTAGGCCTGTGCTTACAGCATCTGTCTGCCCAGGGACTCTGGCAAGGCTTTGGGCATAGGTTGAAGCTTGGAAGACTGTTCACGCACAGCTCTCTCAGATGGTGGATGGATGGATGGACAAGAAACCTCCCTCGCTAATGGCAAATGTGATCAGAATTCTTCAAGGTGATTAAATTGGAGTCTTTTCCATTTGTAAATGGTGAGATCATAGACACACCTGAGGTATACAGCTATCAAAATTGGAGTAGGAAACAAACCTCGCATGTAAACAGCAACCAAAGGTTTGAAAACCAGTGGAAGTCCATCAAGCCACTGAGATTATCTGGTTACATAAATTCAGATACACAAACAGACCTTCTTCCCTGGTTCCCAGTGCTTTTGTGATCACTTTTATAAAGGTTTGCTGTTGTAGCCAGTTTGCTACATTTTGGTCCCATTTGACTATGATGTCATACACAACAGGTGGCAAGGAGAAGTCTTTGCCAGTCAATCAGGCTCCTCCTTTTAGGAATGTGTCCAAGAAACCACCAGTGTCTTTTCTTTCAAACTCAGCAAGTCAACTTTTTTACCCCCTTCTCAGTGTCAGGTGGGAAGTGATGCCAGGCTGGGGCTACTCTGGTAAGGGTACTCCTACTGAACCTGCGCCAATGAAACCGAGCTTTAGTGAGCATCAATTTTGAAGCATGTTGGCTTGATTACATTTCCATCGCCTCATCCTTTTCCAATAAATATTTCTCTTATATCCCTGTGCAAAATCGCTAAATGGCAAGTGCATCCTGGCTGTATTGAATCATTCCTGGACGGTACTGCATGGTATTTCCTCTGCAGCTCTTATCCTGTGTGTGTTTAATGTTTCTTCCTTGATGCTAAACGTCTTAAATGAATGCAGAAGTGGCAAACCAATTAACCATCTCCTCGTCCAAGCCAATGTCCTAAAGTATTCTACTCAGCCAAGTAAGAGAAAACCACTGCAGGATTAAGGAAGTCCCAAGATTTTTAAGGGCGACTCAATCAATCAGAGGCTTGGTGATAGGATACTGTTAATCTTGGCTGTGTCTTCCACTGCCAATATTCTTTCGAGTCCAGCTGATATCAGTAGTGACTGAAAACCATTACCTTCTGGTGCATCTTTTGTAGCTAGTGTGAATGATTTTGGAGGGGGGCTCAGGTGCTAGGAAATATATAAAAAAATCACCATTGCAGCTAGTGATACCTCCAACGGAGAAATTATGAGTTGGAAGGGGGCCCTGGAGGCATTGTCTAGGAAATAAGGAACTGGGACTCAAAAGAAGTGGGTTCAGTCCCCAACTTTACCAAAGACCTCCCGTGTGACCGAGTCACTTCAGCCCCAAGCCTTACAAGTATTTAGGCACCTCGCAACTGATTTCACTGGAATTTAGGAGCTTGGATGCCTTTGAGGAGCTGCACCTTAATCACTTTGTGACTCAGGTGTTCACTGGAATAACAATTTATCCTTTGCGACTATTTTGTACATTTAAATTTTAAGCTGGTTCTCAGTGTGGACTCGCTTACTAGCTGTTTGGACAGTGTGTAGCACAGTGAGTGGCCCAGTCTTGGTTGGTGTTCTAGGTGCTACTATAATATTAACAAATAATAATAGCTCAATGTCATATTTTTTTCTACCCAAACAGATTTTGCATCATCAGTGAATTTGGTGAGCATTTTAGACTTTTTACTGAAATGAAAATATTGCTCACTGCCGATACCAGAATGATAATTATGGATGCTGTTAGAAGCATCACTGGAAGTATCTGGGACTATTAGACAATCAAACTGCTCTAGATTTAGCCTGCATGCCAAAAAATAGCATGGATGATATTGTTAGACTTTCCATATCAGTGCTGGCTGCCTTTTATACAGAAAGCAGGGAGTCTGCATTAGGGAAGTCACCCTCTTTAATCTTAGTAAAAACTAGTTTCACTCTGTCCCTTTTGCATTTACCTTGAGCACAGGGCATCTCCATTGTTTATCTGTAGTTAGTTTTTTCCTTAGTTAGCTGAGCAAATTCATCTGCCATCTGATTTAATGTTCAAGTAGCTGGTGGAAATTGTTTTAGCTACTTCTAAAGCCGCCATAAATGATAATGTGTCTGCACAGCCTTCTTTTCATCTGGTGCTAATTTACATTCCTACAACCCATTGGTTTTTAAAGGGTGAGCTCATTTCAGGATACCAGGTTATTATTCCATTTCTAGTCCTTGGGTTCATCTGAGCAATTTATGGCTCTTCTAATGATAATGTTCAAAGACATTTCAAAGAACTGGTGTTCTCTTTTTCTTTTTTGCAAATGGCCCTTATGAGTAGTCGAACACTTTAGAACATGATGTGCTAAATCCTGACTGATAAGAAAATGATGGACTGCTGAAGTTTTCCATTTATATTAAAGCAAAAGGATGGCACTGAAAGGAACCTCAAGACCGTGGGCGTGTAACTTATTCATAGTTAATGATACCCCAACCCCACGCTTTTATAGCACCTTTCAGCTGACGCTCTCCAACTGCTTCACAAATATTAATTTCAACTTCAGAGGGATGTTTTTATAGCCATAGCTCCATTTAAAAAGGAGGTATGGCTCAGATTCTCAAAGATATTTAGGAGCCTAAAATTAAATCCTACTGAAATCAGGGGAAGTTAGCCTCCTAAATACTTCCGAGGATTTGGGCCATATTTCACTAACATACAGCACTAGCCACAATACCCTCTTCTCCCATGACTCTGAGGTTCTGTTCTTCCTGGGAGGGGCTGGGTGCTTGGCCTTCCCTCACTTATTCAGTAAGGGTTTGGTGTCTCTTGCTCTTAACAGACATGCAACCACTCCTGCCGATGGATCTTAAAGGGGAGCCAGGCCCACCAGGAAAGCCAGGCCCAAGAGGACCTCCAGGCCCCCCAGGCTATCCAGGAAAACCAGGCACTGGGAAACCCGGACTTCATGGCCAGCCAGGTCCAGCTGGGCCCCCTGGATTCTCTGGTATTGGCAAACCAGGCATCCCAGGGCTTCCAGGAAAGGCAGGTATGAAAGGGATGCCCGGACCAAATGGTGAACCTGGCATGAGAGGTGAACAAGGCCTAAGAGGATTACCTGGCCCACCAGGATTGCCTGGGCCAGCAGGCATCTCAGTCAATGGTAAACCAGGCATACAGGGCACTCCAGGCCTACCAGGATTTAGGGGTGAGCCTGGGGCAAAAGGGGAGCCAGGCCCTCGTGGAGAGCGGGGCTTAAAGGGTGAAAATGGAGTTGGGAAGCCAGGGCTTCCAGGTCCCAGGGGAAACGGAGGGCCTCCAGGCCCTGCTGGGGCTCCAGGACCTAACGGCATTGGAAAACCAGGGCTTGATGGGTTGCCAGGTGCCCCAGGGGGAAAAGGCGATATGGGTCCACCTGGCGGACCTGGGCTCAATGGGGAACCTGGCCCAATGGGTCCACGGGGTCCACCAGGCATTGGCGGAATAGGCATCCCTGGTGTAGGAGGGATTCCAGGGATACAAGGCCCCGTGGGGCCAAAAGGAGAACCTGGTATCCGTGGCCTTCCCGGTTTACCTGGGCCCATGGGCTATGGGAAACCAGGCTTGCCTGGCTTAAAAGGGGATCGTGGGCAACCTGGGATCCCAGGAGCCATTGGCGATAAAGGAGAACCAGGCATAGATGGGGAAGCAGGCGAGCAGGGCCCGCAGGGAGTCATTGGACCACCAGGTGTGCCAGGCTCCATGGGCTTGCCAGGCAAACATGGGCTACCAGGCTTCAAGGGTGAGGTTGGGTTGCCTGGGCCCCCAGGAATGCCAGGGATGCGTGGCGATCAAGGACCAAACGGTTTTGCAGGGAAACCAGGGGTGCCTGGAGAGAGAGGTTTGCCTGGATCACAGGGACCACCTGGCCCCATGGGCCCAAAAGGAGAACCAGGGTTCACAGGGCTTCCTGGGGTGCCAGGGTTAACAGGTAGCCTGGGACCAAAGGGGGATGCAGGAATTCCAGGCCAAATGGGTCTGAGGGGCCCATCTGGTATTCCAGGCCTACAAGGCCCTTCTGGTCCCATGGGGCCTCAGGGCTTACCAGGGCTGAAGGGGGAACCTGGCTTGCCAGGCTTTCCAGGTGAGGGGAAGATAGGGGAGCCTGGCATTACAGGACCCATTGGCCCTCCCGGAATACCAGGGTCACCTGGATTCAATGGGCCCCCAGGACCACCAGGGCCACCTGGTCCCCCTGGGGCACCAGGGGTATTCGACGAGACGGGTATTGCTGGGCTGCACTTGCCAGATGGAGGTGTGGAAGGAGCAGTGTTGGGGAATGGCAAGCCAGGCAAGCCTCAGTATGGCAGAGGGGAGCTCTCTGCCCGTCTAGCACCCGCATTTACAGCCATCCTGACCTCCCCCTTCCCAGCCTCTGGCATGCCAGTAAAATTTGACAGGACTTTGTACAATGGGCACAATGGCTACAACCCGGCCACTGGAATATTCACCTGTCCCATCTCCGGCATCTATTACTTTGCCTACCATGTGCACGTCAAAGGGACTAACGTTTGGGTGGCGCTGTATAAGAACAATGTACCCGCCACATACACCTACGACGAGTACAAAAAAGGCTATCTGGACCAAGCCTCAGGCAGTGCAGTGCTCGAACTCAAAGAGAATGACCAAGTGTGGGTACAAATGCCGTCGGACCAAGCAAATGGGCTGTACTCCACAGAATACATCCACTCCTCCTTCTCTGGCTTCCTGCTTTGCCCCACATAACAGCTGTTGGGTATGTTGCCTTTTTACCCACTTTAGCCATAAACTGTCTTTTTTGTTTTTTTTTTTAATATTTTTTTTTAAAAAGAAAATAAATATAAAAAAGAAAAAGCACTGGGAAGAACGCGCAAGCCATTGCTGCAGGACCTCGCTTCACACTGTTCAGTCAATGAGTCGAGAGGATAAGTGGAAAGGAGATTTTTTTTGTTTGTTTTGCGGGTGGGGGGGGCAAGAAGGAGAGGTATTTGGAACAAATTTTTAACTTTGTGACTGCACATTGAACACAGAAACTAGTTCGGGAGGGCACGGATCTAGCTATGCAACTAAATTGATCATCAAACCAGGAGAAAATCTGAAGAATCTAGAACCATTTGGTTTGTAACCAAGTGCCATTTTCCCCCGCTGCTGAGTATTAGTTAAATAAATAAAACCATTCTAACTGACATTGCATTCACTAGCCAATGCAGGGATCCTAAGCATTTAACCCAAATCTCTAGAGGAATGGAGCTCCCTGGTAAATTGATGCATCTCCCTCTCAATCTATCATTTTTCCATGTTTCAATCTCACTGATGCTCGTTTTAGATTGTGCTTTGAGTCACTCCCTTGGATTTGATCAGGACTCAGAGTGGGTAGATTTAGTCGTCAAAAGTGGAACACTTTGCAGAAGCATCTTTTTATAAGTAAAATTTTTTTTTTAAATCCTTAGGAATAAAAAACATCATTAGTAGCACCTGGAAATAGAATGAGTGCTAAATATGCTCCAAAGCCATTCAGGGAATTTGAGACGCCTGTGATCAACAATGTGCCTTTACCTTGTGCTAATTCATTCACTGGCAAGGCAAAGGGCTAGCTCCGTCATGGATATTACTGCAGCCCAGAGACTTGTTCGGGCTTTTGAACATTTTATTATCTGACAGCTCTGCAAGCATGGCTTGCATTACTATTAGCCTGATTTAATGGAAGATTTAGCTATGTTCTCTTTAAAGTTCCACTTACGGACAACTTCCTGAAAGGTAGACATTAAAAGTATCTGCAAACTTTTTTCCTTCCCCCTTGGAAATCTTTTAATTAAAACACAAACAGAAATTCATTCTAACTTTCCATTCATTCATTTTACAACGGTGCTATTATCTACTTAATGTTCTTTACAAGTATAGTGCAATACGTATCTTTTAAAGGTGCACCATTCTGTGTGCAGGTTTCTGTGACTTGGGGGCGGGGGGACGTCATTTCATGTTTGTCCTGTTGTTACCACTTTGCCTCAATAATGCTTGAAATGTCATTGATTTGAATATGGGTTCCGAGGTTTACTACAGATTTCAGTATGCACAGCTCTTGACCATGTAGCTACTCTGGCCTTTGCTAACTGGAACAATTGAACCCCGTTGCTTTGTATCTTACCTTAATGTGACATGGTTACAGACCACTACGCTTGAGAGTTACTACAGAAATTCTCATCCCGGGTAGATAGAACGCTGTTGAAGTTAAGCCACATACAATATACTGAATTCCCTTCTACAAAGACGTGCCTAGGAAAATACTTCAGTTAATAGTTCAGTGTTCATTACTCTCAAATGTCCATGATGCCTCTCATATGCCCAAAGAAGAGAAAAAGAGTAAGAATATGACTTAAAATTCTCCAGATTTATTTTAGGAAAAAAAAATGTAGACACGGTTTTTCTTAACCTACATTGTTAGCATCTCTTGCCATCCGGGGCTTTCATTTATAAAAACACACCCATCCCTGAATTACAAAGAGAAGGAAGATAAAATAAAAACAATTCAATCACCCAACATTTCAGACATAATCTTTCTGGAACTGGGTCTCCCCTCCCCTTTTTTATTCGGATTTACAAGAACTGCTTGTGAAACGATGGAACTTTTAACAAATACAAATATAGCCTGTATTCTGAATTCCATCAGACTTTTAAATTCCTGATGGCAGAAGAACATCGGAACCATTCAAGGCCCAGATTCTATTGGTAATCAGTTCTTTGATTTCCAATCCAAAATGGGAACCATAAAAAGACTTAAAATTAGAAGCTCACACTTTCCACACTTGAAAGACCAGTGCCAGTGTGGGGCTTGTGTGGTCTTGGTTTAAATGTATTTTCCTTCCAAGAACCAAAAAAACATTTAAGGTGATAAGAGAGCAGACCCCTTCTTTTCAGAGCAAAGAGGTCTCACACCTTTTACCAGGTAACACTGCCAGAGGCAGAGCTGGTAACTTACATAGGCTACCTGCAGTAGGGTAAGGAATTACCATGCCATTGAAAATACGTTCAAGGGTGGAAGGTTAAACCTGTTACTCAACAAAGCAACTTATTTATACTGTGTTCTAACCTAGGTTCAGTCCTGTTTTTCTTTTGTTTTTATTCAATTTTCTGGTTCTGGCTGGCAAAAATAGTAACAGAAATGCACATTATAACCGCGCACAAACATTAACTCATTCAGTTCTGTAGAAGATATCATTTTGCAATTTCACTTTCCCTTCATGTGCAGAGCATAAACCATAATCAACCGTCTGCAGCTCGATAACCTGTTACATTTACACAGTAACTGAATCTCAAAGATATCACACACACAGGCTGGGAAAATGATGCACAGGGTGACGGAGGAAAGATGTTCAATAAACCAAATGTTGTTTCCCTGAAGTATGTAGTTTGTCATATTTGCCAGCAGAAAGATTTATTTTCTGTCGCATGTGTGAGTCCTTGGGATTGTGTTATCAGTGTCACACACACACACAATGGTTGGGTTGGGTTGGATGACGTTTGTCAATTTTTAACTATGAAAACTACATTATGGTGTGCATTTTTATATACAAATTCTTACTTTTTTAAAGTTTGCCTCTAGTATCTTCTTTTCTAACCTAGTATATAGAGGATTTTAGTTTTGTAAATACTTATTACATGCACTGTCTGTCATAGTAAAATTGGTTTAAAATGCACTCGATTGTGATTGGAAACTGGCCTCTTCAAAACTAAAACTACAGTACTTGATTGTATTGACACATCATCAATAAAACTTACTGAATAAAAGATCATCCCAGCTGTGCCTTTGTCCTACTATGATTTATTTGTATTGCAAGAGCATCTAGCCATAGTAAGAGACCAGCCTTCCCCAGAACATACACTCTGAGCAGGTGAAGGAAAGATTAATATCCCCACTGCACTTATGAGGAACTTCGGCACAGGAATAGCCCATGACTCACTCCGGGAGCCTGTCAGCCTTCATATTTGAATCCGCACCTTCTGTAGCCCCAGCCAGCAGCTGAACCACAGAACAAAGTTTCTGTATTCAAAGTACCAGTTCTGCACTGTAAGTCCAGTCAGAGGTATCTTGCCTGCTGTATAAGCTCTCCTTTATAATATGCACAGCTTTAGATACTGCCGTCCTCCTGCCCCACAACAGGAACACAGCCTGGTCACTCCTAGTGAAACAGGAGTCCACTGCAACGCCCCTCCTGCGTGCACCCAGAGGAATGGGTACTTAAGCCTTCATGGCCCGTTCAGTCCGGTTTCTGTGCTGAAATTGCCATTGAGTGGACCAAATGGTGCCAAAGGTGAGGGTTGATTTTGGTAATGTAAGTCGGTGGATCTCAACCTTTCGTGGATCGCGACACACTTCGTGGCACGTGCGGCCCTAGAGGATACCGCAGCCCCCCACCACCCAAACCCTCAAGTGAGCTGTGTTGCGGGGAGTGGGTAGAAAGCATGCCGGATGTTGCGCAGACAAGCACGCACACAAATGTACAGAGCAAGCGCATCCCTAAAATCACTGGCAAGCAAAGCTGCCAAGTCCCAGCTGAGCCAAGCAGCACAATGACTGGCCTGAGCCAGAAGATCCTCTAGGGCTAAGCTAGTGGTTCTCACGTTTTGTGGGTTGCGACATGCTCGGTGGTGTGTGCGAGACTACAGGACACACCAGCCCCCCCCCAGGCTGAAGCCAGCCCCACTCACCCCCCCTCCCTGGCTCTCCGTGACACTCTTACTGCTGAGTAGTAACATAGTAAATACGTCCTGACACAGTGGTTGAGAGCCACTGATGTAACTGTCCCCAAGGAACTGGGCTGAGCTTGCTGACCTGACATGGGCCAAGCCCTGAGAGGCTTAGCTTTCATTCAAGGCCTCCAGGTTGCCTGCTCAAATCAGACTTAGCTTGGGGGCGTATACTACAAGATGGCATGTATCCTGCTCCCCAATCATCAGTTCTCACAGGAAAAACTTGTTCTAGAGGGCCACCGGGGCACTAAGACAGCCCAAGTTTTTAAAGAAAGAGGGTGAAATTTGGGGCCTTCCAAATATTGCAACACTCTTCCTCTTCTCCCTGGCAATTATTAGTGAGAGGAATTTAAGGTACAGTAGTGTGTGCTGGAATTTCCTTTCCTTAGAAAATGAGGTTTTGCCAGAGATTAAAAATGAACCCAAAGCTCACCCATCATGTCCAAGCTACTTCCCAAGAAGAGAGCAGCATATATGCATTGCATGACAGTTAAAATTCCTGTCTCCTTCCCTAACAATGCAAAGTTTCTATTCCAGCTTCCAACAACTATGAAGAGTACCAGATTGAGCTCGCCAGTTATAACCACTCTTGTCTCTATATCTTAAATTGAGTAGTTACGCTGACTATGCAAGCCCCTTCCCTTCTTCCCCAGAGAAAGAAGTCTGTGAGAATAGTTCAGTTCTTTCAGCTTTAAGCAAATCAATGAATTTGGTTTTGGGTTTTTTTTATTTTAAGTGATATAATTTTGAAAGCTAGTCAAAAATATCACTAAAAGCAGTTTTAGCTACCACCCTGCCTCTGACGCTCCCCACTGTCATTTTCTTGTGCTTTTATAATTACGTTCCCTATTTTATTTTTTTTTATTAAAAAAGGTTTCTCTCCGGCAAAAGTGACTGCTTACTGTGCAGGGGAAACGTTAAAAGTGACTAAACACATGAGGAGCTGTCAGCATCACAAAAGAAAATAATAAATATTTTTTCCCCTGTGATCTCCTAACTGGAAATGCTATTTGTTAACTACTGCAGATAAAACTCACATTTCTGCCTGGAAATGTTTTATGTTGACATGTACTTTTAAACCCTGTTACATTTAGGGAAGCAAGACAAACTGCCTTCTTGGTGCATGTTACTAATACTCCCAGCACACTCTTGGTGCACTAGACACATTTCATTGGAACATAGTTTAACAGCAATGTTTCAGTAGTTGACAGCTTACCACCCATTGCTCCTTGTTGCAAATACTTTCTATAAGCAGCACTCTGGCATGAAGACTCGAGTGCTGAAATCCTTTGGGCCGTGCAATTGCCATTCAGTGATGGTCAGACTGATGCACTAAACTTCTTCTCTTGTTAAGAGCTGTAACTTACTTTTACCCTGACACTCGGGCCACTCAACTTCTTGTAAACAAAGCAGCTATTATGAGAATGGTTTTTACAGAAGATTTCCAGTGTTAAATTTACTGAAAATGAAGGAGGCCTGGCTCCTCACAAGATGTCATTAATTGGCATGGAAGTGCCTTCCTAAAAACCACTGTTTAAAACCATAACGAAGCAGTTTTAGGCTGGATCTTGAGAAGGGGTTGGGAGGGAAATAGCCTAGAGCTTTTCCTGACTCCCCTTGTAATTTAGCCTGGAAAATGGCTGGCTGCCCCCATACACGGAAATATGTAGCCAAAGAATAAAACTATCCATAGAATTACATACACACAACTGCAAAGGTGACATTTAAAGTGCAATTAGAGGATAGGAAAATGACTTTGTGGAAGTGTCACCACATTAGGACACAAACTATTTTTGCACCCAGCGTAGCCTTCCCCAACCTGAGCTGCTTGGGTTAAAGGTCAAAATCAGTCACGTGACGTGAGCTGGGCAAAGGGGCTCATTTCAGAATCGTTATTGTTGGCGACACAGGATCTGGAAAAACAGAATTAGGATCATACCCAAACCCCCACTGGGATGGCTTCAGCACAAACCCCTTTGCACTTTACACAGGATAAAGGCTAAGTATCCTCTGCACTGGAATAATCAGCAGCACTAAAATTCAAAGCTGTCTGCAACAAAGAAATCCACTGCCGGGGGCAGACCTTTTTGCTCTTGCCAACAGCCCCAATGATTTCATGCAGTTTCCCAACTTTACAGGAGCAGGGCATGGCAAATTACGAGAGGTGCCATCCGCAGGGCACTTTCCAGCCAATTACACTGCAGCTTGCAGGAAGGGATTGCAAAGGGAAGCTTCAAACGCTGCATTAAGAATGTGGGGAGACCAGGCAGAGAGGTGCTGGGGATTTCCTGTTGTGTTAAGGCACCAAGTTCCTTACTCTGCCCATCAGCCCATAACGCCAACGTCATCACAAGCATTAAACAAGTCCAAGTGCAGCTTCTTCGCTGGCAGCCTGTACTGTCACCAGTGTTTGGGACACATGGGCAGTGACGACAGGCACAGGTGGGGCAACTGCCCAGGGCCCCGCAGGGCGAGCAGCCCCCAAGCTGCAGCTGCGGGGGGCTGCGGCAGGAGCCCCAGAGAGGCCCGCTGCCGGAGGGTGGCTGGGGACTGGGCGGCGGCTCTGGCGATGGCCAGCGTAGGGGCTGGGGGCCTGATGGTGGCCCTGGCAAAGCCTGTGGGGGTGGGGAGGAGGGGCAGAGAGGCCAGCCACGGCAGGGTAGCCAGGGACCCAGTGGCAGCCCCACCAAAGCTGGCATTGGCACCGGGGACCCTGCTCTGGGGGTCCCAGAGAGGCCGGTGGTCCTGTGGCAGCCCCGGCAAGGCTGGCCTGGGACCCGGAGGCCTGGCGAGGGCCCTGCAGAGGCCAGTGTGGGGAGTGGGGGAGGCTGGAGAGGCCAACGGGGGGACCCAGAGAGGCTGGGGGAAGGCAAGAGAGACCAGCATGGGAGCTGGGGGAGGCTGGAGAGGGGAACCGGGGGCCTGGGGCAGGGAACCCCAGAAAGGCCGGCTGGGGGATCCCTGGTGAGGCCAGCAGGGCGGAGGGGGAAGGCAGCATTGGTGCTGGCCACACTGAACGGGGACCCCATCCTTGACTGTCCAGGGCCCTAGAATCCTTAAGAGCGCCCCGATGACAGGGGACCAGCATCTGCTCTTGCCGAAGGGCACTGAAGGTTTTCCGAGTGCTCTAACGGGAATGCGACACACCCAAGGACACGGGAAAAGATGAGGGCCTTGAGGCAGAACTGTGAAAGAGGACACGGAAGCGGACAAAGGCCTTTTGCAGAACTGCTATTTTCACTGCAACGCTTCGACAGCCAGCTCAGCAATTCACAAGGTTTCTACATAAGAAACTCCCCCCCTTCTGAGAAATACACCCTGCTGCTGGGGAACAGGCTCCCGTCCAGTTAGAATCTCTGCAAACGTGCATAGAAATTTTCCCCATTGGATTCAAAATTCAGCAGCAGTTGAATGGCCAGGACTTTCTACCCCAGCTAAGAAAGACTCCATAGTACCGTAGAAGCACATATAAAGGACATGTCTTTGTTCAAAACGTCCAAACTTTCATTTGCTACCTAAGAAGGCTGAGGTCAGATAAATATCCAGGCTACTGACACGGCCTTATGGAACACTACTCCTTTTCTCTGATAATTAGCCACTGTCCCTGTATTTTCCTTAAATAATCTGAATACTTTTAAGAAAAACAGGTCCTGAAAGTTTTAAGGTGCACATTTCAAACCCAGCTTTGGAAAAGCTAGACTTTATCAACAACTAACTTGTGCAAGCTCCACAACTGCCTTCCATTCAAAAGAAAAACAAGGTCTGTTTAACAGAAAAATTGTTTTTAAATGTCCTCACTAAAAATTCTGAAGTCTCTAGCAGAATCTCGAAGTATATAAGAAATGACACTTTACTACTCAGATCTGCAGCAAAGTCTGTAAATACAATGGGCCCTTAATTCCATGTATTTATAAGACAAGTACTCAATATGTATATGTAGAAAAGCCATTAAAGCTTCCTGCAATAGACTGGTACTCTAGGAAGGAAGCAAACAACAGGAAAGATGAGTAATAAGCTTATTAGAACCAATTTGTTCATATGTACAGTTGATCGTAAACACACTAACTTTCTGCTGATTTCATGAAGTAATACGCTCCTATATTAGTAATGCGTTCACTTCCCAGTTTTCTGTAAAAAAATATTTTGTGCCATTCAGCTTTATAAACCTTTCCATGTGATAGCTGCAAACACGGTACTTTTATTTCTTTGTTTTCTTTAACTTCAGTAGACATTTCAAAAGACCTTATTTATATGATTCAGCTTGTAGACAGATTCAGATCATTTCCTCTCTGCCCTATTCGACTGGGCATGTTTTAAACATCCCGCTGCAGAACACTGGTTTCTAATATATCCTCTGCCATTTGTACAGTCTCCAAGTGCATAAGCCCATTCTTAACAGAAGTGAATTCTCAACTGACAATGTCCTTCTGTCCACTTTATAGTATCCCAACCAGGCACAGAGGTTTAAAGCAACTAGAGTAGAATCCTGTTCCCATTGAAGCCGATTAGATTTTTGTCACTGACTTCAATGGGACCAAGAATGGTACCATTAGGTTTTACTATGCCTCTTCTCACTGGTTTATAGTGATATTTCCACAGGCATCAGACATTAGATGAGCAGAATAGGTACAAAACATAGCACTCCATTGATCAGGCACTGGGCGGAGAGAGAAACCAGAACAAGAGGCGCATTCTGCTGCATAAGGCAATGGAAAGTATAGGGAATCAGGCATAGGTGTAATGCAGAGAATAAAGGAAACAAAAAAAATTGCAAGAAGGGTACAGAGCCACAAAGTGCTTCCGGAAGGTTAGATTATGAACACCTGAATGGAAGGCTGTGGAATCTGGAAATAGGTGACAGGAAGCTGGCTCCTGGATTTTGAACCCACTTGAATCTTAGACAAGTCGTACAACAGAACAAAACTCTGACAGAAGGAGAGGCATCAATAAGAAGCAGAAAACTCATCAGAAACCAGATGTTGCCTCTGTGCTTTGCAGGGACAATAAATTCCATCATCAAATGTTCCCCAAGAAGCACCCTTCTGATAAATTGTAACAGAAAAACCAGGTTCAGGTCTCACTTGTACCACACAACACATGACAGCAAATGCCATTCTCGGGCTGGACAGATTACAGGTGATTAGGGACAACATGGACCCATTTGCTATGGATCTGAGCAGTGAGGCAGAGGTGGCCACTTGCTTTTCACTTGGCACAAGACACCGCTTTTGTGGCTCAAAGTCGTTGGCAGTAGAGTTCATGCAAGCTGTCTGCTAACTTCTCTGTCTCTTGAAAAGCTTCACAGCTCTGCTCCCAGCATGGCGGTACCTGCTCTTCCCCATAATAAGCTCCTGCAATGGCTCCAGCCATGGTAGCTATGGTGTCTGTGTCTCCACCCAGCGAGATGCAGTAGATGATGACCCTCTGGAGGTTGTTGTAGTGATCAGGAATATCTGGGTCAGATTTCATGGAACGCAAGAAGGAGTATATTGCGGTGGGGACAGACTGTAGAGCAGCAAGGCCATTGCCTGTTAATGAAACCAATCATGTTCAGCAACAAAGCAGGAGATTTACATCTCTAACTTTCAATAAGAGAATCGTAATTCACATGCTTCTCTTACTGGCAATTTCAAATTTTAACATGCCTGCATCAAGCCTGGTGAAGTGTGGGTAGAAGCTATGCAAGCTTTTTTTCCATCTCATGCTTTTCATCTCCTGACTACCACACCACTACTATTCCCATCATAGGAACTAAGCCAATAAACAGTCCTAAACTGTAACATCTCTGGGTTCCCAGGTGTCCAGAATGAAGATCTGATTGGATGGATGGATTGTCATTAAAATGAGATCTTGGAAAATGAGGGATTATTATGCAAAATGTGGCTCTTGGCAAGTAGCCTTTCATCCACCAAGGCTGCCCTAAGGGAGCGAGTCACTGCAGAGTGGCTCACACACTTACTCTTTCACAGGACTGAACATGTAGTCTTTGCAACACGTCCAACCCCTGATGGTCTGGGGAAAAAGAGGCAGAAACCCAGGAGAGAGAGCACTCCCCACAGGCTCCCTAAAACAGCCGTGCCCTATGACTTCTCCTGAATACCTGCAGGAAGAAAGATGCTTACCTAACTCAAACACCACATCTGACTTTGGAACAGTGCTAAGCTCCAAAAATTCCTTTATCTTCTTAAGACGCCTTGAAAATGGTAATTCCTCAAAACCCATCCTGGAGATGAAAGACAGGGATATAACAAATGCTCTGCTCCAATGACTTCTCCCTTCCTGCCACCAGGGAGCAATCTGCATGATTTGATTTAATACAACCCAACCTACAAAGAGCTGTGCAAACAAACAAAGCCATCCCAGGGAAACAGACTTTTTGAAAAAGGAATGTTTAGTGGCTACATATATGTGGTTGCAGGAATAAATCTTCCCACATTTTCAGGTGTATGAACCATGGCCGTGTCTATTGAGCGCTCCTGTACCGATTAGGAGAACGAGCAAGAACCTCAAAGCAAAGCTGTTCTGGGAGCATGTCAAACTGAAATGAATGAATGAGAGCTTCAGAGAAGAGAAAAGGACCAATTGTGCCTGTCTGCAGCAAATCAACTCTCTTTGAAAGGTCAGATAAGGGAGAGGAAGAAAAAGTCTCCCAAACTGCTTTCTGAGCAGAGAGGAGAAGCTAGATTTAGCAGCATGCCAGGAGAGTAATATTCTGACTGGCTAGGTGGCTTTTATGAACCACAAACATGCATCCACTCCATAAGGGACTGGTTTGGACTGAGGGGAGAGGCAGAGGAAAACGGAACCTGGAGGAATTTCTCAGTCTCACTCAGAGGCCATGCACATCAGGACAGATTGAGAGATGTGCTCATGACAGCTCAGTGTTCGGCAAGAAAGGCTCTGCAGGCTGGTTCAAAAGAGGTGAGGAGTCTGTATTTTGGAACATACGAGTTCCCCAGTCATTGGAACTGCCCTAATCCAGAAAAGCCATGCAGCTAATTTCAAACCACAGCCTAATGACATGAAGGAAAATCTCACTTTCCTATTTATGGAATAGCATCCAGAGACAGGATAGAATACAATCTAGGCAGCATTAGGTAGAGAGCCATACAGAGTCAAGGGAAAGATACTGCTATGAATGAGACCAAATGCCACACGAAGGACACAATGGGCTCTTGAGCCCTTCTTACGCTCGAGCATCAGCCAAGGATTTATCATCTGCCTCGACATCCTCCATGTGGCCGATCAGCTGCTCCAGGAAGTTCTCACATTTGACCTCTCCCTGCAGGGCAAGGTGCACTGCCAGAGCCTGCAGGATGGCTCCGTTATAGCCAAGTGAGTTGGCGTGGGTCAGCTCAGCACTGAGCTTTGCAAACTGTGGATTAAAAAAATAGCATGAGGAAACCAGAGTGAAAGGTAATCACCAAACCCCAACCCATCAGAAGAGATCCGGGAGAACCGGTGCCCCAGCAACCGCCCTGCAACATACCTTCTTCACATCCTGAACATCAGGGTAAGTCAGCGATATGCCCGCTACCCTCATGGCACCGCCGTTCCCGTAGGACCCTTTCCCATTAAACTGTGCTCGGGCTGGCTCAAACATATCACTGCACTTGGGGCTCAGAAGTTTCTTGAACACTTTGACAACTGCCATCCCATAGCCCCGATCTGGCTCCTTCTTATATTCTTCTGCAAATCTGCCAAAGGCAAAACAGCAGCAATTACATGGGAATTAGAAAAACTATATTGGAAAGGGACAGCTTTGACTTATATTTCCTTTGATACTAAAGTATATTTTTAAAGAAGCTTTTATAAAACCTTATTATTAACTATTCGTATCAGAGAACCAACCAGAGACTTCAGTCAGGAGCAGGGCACCACAGTGCTAGGTGTTGTACAAATATGTGCTGTAGAAAAAGAAAATACCCTGCCCCAAAGACCTGGGTTGATAAGGATAACAGTAATCGGACAATTTGTTTGTACAGATTTTATATTTGTGCAGATCACTGGCTTCAGCTCTTAACTTTTTTATTAAGATATACCTTAAAAAAATAATTGGAAATATTTTTATTGGTTACAGGTAGGTAGACATATTGTTTGTTCAAATCCAATGAAGATGGTTTTTAAACAATTAAACTTTTGCCTTTCCATGTCTGTAACCGAAACGATGCAGCATTAAGGATCTGAAAAGGAAACAGACCATAAAATAAACTGACTTCATGGCTTTTCATTCCCCAAAGCTCTGGGAAGCATATAAAAAGGAAAAGAGTGTAAACAGCAATAAGTAAACTAGCAAGCAAATAATTCTGAAAAACTTGAAATATTTTTAGTAAAAAAAAGTAAAACTTCTTGGCTTACAACAAAAGAGTTAAACTGACAGCATCTCCCCTGTTTAGTTTCAACATCAGATCTGAGATGCCACTCTAATGTCAATGAGAATTTAGGATGGCGCAAGCCCTGCAGACGGAGGTCAATTTGCAGCACTGAGGCCACTGTTCTGTTTAGTCTCCCCACCCAAATACAAGGCCACTTCAGAGTAGAGTTCTCTGCCTTATCCTGAATTCAAGGGCATAACTTAAAGGGGCTGCTTAGCGTTCACTCCCTATCACTTGCAGAAGCAACACAGATCGCCCTGTTGTGCCGAATACAACTCCTTACCTCCTGGCCATATCAACTTCATCAAACTCTCGCTTGGCTAACAAGGACCGCACCACACACCTAGCCATGGCTGTGTCATCTGTGAAGCAGAGCATTTCTGAAAGAGAAGGTAAAAGCAGTGGATGATCGTCCTAATGCCAAGAGGTCCCACTGCCCTTCTGGAATCTCAGTACCACTTCTGGACTGTCTGGGGAATTCTCTGTGAATTTGGAGTTTAGAAGACTGCTATATTTCCAGCGACTCAGATCTGTTAACAGGCCACATACAAAATTGTCCCTGTTTGCAGAGAAGCAATTGATACTCATGCAGTACAGAGCTAGAGGGACATGCCTTCAGCCATAATGCATTGATCAGATTATCAGAGGGTGTTGTCAGTAAAAGCAACAAGACAAGTGTTCTGGGATTAGTATTAACGGGGCACAGAAAATGAGAAATCCTCTTAATTCAAAGGAGTGAATCTGAAACTGTGTCAGGCACCACACCTGACCTAGAGTCCCCCTACCAGCACCAACCAGGGGTGATTTTAAAGTGACTCTTCCCTTCTCTAAAAATCAATGTGTGCTCCCCCCCCCACCACACACACACACACACTACGACAGCCACTAACACTTGGGTGGTCTGGTCTAAGGGTTCACACCCTGGGTGGGAAAACATATGTGGGGCTGGGGGGTTCACACACCCCACAGGCAGGACGGTGTGGAGGGTCACACAATGGGGGCAGGGTCTGGGAGGGATGGGGGGTTCACCCCCATCAGGGACACGGTGTGGGGGTCACACATTCGGGGTGAGGCAATAAGGAGATGGGAGTTCACACCTCAATACGGGCATGTTGTGTGGGGTCACACATTGGGCAGGGAAGAGGCTGGGGGTCTCACACTACCGGGGAGGGACGGCGGAGAGGCTGGGGGACCCGTCCCCGCGAGCTCCCCCCAGGCCGTCCCACCTCTGCCACCCGCCTCCTCCGCCGCCTCCCCGCCACTGTCCGAGTCCCGGCCCGGCGGCTCCAGCCCGCGGAGGAAGCGCAGCAGCTCGGGCAGCTCCACCACGGCCCGGCCCTCGAAGGTGGCGCCCAGGCAGTCCCCGAGCAGCGCCCCGGCCAGACAACCCCGGAAGCGGGACCGGCCCGGAGGGAGCCGCGCGGAAGCCCGACCCAGCGAGCCGCCCGCCAGCGCTGCCGCCATCTTTTCCCGGGGGGCGGGGCCAAGCGGGACTGATGCGAAAGGGGCGTGGCTACGGCAGGGGCGGGACTGATATGAAAGGGGCGGGGCCTCAGCCAGGGGCGGGATGGGGCCCTGGGGAGGCTGAGGTGACCCCATGGAACTGGGAGGGTAATAGGAAGCTATGTAAGAAAATGCCCCCAATAGTGGGTCTGTCCTTATGGAAGCAGGCCCTCAGGTCAGCCCCATCCCAGGGAAGAGGCCAGCAGCAGCCCCTGGGGGAGGCCAGCACCCTAAAGCACAAGCCTGGCCCCATGAACAAGGCTAGATGCCAGGGAAGGATGGGGAACACTGCAGCAGGCTCTGGTGGGGGGGAAAAAGAGATGTCACCCCAACACCTAGGTCCTCATCCGCCTAGGCAGGTTCCCCCCCAGTCACAGGCCCCAGCTCACTCCGGGGGGTCTCTGCCATGCCAGGCTAGGGCACCAGGTCAGGAAGGCTCCATCACCACCCCTGCTCAAGAGGGAGGGGTGGGGGGCAATGTTCCCTCTAAGGTTTGGCGGCTTATGTGCAAAATTTTCAAGCCGTGTGCAAAACTTTTTCTGAATAAAATTTTTGTGCAAACTCACACGACAGAAATTATAGGCATTAATTGAAGTTAAAGTGATTGTAAACAGAATTAATTAATTGTGTTTAATTAATTGAAGTTGAATGAATTTTGAATTGAAATTTAATTTTTAGAAAAGTTTTTATTTAAAATTAATTTTTTAAAAGCTTTTTAAAAAGGAAGGAAGGAAAAAGAGAAGGAAGGAGGAGAAAATGAAAAAGTAGTAAGAGAAAGGAAGGAAGCAAAGAAAGAAAGAAGGAAGAGAAGAAAGGAAGAGGAAGACGAGAAGGAAGGAAGAGGAAGGCGAGAAAGAAGAAAGGAAGGAAGGAAGAGGAAGGCGAGAAAGAAGAAAGGAAGGAAGGAAGAGGAAGACAAAGAAGAGAGAAAAAAGAAGGAAGAGAAAGAAGGAAAGACAAAGGAAGGCAAACGAGAAAGAAGGGAAGAGAAAGGAAGAAAAGAAGGTAGGAAAAGAGGTGGAGAGAAGGGAAGAAGTAAGGCAAAGAAGAGAAAGGAAGGCGAAGGAAAGAAAAAGGAAGGCAA
>ML685764.1:26899487-26941920 GCA_007922175.1 Pelusios castaneus
GGCAAAGAAGAGAAAGGAAGGCGAAGGAAAGAAAAAGGAAGGCAAAGGAAAGAAAAAGGAAGGCAAAGAAGAGAAGGGAGGCAAGAGAAAGGAAAGCAAAGAAGAGACGGGAGTCAAGAGAAAGGAAGGCAAAGAAGAGAAAGGAAGGCAGGGAAGAGAAAGGAAAGCAAAGAAGAGGAAAAAAAAAGAAAGAAAGAAACCGAGGCCACTGGTGGCGGGGACCCGAACGCGGCCCCGGCACGGCAGAGCAGACCCCGGCACCTGAGACCGATCCTGGCCCCGTGCCGGGAGGCCGAGGCTGTTGGCGAAGCGGAGCCGACCCTGGCCTCAGGCCGGGAAGTCGAGGCGGCCGGCGGGTGGGAGACCGGGAGTCTGGTCCGGCCACGGCCACCCCACTGCCCCGGCTGCATGGGGCAGGCAGGCAGGCAGGCAGGCGTGCGCACATGCCCCGGCCCTGAGCCTGCCTGCTCTGCCCTGGAGGCGGGGAGGGCCAGCCCAGAGGCTGGGCTCAGGTCGGATCTCCGCAGCAAAGCCGCAGCCCCGGGGGTCTGGATGGGGTGGGGGGGGCTGCCGCCCTGCGCGGGGGTCCATCAGTGCTGCGTGGGCCGTGCACCCGCGCAGCTTAGAGGAAACACTGGTGGGGGTGGAAGAAAAGTAGCCCTGCCCACACATGCATGCGCAGGACTGACAGGCCAGCAGTGGGACAGGCCCTGCACCAAGCAGTCAGACAAGGCTTTCACACAGCTGGTTTTTGTATACATGTCCCAAGCTTGGACACCTCACTGGCTGCACACATAACAGACACTTTAAGTGAGGGGAGAAACTAGTCTACAGTTAGTGCAGTGCAACCAGCGGCTAGACACGGCCTCACCAGTACAAAATACAGAATAAGCAATATCTATTTAAGCACCTTTCTATTGGTGTAGCTGTGTCCATGGCACTGAATTTGTACTGCTTCAGCTATCAACCCTGGGACTTGGTATGTCTACATTGCAGTAAAACACCCAGGCTGGCCAGGGTCAGGTGATTTAGCTCCCACACCTTGGGCTGCAGGGCTATAAAATGGCAGTGTAGACATTTGGGCTCAGGCTGGAGTCTAGCTTCTGAGACCCAGCAACAGGGGAGGGTCCGAGAGCCCAGGCTCCAAGTCAAGCCTGAATAACTTATACTGAAATTTTATAGCCCCCCCAAGCCCAGGGCCACTATGGGATGTTTTACTGCAGCATAGCTGGAGGCACCAAAGCCCTGAAACAAGTCCTAAGGAATTATGGGCAACTCGGCTCAATCTCATCCTACCTTCAAATGGAGTGATTGTTGCTTAGCACCTCTGCAAAGCAGGTTGTTGCATGTCCTCCTCATCCTCTCAACCCCTGAAATAATTTCTCTAACCAGGATCATACAACCGTGCTCCATTATGAACAGGAGAAAAAGTGGATTGTTCTGCTAGATGGAATAGTGACTATGCTAAAAAAGACAAGTGCGGCTAATCTTAGAAGGCTAAAATTATTTTTAGATTTTAATAATAGTCCCTTGTGTGACATCAAATAGGAGTATTAGCTTATTTGTAGTACTTGCTCCTCTTCAATATTATTAAAGTGCAGTTCTTCTTTGAAAAGTGGTTCCATATTTATTGTCATGGCAATTCCAGTTCAGACAAGGTCAGTTTGCAGCTGGGGTCAAATTGGAATAAAAAGTGTAGTGCTATACATCCAAGGTCTGTCCGTATGTGACACCAAAATAAAATGCCATTAACAGATAGATGACTATGCCCAAAATCATGTTCTTTTTTCTCCCTACCAGGGAATTATCACTGCTGATATTTAAATTCTCACTAGGTTTCAGACATGATACTAGCTGCCAACTGGAGCTGCCCACACCTCTTAGAGCAGCTGTTTCAGGCTGACTGCAAACTAAGGCAGACGCTGTTACATTGGGTCCATGATTTAAGGTTTCCCGTGCCTCCACAAGGACTTGAGACTGAAGCCTTGTCTGCTCTGGGTTTTTAAGCCATCGATGTGTCTACAGCAATGAAAACGGACATAGCACAAGTGACATTTTACAGCATTCTAGCTGTAGGGAATCTCACTGGGGATTTACACAGCTATATCATTGTAGCTAAAAAAACCAAGGCTAGACAGAACTTATGATTGCTTTGATTCTGGAGTGTAAGACGACTGCCACTATGAAAAATGACAGACCCATGAAGCTGCCACGAATCTGCCCAAGTTGATCCCTGGTATTCAGATATGAAGATGTTGTTTTTCCCCTAAATTCTGGTCCTGCATACTCACCTTTAGATCTGGAAATCAATCAGGTTTCCTGTTTACAGGGGCCACTGGTGTACCATCTGAGCACCATAAACATATTTAATAGTGGTGATAGAGACAGAGACAGACAGAAGGCCAAATCCCGATCCCAATGGCACAAATGTAAGTTTAGATTGCAAGCACTCTGGGGCAGCACCTTTGTCTTCCTGGGTGTGTAGACAGAGCTAGCACATGACAAGCACTGCTGAAACACATAGGCTATGTCTACACTTGCTAAAATTAGTTTGAATTAGTTAGTTTGAACTAGGAAAACTTAGTTCGAACTAAGCAAGTGCCAGTCATGGCACTTGCTTAGTTCGAATTAGTGATCCCCATTCATTTCAATGGCTGGTTAGTTCGAACTAAGAAATGAGTTCGAATTAACATGGCCACATTGGTTAATTCAAACTAGTTATTTCGAATTAACCCTTTAGTTCGAATACCCTATTCGAACTTATTAGTGTAGCCATGGCTTTAGTTAGTTCAACTTAAGCCTCCTTAATTCGAACTGACTTGCCAGTGTAGACATAGCCATAGTGACTATGCAACTTGCTTAGTCAGTGAGTCTGTTTCCACAAGAGCCAGAATAGATTCCAGCTCCCTCTTTTGTAGCTATGTGGGTTCTGCAGGGGTAAGAGAAGGAGAAAAAATTCACTTTTAAACATTAAAGCAAGAAGATCTGAGTCTATCTCCACAGGAAGGAGATCTGGAGAGGTTCCACTGTCTCACAATTCCTTCTCAGAATGCCGCCCAGCACTTTAAAGAGAGCCCACATGGATGCAATCACTGTGAAATGCTTCCAATGCTGTCAGGTGACAAGTGCTTTGGAGTACAGACACTTTATTGTTTATAATGCTCCTTGGAGTGCAAGAAGCCATAAAGATCATGCAAGGGGACAGACCGTTATAAAACTTCAGGGGAGGAGAATAACATTGATCTAACACAACACAGACGTCAGCTTTCCTTGGTATGGAACTGAGTCCGTAGGATTTTTATCTTCCACATGACTCCATGGACCAGTGCTGTCCCCCCAGTGGATTAAACCAACTCCAGCTGCCTGCTCTTCAGGGGTGAGAGGGTACGGTTAGTGGTTCGGTTGAAGGTGTCAACCTCTGGTACAAATTTCTCGGCAGGGACCGTGAGCTTTCTTCTGCTGTCCAGGCACTTGTTGTCCAGCATCAGGGAGTTGGCTTTGTAGCTTATATCAGTTTGGATGCGGTACAGGTGTTTATAGAGAGCGTCTAAGGCATCCCTGGGAAAAGCAAAAGTTAGGGAGTCAGGGGTGTGCCACTGATCTTATTTCCTGGGATGGGCAACAAATAACCAGCTTTCTGCTCCCTTACAGCAACAAACTCATGCACCGTTTTTGCCTTTGCATTAAAGCTAACCCATACCAGAGCTATGGTGGAAGTTCCTGACACATTGTACTGAATTGTTCAGGTCTCTGAACCGCAAGTCCACATGCTGTTGCTGGAATGCAGCACACAAGAGATGCAATAATGGGAATCCAACACACATCCAAGGCAGCATTTCTATTGGCCCATTTCTTTGTCCAGTTTTTTCTCTCTGATAATTTTGTAAGTGTGAACACACTACCCCACACCAGCCCAATCAATTCTGACCTGCAGCTCCCCCTGCTGTCCAATCCTGAGCTTCTGACCCAGCTCCACCGACACACCCTCTTTCTGACCTGCAGCTCCCCCTGCTAGAAACACTACAAAGCCTTCTGGTACTCGTTAACATGCTCATTCTTCCTTGGGTAAAGAACTCCCCAACCACAATGGGACATACTGCGACTGCGCAAGCTTCTGCTTCAGGGCCGCGATGGTGCCTTCCAGCTGATGGACCTCATCAGTTAACCCATACTGCACCTGTGGGACCGGGACAGGGCTAAGGGTTAGAGGGCTGATGCTGGTTTTTGCTAATTTCTATGGTTCCCCCAATCACCCTCCCCCCTCCTTTAGCCCAGCTCCCCGCTTTGTCTTTATGCTTTAACTCACACAGGATGGTTGGTGGATTTTTTTTCCAATTCACCTTTTATTCTCCGACCCATTCAGTCCACCCCCATGTGTCTGGTTGCTTCAGAGCCCTAGAAGTGCTTTGGGTGCAGTTCAGTTATATCCAGGGTTCCACCCCCCACAGCCTCAATCCCTCATGGACAGTGGGTGTGCCAAGCTGATATCCACCCAACCCATTCCCTGTAGGCTCATTTGTACCTGATCCCGGCACAGCTCCATATTGGGGCGGTAAGTCCGGGTCTCCAGGCGAGTGTGCGCAAGTTTTAGATCCCACATTTTCTTCCTGAGATCTTCCTCAAGGCGTCGGATGTCTTCTTCCATCTCAGCAATTTCCTCCAAAGTCTGAGGATCAAGAGACACAGCATCAGCTCTCCAGTTTGGTAAGGATGCACTCAAAGACTGGCTTGTGGGCAGTCTGGAAATTTCCTTGAGATCTAAACAGGGCTGTGCTCAAGAAGGGCCCAGCCTCCCTGGGGTGTTACCAGGCTGAGAATGGTTTTTAATTGAGCACTAATAGGTTTTGCTCAAATAGGTTAAACACAGTTTGCCAGTTTTTATGTGAAAATCCAATTTGCACTCCAACCATGCAGGGAGACTTGCTGTTGTAGGGCCACTGTGGGTGGGTTAAAAGGGTGAGAAAGAAGGGCCAAAACTGACTTCTCAGCCTGTAGATGCCACTGAGCATCAGATGTGATGTGGACGGAGTGCCACTGAATTATTTCATGCAAACCACTGAAAGGGCTTCAGATGGGGACATTTTTCCATCAGTGTTGAGACAGGCTGGATTCAAAGCAGTTTCCAGATCGTACCTCTATCATCCCTCTAATTACATTTCTCTGCCTTTACAGGATCAGATGGAAAAAGCAGAATTTCTCTTTGTATTTGAATAGCAAGAATAAAAACCAAGGGATGGGACAAGCAGCTTAGATTTGTTTGCAGTGTTATACCAGCTCCTTCTCACCAGCTGTATGGCCCTATGACCCAAGCACTGCAGAGAAGCTGTGGCTGGGAAACCTCCAGCTTGCCTAGCCTATGCCTCACATCCACACACAACAGCTGCCTGAAGTGTTTTACAGGTGCTGGTTGTACCAGGCAAACACAACACCTGAGACAAGGGCTTTAGTTTAGATTAAGCTGACCCAGGGCAGGCTACAATGATTTCTCCCTGGGATGAACTGCTGGCCGCGTGCTTTGCCCCCTCATCACATCAGCTAGTCATGCTGACACCATCCCAATGTGCAGTGCCTCTCATTGGGAAGTTGTCCAAAAGTCACTCCTGATGATAATGCTGGGCACTGTGGGCTAGCTGCTGTAGCAGTCCCACATTGCAAGGGGATAGCCAGAGCAGCTAGGTATGTGCCAGGGGGCAGATGTGCCAAGATTTTTTCATCAGAAACCCCTCTTGCACTGGGGTGTGCCGAACTGCAGCAAGGAAGCATTTCATGCAATCAATGTCCCTCGCAAGACATGTGCTCTGACGTAAGACTCTCACTCAACGGCATTTGATAGTGAAGGAAACAAGCCAGATATTTACATTCTTCTCCTGCCATTTCAGCTCATCATAGGCTTTTTCAAACTCCCGGATCCTCTTCCGCAAGGCAAACTCTGTGGCTACCCGCTGAGCTTCCAGCTCATTGTTTGTCTAGAGGAAAAACAGGTTAATGGTTGTACATATGCCTCTAAGTAGAGCCCTGCAGATCCACAGGTATCTGCTTCAGATCTGCGGGTATCCGCATCTGCGAAGCAGATATCCGTGTCTGCAGATTGGAGCTTGGATATGGATTCTATTTTTATCTGCCCAGGGTGTGGATATGGATTCTATTTTTATCTGCCCAGGGTGTATTAGCTGCTGTTGCTGCCTCTGCCACAGCTTCTGAGAGCAGTGAGCAATGTTAAACATCACAGCTGGGAACAAAGGAAGCGCTCCAGCCAATCCCAGTTTAGCTCTGCTTGCGGTCTGCCAGTCAATCAGAGACAGTCACTCATGGGAGCTCAGTTTACTGGCTAGTCCCGCCTCTGACTCTAGGAGTCCCCGTGCCCAGACCCCACTCCACACTCCATCAATTAGCTGGTGATGGGTAACTCCCCCCACCCATTCCCTCACTGCTGGCCACCCAGTCAGATGACTGACCTGCCAGTGAACAGCTGAGTGATCTCAGCAGCTCTGGCTTCCCTAGTCCAGGTGGAATAAAAGTTGAGATTGGGGCCAGGGGAGGGTCTGAACTGCATGGAGCTGCCAGCAACTCCTTCCCTCCCCCCACCCAGCCTCACTCAGCTCAGCAAAGCTGTGGCAGCCAGACAGAGGCTCTGCTTCTATAGTCAGAGCAGGAGCTGCTGTGAGGTGAGGCAATGCGGATGCGGATGGATGTAAAACCTGGCATGTGGATCGGTTATAGGCTGACACTGAGTGGATGCGGATCCACATTTTTGTATAAATGCAGAGATCTACCTCTAAGAGGTGTCTCCCCTGCACTGTTAAACCAAGGATCCTGGTCCCTCTGTAGCACTTTCAGAGGGCTACATGACCTTCACCTTTGCCTGGCCATTCCTGTGCTCTGCAATGGCCTGCCCATGGCTCTTCATCCCCCAACAATCATTATTATTATTATTTACATTGTCCAAATGCCCAGGAGCCCCAGGCAGGTAGCGTGGCAACACTGAGCCAGAAGACAGTCCCCCTATCCTAAAGAACTTACTGTGTGGATATAAGACAAGAGACGGATGCATAAACAGATAGACAGACAGTGGATTACAAGGAACCAATGACTCTCAGCTGTTGGGCCTTTCTCCATAGCAACCCAGATGCCTGGGACAGCCTCCTGCCACTACCCTCATTATTTCAACAGATCTCCGTCCTCTCTTCCAAATCCACTTCTGCCCATAGCCTTCATATGCCATTCACTCTCTGTGCCTGATCTGTTTAATTCCTTGGCCAAAGAGCTTAGAACATGCCTCATGAGATCTGTAGATCCCTGTGTGGATACAAACAGCTGAGCTGCAAAATGACCTGCATGTGTCCGTGGATATAAAGTGGATATCTGTAAATTTGTAGGATTTTAGATATAAAATTTGGGTCTGTGTCCATCCGCGATCCATGGTATGGATGTCTGCAGATATAAAGCAGATATCCATGGATTTGCAGGGGTCTAGAGAGCTGAGAACCATTCACGAGGCCAAAAGGAATAATCTAGCAAGACATGCTTGCCTTTTTTTAAATTGCTATTCAAGAAAATAGTAGTCACCTTACAGCCAAAGGCAACTCCCCTCACTTTGAATCTCCAGCCAGCAGCACCACATCTCAGCCAAAGGTGACTTGGAGCTGCCAGCTATTCAGATGGGTACCTTTTGATTTGGGTTTTTCAAACCTTCCCTCCCCAAAAGGCACAATCAAACCCCAAGACTATTTCTAAGCTGTGAAGCAGGCTGCATTCACCGAGCCATCTCCACTGCAGAACACAGGGTTTAACATCACATGGCTTCACATCTATTAACTGTACCGACGTCTCCTATATCACTGACAGATGATTCATTTACCTGGGCAATCGTGAGTGCTGTTGCTTCCCGCAGTTCAGTGGAGGCTTTCATTTCCGCCTCAGCTCGGTCCTTATTGTACTGGCTGTACTGGTCCCACTGCAGAGGCGTGGTGGATCTAGAATGTCAAGTACGCACAACAGGCTAGACTGTTTAGACTCTCACTTTGGGGAATAAGCTGAGTAATTGAGCATGGAAGGATCACTATTCTACAGTGGCACCATTGTAATCATCTAATCTGGCCTGCAGCATAGCATGGACCAGAGAATCCCACCCAGGATTCCTGCACTAAACCCAGCATCTTTTGAGATGTCCAGCCTTTGATTTAAAGGCTCCAAAAGATGGAGAATTGACCCCATCCCGTGGGTAATCTGTTCCAGTGGGTCATTACCCTCGCTGTTAAATTTACATGGGTTAGTGGTTACAACAAGGAACAGGGAAGCAGGACTTCTGGGTTCTCGTCTCAAATCTGTGACTGACTTGCTGGGACACTTTGGCGACTCACTTCACCCTTTGTGCCTCGGTTCCCTCCTCTATAAAAGAGGGATGCTATTTACTTACATCACAAGGCTGTTGTGAGGCTTATGTTGCCCACAGGGCGCTTTGAAACACTCTGATGGAGGATGCATGTGAAGGACCAATGTCTATTGGTAAAGACAAGCACCAGGAGTATGGCGAAAGGCAGGGCTTGCGTTCCAGAAATACTCTCTCTAATACTGCTCACTGCTAGCAGCAGAGCCAGCGAGACAGCTCTGATTCCAGATCCTGGTGCTCTAAATTCTAGGCCAGGCTCTCTGCTAGTTGATCTAGTCATAGCCACAAAACGTGACTAAAGATGGGAAGAGTCCCAAGTCTTTCCGCCATTAGCATGAACATTAAAAAAGCATGGGCTTGGCCACAAGGGGGATAGCTTTTTCCTTACCCGATTGGGACCCGGGTTGGATTAACTTTGAATGAGATGTTGGGGGAGTTGACGTTGAGGGAGGTACAGACCCGGTCAATCTCCAGCGCTTCCATTTTTCCCCGGTGATCAAAGTTCAGCTGCTGACGTGCCTCCTGCAATAGGCTGGCAAAGGAAAGGGTAAGATAAGCTGTATTTATGGCTGTTAAAAAGGTTGTAGTGGGGACAGTCAGAGACAATTTCTCTCCTTGGCAGACAGCATGTAGAGCAAGTGTGACCAAAGAGTTAAAATCTTTTTCCATCTGCCAGACAAGGGTGTGGAATTCAACGCTTCTGCTCCACGTGTGGCACTGTGGGGGCAAGATGTTGGGGGTCGGGAAGTTTGGTCACCCTGATGTGGATATGCTGGGTCAGGCAAGTGCTTGCAGGCTGATTCACTCAGAGAAGACGCAGCTACTTGTCCATCGGAGGTTACATAGACAGTGCTATACAAGTCAGACCAGCCATCCATCTGACTTAAAATCAGTTCCTTTTCAAAGCTTTCTTTGTAACCATGAGGGCTAGAGACTTGTTTGGGTTTGGTTTGGTTTTTTTTAAAACCAGTGATGAGATTCTTCAGCACCAGGCTGGCCCAGGTTGGCCCTCCACTGTGGCCAATGTTACTTCATGGCTCAGCAGTAGCTGCTCCAACTGCGTGAGTGTTACTGGGGTGCAGGGACTTGCAAGGCAGTGCCAGGAGAGCATAGATCCCAGAAGGCTGAGCATTTCAGGATCATGTTTTGAAACAGGCTTATGACCTTGAGATGCCTTGGAGGGACCTGGTTTTTCAGGAGGTGATGTGTCCCTCGTCCCCCATTGAGAACCAGGTCTCTTCCAGGTCTCTCAAATTGGGACCCGAAACCACAGATCAAAAGTTTAGACTATCCCTTTAGCTGCCACACTGGCTCCCACCCCTTTGCTTGTTTAATAAATGCCATGATTCCAGCAGCACTTCTAACATTCGCTCTTAATGGGCCTGCTCCAGCAAGAGGCACTATTGGATACCCCCTGGAGACACTGACAATACTTAACACAGCCTGTGCCACCGTAACAGCATAGGCCTGGCTACATAGCACTCTCTCTGTATGGGGCTCCGACAATTTGGAGTAACCCAAGTGGGGGGACCACGCCAAGCTCAGTGGCTCAACTCACCAGAGCTGCTCAAAGGCCTCGCTCACTTTTTGCTGCAGATCTCTCTTGGCTCCATCAATCACCTCCACCTCCTTGTGCAGCTCATCCTCCACAGGATCCTTCACCACATCAATGGCCCGGCGGCTCTCCCGAAGCGTCAAGCACTCGATTGCCACATCCAAGGGCAAGTTCTTGGCCTGCAGCGCACGTTCCGCTGCCTCCTTCATCTGGTGGGGAGAAACCAGGTTAGGGATGCCGTCTGTTTTTGGGGGGGAATGCATGCAGCTGTTTTCCAGTGATAGGTTCCCTCTAGCCACCTGTTGTACCTGCTTTAAACCTTATCTCAAGTGGCTCACTCGTGCCATCTACTGGATGAAATGTGCTCAAGTTGACTGCCTCTGTCTAGTTCCAAAGGGGGTAGCCCTGTTAGTCTAGTTCAGCAAAACAAACAAGGAGTCCTGTGGCATGTTAAAAGACTTACAAGTTTATCGCATGAACTTTGTGGGAGAAAATCCTGCTGCATCTTCAAGTATCTGACAAAGTGGGATTTTCTCCCACGAAAACTCGTGATAAATACATTTGTTAGTCTTTAAAAGTGCCACTGGACTCCTTGTTCGTTTTGCCTCTGTGTATAGAGCTTGGAGTTCAGAGGCTAAGTGTTAATGCAGCTAAGGATGTTTGCAGGGGATTTTTGGAACAAGAGCACCAGAGATGCCTCTCCCCGCTGGTGCCCATAAAGTCCAATGGGACCAGAAATGCCTTCCCATTCCCAGGCCATCACAGCCTTTGCATTACACCTTTCACTGGGGATCTCAGAACACTTGGCAAATATTCTGCCCCATGCTAATGGAACTCAATCCCCATCTTGCAAATGGGAAAAAACACAGGCAGAAGAGAACTCGTGTCTTGCCTGGGATTCTGCAGCAAGTCAGTGGCAACACACAGGAGAAAGACACAAAATAGATTTAAACTTTATTAAAAATCACGTTAAACAGAAATATCAACTCCTGATTCTAATTGGAAAAAGGATGCAGACTGTCATTTAAAAGAGATGTTGAATAAAGACAGCTTTAATTTTTCCTGCCTAAAATTGTCAAGCTCCTAATAAATGTTTTTTAAAAACCCTCCTATTCCCCACATTTTTTTCTTTTAGTGTTTAACATATTGCTCTCTTCCCCCCAGATCTTTAAAATAGAGAGAAACAAACAGAATCCTGTGGCACTTTTAAAAACTAACAGATTTATTTATCGCATGAGCTTTCACTTAAAATAGAGAGGACACACTTCACGTTCTTCAGCAATAAGGCCTTGAAACTGCACTCAACTCAGTGCATTGGTGCTAAGCCCCCCATGGGTGTCTGTCCAAGCACAGCTCATGGCAGAATCAGGGCCACGGTTGTTTTAAATCACATGTATTGCATTTAAGCCATCTGTCTTCCCAACGTACTTTGGCTAAGGCATCGATTTCGGTGTCTATGTCTGTGAGGCATTTGTCCAAGGTCTCCTTCCATCTGTTCACGCTGTCAATACGTTCAGCGAGTCGTGTTCTATTGTCATGCTCATCCCATTGTGTCTGGAATTAGAAAAGACATGTCAATTAATTTTGTAGTTGAAATTGGGAAGACTTCCCCATGCTGGCAAAGGGCCTGCTTCGTCATTATTTTGCATTTTTCCCAGTGCAAACTACTACTGTTTGTTCTGGCAGAACAGTACTTTACACCCACTTTACACTACTGTAAACAACCATACAAGGTGCAGGCCACCAGAGCATCAAACCCAGAGACCCCATTATAACATTTGCACACCTACAAATCAGTGTGTGTAAGATTTCACCTTCTAAAACTGTGGTTTATTAGCTGTACCAGGGGCGTCCCTAGAAGTAAGGCTATACTGATCTCCCAGAAGCAACAACTGCAATGGGGGATACAAGATAGAAAGTCTATGAATTAATCCAAGGGATTAAAAGAACTCACACAAAGGCCTTGAAGCACTAGATGAAAGTAAACAGCATATCATGGGGATGTTACAAATGTATTTTAAAATAGAAGATCAACTGCCATTTGCATTTGTAATCCACATGTTGATACTTTACTAAATCCAAAGACAGGGAGAGAGGCAGTGGGGAGACACGGACAGGGCAGTTTAGAGCAGTGGTTTTCAAACCTTTTTCCTCAGGATCCAGTTGAAAAAAATCATTTACGTCTGTGACCGCCAACAACTACATCTTTGAGCAAATTCCAAAGGGGTCGCCGTGTTAGTCTATTGTAGAAAAGCAACAGAGTCCTGTGGCACTTTTAAAGACTAACAGATTTATTTACGGCATGAGCTTTCATGGGAGAAAATCCCACGTCTGATGAAGTGGGATTTTCTCCCACGAAAGCTCATGCGATAAATAAATCTGTTAGTCTTTAATAGTGCCACAGGACTGTTATCTTTGAGCAATGCATTCCAGTCTTTTGCCGGCAGCAGCAGGGGGCGCCATGACCCAGCACGTGAGGGTCTGTGACCCATTACCAGGTCCCTACCCATAGTTTGCAAACCACTGCCTTAGAGGACCCCAGGTGTTTCTGAAGCTGTGCAGAGCGAGGGTTGCCACAGAGGGCAAGCAGTGGAACTGCAATTGTGGCTGCACCCACAAGGCTGTTTCCAACACCCCTTTAAAAGGGCATATGCTTCACCAGACCTCACACTGACATTACAACTCATAAAACTTGTGAAAATTAATCATCCAATTAAAAGCGAGGTATCAGTCTTTCGATTCTAAACTGTGAACATTCTAAACGCAGGTGGCCAAAGGGCAAAATTGAGATGATACGTATTTTTTTTCTGGTGGATTTGAACCATTAATGCATTTGATTCTTCTTTAGCTTGTTGCATGCAATATGTTGTAAACCTCTCTAGTAAGACCATAACCACAGTAAATATAAGTAAATATGACCTTTATGAGCAATCAATTCAACTGAAAAAAGCGGGCGTGCCGTGAATTTTCTTTCTCATAGAAATGTGCCCTGTTACTGAAAAGGTTGGGAACCACTGACCTACCGAACAGGGAAGCAGACTAAGCCAAAACATGGCTCAGTAGCCCAGCAATGTGATTCTTACATATGGTGCCCAGGGGTCTCCAGTCCAAACCCCATGGAAGGCCTAGCAGCAATGCAAAAATTCACAGATTAAGGCCTGAAGGTTCCACTGTGATAATAATTTAATCTGATCATCTGTCCACACCAGCCAAAGAACTTCCCCTAAACTTCTCTGCATCAAGCCTATAATTTCTGTTTGAGCCATACCATATCTTTTAGAAAGACACCCAGACTTATAGACTCGTATTCCAAGCCAGAAGGCACCACTCTCATCTTCCAGTTTGATCTCCTGTATAACACAGGCCATAAAGAGTCCTCCCAAAAAATTCATTTTGAACCAGAGCATACCTTTTTAAAAAATCCAACCTTAATTTAAAAATTGCTGATGATGGAGAATCAATCACAGCCCTTGGTAAATTCTTCCCATGATTAATTCCCCTCATGGTTAGAAACGTACACCTTATTTCCAGTCTAAGTTTGTCTAGCTTCCACTTCCACCTGGTGCATCCTTCCAGTCCGAGGAGTACATCAGCAAATATTTGTCCCCAAAAACAAAAAATACCCTCCACCTCTGTAGGCAAATCGATCCAAAGCTGAGTGAAGACAAAATGATTGGGATGGTCCATTTTGGCTTAAAAAACTGAATAAATGAGCTACAAGATATGAGTAAACAAATCACAGCAAATAACTTACCGGTAGTCAGCAAAGTGAGACAGATTTTCTCATTCATTCATTCATTCATTCATTCATTCATTCATTCATTCATTCATAACTTGACAATTTCACACAAGTTTTGCTTGTCTAACATCTTGCTATTTAAATTCCAAAACCTAAGCTCTGTCATGATTGTCAAAGGTCAATTGGCACCGTTTCTGTCCCATGACTGGATAAAATTAACTGCTCTAACCAAATCTCTGATATGAATATGCACAGAAGTGAATTTAAAAGCTTTCCAGGAGTATTCAATACAGTTTTTCCTGGTAAAACTTGATCCAACAATATGTTTGCAGAAGGTGAGTGCAGAATGGGTGAGAGCATGACCAAATCAAATTAGTTTATAAGTTAGAACTAATTTTATCGGAAGATTTTTTTTTTCACCCCCTGCATTCAGCTGGCTTTGTTAATTTCATACTAAACAAGCACTTCCAAGCAATCCTCCATCACCTCTGGCATAGGTGTACCTCAGCGATCTGAAGGCTGAAAAAGGGACAAAATTCCCCATCCCAATCTATTCAACCAATTAGACCTTTAAATGTCCCCATATCCCCCGCAACCCCCTCCCCCCAAACCCAAGCTGTTTAAACAAACAAAAAGGAAAGTGAAGCCCACCTGGTTATTAGTTTCATTACGGAGGGCCCTGGCCTCTTGCCTGATCTGATGAGAAGCAGAATGCTGCCGCTCAGCATTTGTAGAGATGAGATTAGCATTGGTGTGCCAATCTGGTACCGTAAATCGCTGTCCTGGCTTCACACTCAGAGTGGCCATCTCGGCAAGATCAGCTGCTTGCTACAGCAAAAATAGAGAAATAAGCAATAGCTGAGCTGCCCTGGGCGCTAGAGCCATCTGAATGCCCCTAGAGCTTGGAAAGCACAGAAAAGGACAGTACAAGCTTCCCAATCACAACCTCCCCGCTTGGTTATGTGCCTTTTTGGGACTATCCTCAGCCTGTCCCCATTGGCCTCCCTAGCTCACCAGCCAAACTCCTGCAGCTGCTGATCTTCGGACAAGGTCATCCTCAGCAGTGATCATCATTGTGATATTTAACAAGCCCAGGCGGGTGACAGAATGTGCCTCTGTGAATCTCCCTCAGAAGATAACTGAATAAAGTCTAGTCCACTCACACTTCAAGTCGCAGGCTGCACTGCAGAGATACCGGGAGCTGCCTCTGCTTTGTGGATGCAGAGCAGGATTTTCAATACAGAGCTTCAGTCCTGCAAAAATTACAGGTCTTTGGAGACGATGGGTGGGAACAGGGCCTTCAGAGATCCTAGGTCCCAAAAGAACAGGGCAGCCTCCCAGTGGTAAATGGAGCATTACCTCCTGGGGACTGTAGCCTCTGCAGCCAATAACTCACTAAAGATGGGGACATGTACCTCCTACTCCAATGGGGTTTCTTGCACAAGTATGAAAAGCAAGGTTTGTAACGAAATCACCTCGTGGACCAAGGATTTGCGCTAACTTCCGAGGCAGGAGAGGAAGAAGACACACAGAGGCCTCAGAGTGGCAAGACAGGTTGGAGGGGTCAAATTACATGGAGCAAATTGTAACCAAAGCCACAGACAAAGGCAGGAGGAAGAGGCGGCTTTCTGGGTTGAGAGGTTAGTGCTAGCCAAGGAGCACAAAAAGAAAGGAGAGGGAATCTCTCTCTCACTCCTGTGTTGTTAGCCAAGGCACAAACCTGTATAGCTATAGTACAAATCCTGAGACGTCTTGGCCACTGTAGAAAGCCCAGCTCCTGAATCCCCACTCCGGAGCAAGACTATCACTCCCGGCTCCTCAAGTTGGCTCAAGTCAGGGCAACTTACCACTTTCCTTCCTTGATTTTGGAGTTTCTGCCTCCCCCTGCGGACTGCTTTTGTATTAGTGGTTGCTAAGCGTGCTCTGGAGGGTTGCCAGGCAACCATGCACACCAGAAGCCAATCAGAGGTCTTTTCTCTTTGTTTACTGGGAAAGGGGAGTCATAGCAACAAGGGGATGTGAGGTGAGAAGGGCCTCAATGTCTTAGGCCCACAGCTGTCTGGGAGCTGGGATTGCATGAGAAAGCGGGTGATGGGACCTGATGCAACTCAGAGGTTCTGGGTGGGGCTGGAGGAAGAGAGTACAGCAAGAGGTTTGGGGAAGGGGCAACATCTGAGAACGTACATAATACTGACACGCAGGTGCACTAGGGAAAACTTCCTCCTGCTTTATGAAAATCCCTAGGAAATAGCAACGTGATTTTTTTTGTGGGGAAGTTCTAAGATTATTCAGTTTGGACAGCTGGTTCCTGGGCCCTGATTTTAAATCACACCAAGAAATATGCAATAATACAAAAAGCCCATATTTTCAAATTTACAAGTCAAACATTTTGTGAAGTCTGGATACAAAAGACCTATAATCACACCTGAGGCACTGACCCAGGAGCCAGCTAGAAGAAAACGTTTAGTTTCTAAGACATACGGTATACAATTCTGGTCAGAAAAGATGTTAAGAAAACAACCCAAATGGAACGATGAGGGGGATTTGGACAAAGAAACTGATCTGGATGAGTGGGTCTCTGTATGGGAAAGGGGATATACATCGTCAATTTGTGTAGCTCAAAGAATAAAATGATAAATCACTGTATAGGTGGCATTTAACTCCAGTTAAGATTCATCGTATTTTTGCTACGAAAGAGGTGTGATGGTGGAGGGGTTGCAGGGAAAAGGGCACATACTTACACATATGTGACTGTGTCTGTGAATCAGATGTTTTTGGGAGGCCATTCATCTTATGGCAAAATGCCAGCTTCTTAGCAATCCCCTGACCTGCTTCCTTAATGTTCCAATGAAGAATCTACATTTTAAACAGAATGGGTTCATTTCTTTTTTATTATTAGCAGCAAGACCTTGAATTGGGCATTTCTGGCAAAGTGTCTTGTCCTATGGAACTATAGTTTAGTAAAATGTGGATAGTTCTTCTAATGGAAAAGCTTTCACAACAAGAACGTGCACAAGAAAAGCACCAAATGAGACCAAATATTTAGAAATTTGATTACCCTTTTGGTCATCCTCGTAGGACGATGGTTCCCTAGTAAGCCAGGATCTTTAGCCCAGTTGTTTGACTAGTCATATGATCCTTAGTATAGTATCATAACATTTTATTGTAACTTTGCCTTAAAAAATGAAAGACAAGAAACTCATTGTCTTTCTTTTGAAAGCTGTCCCTATGGTGCTGGGCCGTAGTGGGTATGGATGTAGTAGACACCTCAGCTGCCCATACTGTACCTGCTCAACAGATGGAGACGATCATACTCAGGGTGGCTTATCTAGCTCGCATGTACCAGCACTGTTAACACAAAACATTTAAATTAAAATCAACATAGATCTGGCAATGGAGAGAGTTGAATTTTTGGCTTGACGGCACCAGGCATTGCTGTAAAGTTCCCCACTTTTTGAAGCAAAGGACTATGTGCTTATCTATTTGGAGAGCAGCTATGGACAGAAGCTGCTAACTGAGCTTGAACTCATCTGCACATTTATCATTAATTCACTAAAAAAATTGAGTGGTTAAAGATCATTAACAGGCCAGCGTAACATTCTAGGCAACATGTCCATGCTAGAAGGTGTTTGGTTTAAGTCTGAGATATCAGGGTGTATGCCCCCACCAGCAGCTGCAGGTAATGAAGCAACTTCTATGGGCTGGTTATTGCATGATCATCGTTTACAGGCTTTCTAGGACCTTATTCTGAACCATCTGGCACTGGCCACTGTCAGATCAGATTCAGGATGCTGAACTAGATGGAGCCTTTATCTGATCCGGCACAGAGATGCCTATGTCTGATTAAAAAAGCATAAACTTCTCCACAGGTGTACCAGGAAGGCTAACAGCTACTCTACAAACCATTTGCCTGGTCTACACTTAAAACTTATAACAACATGATTTGGTCGGTCAGGGGTGTGAAAAAGCCACACCTAGTTTGCCACCTCCCCTCTCCCCGTATAGCTGCTGCTCTGCCGACAGAAGAGGGCTTGTGCTGGCATTGCTGAGGTGAATGTGGTGTGTGTACACTGCTGTGTGTACGCTACTTCTAGACCAGGGGGCTATAGCAGGTAGCTCTGCTGGCATAGGGTCTGTAGCGTAGACATACTTGAAGGCTATATACTACAAGCAGTACACCGCCGGAGCACTTCAGTGTAGGCACTTGCTGTAGAGATGGAAGGTATTTTCCACTGCTGTAGTAAATCCATGCCTTCCAGAGGTGGTAGGTGGGTCAATGGAATAATTCTTCTCTCAACCTCGCGGTGTCTATCCCAGGGTTTAGGCTGGCTTAAGGACCGCTCTCAGGGGTGTGATTTCAGTAGTTAAGTCCACTTAAGTCTTAAGTACAGACTAGGTCTTAGTCTCTTCTCTATGTAGACATAAGACTGAGCTTCAATGAACGGTGGAGCAACTGGGAGTGTTTGTAAGTTTTTTGGACTAGGGACCAGCTTTTTGTTTTATGTTTGTACAGCACCCAGCTACAGGGTCTTGCTTCAGGCCTGGGGCTCCTACAGCAATACAAATCAAACACTCTTCTCCTTCAGTCCTCCTGCAGCAGGAATGTTTTCATGGTGTTGCTGAGGAAGGCAATTGCGGCATGACCTGCCTAAGTCACTCTGTAGCAGAGAGCTGACATGTAAATTGGGGTAAAATGAAAAGTGGCATCTTGTTCATCTCTGTGTTCAGCCTGTCCAGAGTGCTCTTGACAGCATTTCTCTCTCCTCTTGTACTGACCACCCTTCTTCCCTGAACCTCAGCACTCAGTATCTCCTCTTCTTCCATATAAAGTTCAAAATTTCCCCTCCTCTTCATAGCATTTCCCAGCTCTATTCCTGCTCACCTCTTCCCTCAATAACTTCTAAATCTCCCTCCCACTCCAGATGCTCCACCTCTCTTCTCACTCCACTCCCTTTACCTGAACGCACTTCAGATGGTGTGCTGCCTTCCATACCCACCACATCCTATCCCCTTCCTGAATATGTCAGCAAGACCTCCTTGTTCTAAAAGGTACCAGTGATAATGTTAACGGCCACTTCATGCCAGGTTCTTCATGGCAGGATTTTGTATAGCATGTGTGGGTAGGCTAGAAATCAGGATGAGGAATCCGTTGTGCTAGGTGCTGTACAAAAGACATGGACCCTGTGGCAAGGGGCTCCTTGCAATAGAAGGGTTAATCCGATTTGAAAAAAGTGACAGCACTGAAAACTAAGCATCTGTTCCAATTCATTCTCTCTCTCTGTCTCAAAACTGAAAACATGGGTCATTTATTCAATGCCAGGATTCCTCCCAATCTGCTTTCTCTGCTCCGAATACTCTCCCTCCCCACCACACCAGTGATACTGGTCAGGTAAAATCTGACTTTTACATTCTGTAATTCAGTATCTACGTTTCCTAACAAGCCTGGACAAAAAACCTGAGTTATGGACACAACAGGGAAGTTTGGAGCAAAGCTTTTTTATTGCAGTTATCAGTGAAAGTTACACTCCAAGGTGAAGCAAAGCGACACTAAAACCAATAAAAAAAAATTTAAAAAGGTAAAAACAAACACAACATGGAGTCCTTCCAGTATAGCAAATGGCAGAAAAAGGGGAGTGAAATCTGTCACAGAAAACTTTGATGACAGTTTTGGCTCAGAGAAGAGTCCCATGACTGAATTTAACAAAGCAAGTATTGTGAGCGACAACGTTAAACAAAACTGAAACCTTCTCCTTTTAATCTCAACCACAGACATAATACAATTTGCAAAAGACAGTGATTTAACTGAAGGTACAACATTCACCACTGAAAATTTGCACACAAGCATTTTACTTTCAGAACCTCGCTAACTTCCTGTTCACCTCTGCCTATTCTGAGCCTTCAGCTGACACCGCAATACATAACTCGGTATTCAGCACATGCACAATCAATGTCAAAAAATCTGATACCCTTGCCATATCCCCATGCCATTTTATTAGTCTGTGGAGAAATGATTTAAATTGCCAATAAATGTGCATTTCAATTTTATATTGAATGAAGATTTTTTTTAATTCTAGCTATTGAACATCACTAGATAAAAAGTTAGAGAAGTCTGAAAGTAAAATTACATTCTCTCTGACAATGGTTTGGCAGTCATGTTTAGTAGTTCTCTCAAGACATCATCTGGTCCTATGTCCATACAGACTCAGACCTACGTCGCAACCCCCATTCATTTTCGCAAACATTGTTCTGGAAAAAATAAAATAAAATAATGCAAGTATAAAATAAAGTTAAAAAACACATGACACGCATTTCAAAACAAATTTAGTCTTCAAATGATGGTGGGTTTACAATATACTCAACCTGATCTTATCTTTTTTAAAGCCAACAGAAAGATCTGAGGACTTTATGTATATTATATACCATTCCAGAGAGATTACAGAGGGAAGCAAGAGTGGGACAGAAGCTATGATGTAATATTTTGCTGTGCTGGAAAGAAAGCAAAAATTGCAATAGGTAGAAAATTTTGGCAAGAATAGTTTGCTTGGAAAAAGGGAGGGGAGGGGGACACTGCTTCTGGTTAGCATTACATTTTAAAACATACCGCCACACAGCAACTCCCGCCCACATCCACAATACAAATAGGCACACACGGTCAAGATGGTTAAAAAGTAAAAATAAAAAAGGCTTTCACCAATGCATTTGTCATCTGCCTACCATCTATTTGTGCAATGTTTCAAGTCACAGCTCTTTTTTTATTCTTGAGATAAACCCCTTTTCTTTTAAAAAATAGGCGTTGGCTTCATGTCTAGAACACATTCTATGTCTTGCATAAAGCAATCGTAGCACCAAACTAGGAGGGATCAGGTAACAGCATACCAGAAAGAGGAAGAGTGTGTGTGTGAGACATAAATGTATAAGGGAATTCCAAACCACTGGAATGATCTGTTTAAAAAAAAACAAAAAACAAAACTTTATTCCAAAAAGGAATTCCAATTAACACAAATATTCTCTCTTTATTTAAGTACACAGTATTTTATACACATGTAACACTTATATATACACACCACTGCTTCCAGCAGCCTCATACCTAAACATGTGTTGATTACTAATAATCTTCAAGGTGCACATGAGTTGTCATTATCTGAAGACATGTAAACAGCCATACTGGCCTATAACTGAAGAGATACACATTGAGCCCATGTCTACACTTGGAGCTGGTGGGAGGGGTAGCATTCCCAGCTTACTCATGCTAGCGGTAATTGAGTTGGGATGCTAAAAATAGTGTGCACCCCTGGGGTCCGGGCAGGTTTGTAGTCTGGGCAACTAGCCCATGCCACTATCCCTACTAGTGCTGCTACATTATTATTTTTAGCACATTAGCTCAATGAGAGCCAGCACAAGTATGTCGCCTCAAGCTGCGAATCACATCCACAGTTCCAAGTCCAGACACAGACAACGACTACATATTACAGTGAAACGTTTAAAGTAATGTTTGATAGACGGTGCTCATAGCTAAGTCAGCCCCACCCGGAGCAACACTTTCCCACCCAGAATGCCAATGCTATTTATCCATGAGCAGTCCACTCTGGAAAGCTTATGTTCACACCAAGGAAATGACAAGATGTCAAATGAATCTATACCCTGTGAGCCCAATACGTATCAGAATCTATACCCTGTGAGCCCAATACGTATCACCTAACCTGTGAAACATGAAAGCCAAGTTACTGTACATCAGTGCTGCTAATCATATGGGAGAACCCTGGTAAGGGAATGCCAGCCACAAAAGACTGGTTTTTAAATCAGGGAAGGGACTTTACCTAGAGGCTATATGTTGAAACTCATTGCTGTGTGCGGAACCGAGCTGAAATGTAACATTCTAAGCAGCAGCACTTATCTACAGGTGAACATTTAATAAAGCCGAGTCAATTCTGCAAAGCTTCACTTGGAGAAGCAATACTCTCTGCTCAACGCAAACTGTGTCCAAAATATAGTAAAACCCACACCCAGCCCGGAAAGGGTTATATTAGCGTCCACAAAACAGAACCAAGGAAGCCAACATTCAGCAAAGTTACTCGACATGAAAAGGCTAAAATGGCTTCTTTCTAATAGCCCTCCCAGCACTTAATGTAATCTTTCAATTTGGAAATTTACTTGCCTGGCACAGCAGCACCAACCTTCGATGCTGTTAATTTACCAGGTGGTTCAACAGAATATAAAAAAGCTTCTTCAAATCCAGCACTATGCACCTCTTCCCAGGAAAACTAATTTGCTGATAATCCTAAATGAACATTAACTTGCACAATCTGGATTTTCTATGATAAAAACTGGGTGTTTGAACACATTTTTTTTTGTTCGTTTCTTTGTTTTTAAAGAGACTTCCACAGTTGGGCAAATTTAGACAAAAAGCAAGTTTACTGTCCAATAATTCTATATTTTAATTGCTAATTCTTGCAAATCTATATTCCTCTTTCAGAGCATATTGTTTTTGCAACAGAAAACAATCCTGTCTTCAGAAAAATGACAGATACAAATTCAGTATTATGGACTTAGTCCCTGCTGGCCTTCCCGACAGGTAACTCCCACAGCAGATAAGAGCTGCACAAAGACCACAGGCTCTTGTCCAACACATTAACCCTAAAGGAGGCAAACGGGAGAAACCTTAAAACAAAAATACAGGATTGATAAATGGAGAGGAAAATTTATAAAAGGTACCTGGATTTAGGTGTATTAATAACTTAGTATTTCTATAGCATTATTCATCTTCAGAACAAACCAGTGGGAGGTATCATCCACATTTTGCAGATGGTAAAACTGAGGCAGAGTGACTAACCCAGAGTCACAAAGGGAGTCTTGTGTCACAGCAAGAATTTCAACTCTGGAGTGCTTGACTGCAGACGATGCCATGGTCTGAAACCTGTTTAAGTATGGTCTACCCAAAACTTTCCCTCCCCATTCTGAAAATCCATCCTTCAGTACAGCTTCACCTCTAACAACTAGCTTCCATGACTCAATGGTGAAGCAGGTAACTGCTTTTGCACAGCATGTTGTACATATAGGTCTGCTCTATACGAGTATCTTGGTATTGAAGAGAAGGTACTTTACCTCTCATATCACTTTGCAAAGACCTTTCATACCCAAGATGCAACAAAACTCTTTACACAGGCCAAACCCACTTCAACTACTGGCAAAATTTTTGCAGATAGATAACTGTGGCATTAAATTGTCACCACAAAACCTTCCACTTAAATCAGGACAGTTCGTTGCTCTCCAACATTCATTATATCACATTCTTAAATGTTCTAATTGTTGCCAGGGGAAAAAAGAGCCAGGCTTTAAAACATCAATCAGAGTGTATGACTGGTGCTAGTGCATTATAGTGGTGACATTCAAGAAAAGGTAGGTCAATCTATTCTGAATAGGCAAAGAAAGGGAAACACCTACATTAAATTTTGTAGAAGAAACTGCCAATCTACCACTGAACTAGGCATATTTGATAACATTACTCCTTGAAAGCCAGTTCAAGAAGGTATCTGAAAAGGTAACCAGCTCTATAAATTTGTGAATAATCCCATTCAGAGCATAAATTCCTTAATAAAAAAGTGATATGAAAAGGTTAAAATATTAGCATTCTAACAGTGGGCTACAGAAAATGCAAAAGATCTCAGTTTTGAGTTTAATACATGAAAATCTTAACCAGAGCATGTCAATTATTTGGGAATGCTGCAGATGTAATTTGTTTTTCAGCTTCTGTCCTTGATCTGAAAAAGGTAAAATGGCTGCTAGTTCTCAATATCAGCTCAAATTATACCTGCAAGACAAACATTTTAGGAACCCTCAGACCACCTTTTCAGATTCCTACTAATTCCTCAAAGGAATAAACAGAATGCAGCTTAACCCAAGTTGTATTTAAACCCTTCCTGAGTTTCTCCATTAGAAGTTGCTTCACTACAAACCACCATTCATTGTCATAAAACGCACTAGTCCAATTTCCATAAGGTAACAAGATTGTTGCAAAGAGAAATGTATACTCCACATGGCATAGGATGGTGAGTGAGTTTGTGTAGGAGAAAAGGGAAGGTCGGTAAGAAGCTGAATACAAATAACACCAATTGTAGTGCCATGTCAGATGAACACGACAACTGACTTCTTGATTGCTGTGAGCACACTGCAGTGTGAGCAGTTGAAGACTGAGGCCAGCAACCTACAACAGTCACTACATTTTATGGAGGGGTTGATATTAGCCATAAAAGCCTTTGGCTGTATCGTTTTAAATAGCACCAATGTATTGGATTTTAATTAAGTATTTAAAGTAGCAGCAAGGTTAAGGGACAAGCAAAATAAAAGTGTTCTGTATCATTTTACATTCAAATGGACAGCGCCTATGGTATTATTAAATGCTTCTCTGCATGCTTTTCTGGTGGAGGGAACTTAGGCACTCATTTGAAACAAAGCTTTTTCCCTGCCTATGGTTGTTTTTTAAAGTGGCCCAACATAGGCTTTTCCTTTTGATGAACTAAGCATGAAACTACAGATTTTACAAGGTTCTGAGCTGCATGTGGTTCTTGCAGAAATCTTAGCTTTCCATTGCTTGCTGTTTTAAATTCAAACACTAATTTCCTCCTAGCATTGCTTTTGACAGCTCTCTATCATTGGTCTGACGTGACTGTCAGCACTTCCATCTATTCTCTACTTCAGTAATATAGGAAAGAAAAGTGACAGACTCCTGATGTATAATCCAGTCAATTTGGTTTAATCATTCAGCCCCAGTGCAACCTGTTACCTACAATGCAATTTATTACAGAAAATTTTCACCCACCAACTCTCTATCAGCAAGGAGGATGAATCAAAACTTGATATATGCACTAGATTATTCTGTCAGTTTAAGCTTCAACTGGATGTTTTAAAAAAAGTCACCACTTGCCAGGGAATAATAAAGACCTTTTGTAATTACAACCATATGCCACAAGTTCCAAAGGGGCAGCCATGTTAGCCTATTTCAGCAAAAACAAATAAACAAGGAGTCCTGTGGCACTTTTAAAGACTAACAAACTTATCTATTTCATAAATTTGTTCGTCTTTAAAAGGGCCACAGGACTCCATATGCCACAGTACATCTTAATCCAGGTAGGATTCATTAGAAAGAGGCTTGTATCCAATAGAAACAATATCACCAAATTTAAAGGATTAAGTCTCCTTAGACTTTTATAGCCCCTATTTAACAAGTACGGAGAGTGAAGAGGGCAAGAACTGAAATTTTATTTGGTCTCAATAGTTTCTTGATTGGTTGAAAGTTAAACGAAACTGCAGGATCTACTTCTGAATGAAAGAATGATGGAACAGGAATTTTTGGTCCGTTTCAAGTCAGTAAAATATAGGTATGGCTGCTACTAAAGGTGCAAAATTAAAGTAATTTTGGCCATGAATGTAGTTTTTCTGGAAAAAGATCTTTTTATAAAACCTAAACAAGAAATGTTTTTAGGAATTTAAAAAGAAAAACCAGTTTAGGTTAAAATCACTATAGAGGAAGGTTTAAATGCCAATATTGCTGACTAAAGTTGCTACAAAATAATTTTTTTGTTTAAGTTGAATCAGAAGCAAAAGATAGCAAACAGAAAAAAACAAATTAGATCTTTAAAATTTAGTTTTGATAACCTACATTAGTAATAAGTAGTATTTTTAAACTGTGGATTAATTTTAGAGTGCTCTTTTTCCCTAAAGACCTAAAAGTTCAAGCAGCCTAATTACTTGAACTTAAGTGAGTCATTCCAAACTAATATGTAAAATAAAAGTTGCTGACATGGCTTAAATCACACTAGAAAAACTAGCAGACAATGAATAAACCAAATCCAGCAAAGATGCCATGTATCAATAGAAGTAAGTGTCTCATGTTAATGTTTCTGGCTTTTGAAAATATCTTGATTAATATTCTCAAATGATCTAGAAATATGGTCTACGTATGTTATTAAAGCCCAGTACTATATCTACAGTAATAAACTGAACATTAAAAAACGCATGTCAGAATTCTAAATCAAATCCAGCTATCAATTTAGCTTGTTTTATGTCCTGATCGCTTCACTTTATTCAGTTTCTCCTCACTCATGCTAAGGGATGTTCTGATTTCACAAAGAAAAAAGATACCTAGAAACAACTCCCTCCTACAAAAAAAAAGTGTTAAAAAGCAACATTTAGGCCAAACACATGAAACTACAAGCTGCACACAAATGACCAATAAATATAAGGAAACACCATAATAAAGGACAGGCCTCATCTTAAAAAAAGTTATTTTAATTGCTATTAAGACATTACAAAATGAAAGTGGTGTGTTTTTTTGCACGCATGTGCAAGCACATTACAGTGAAATCAAGGCAGAACTTTGCTATTATTATTACTTTATGCAGCATTACAAGGTTACTGAGGTGCAGTGTTAGTCTAGTCTACAACTTTCCTGACTGGAGGAATGCTCACCAAAGCCAGCAACATCTTTTATCACAGTCACAACAGGGCACCAAAATCATCCAAACACGTTTACCGTTTATATCATCAAGTCTCCATTAGCATGTAAACATTACTCTCGTAAAATACAGGATGTGTGACGTCTGCTCAAAATAGGTTTTACTACCTCTTTATAAGCCTCCCGAGAATACTACTTCATCTCCAAAAATGAGGACATGTCCTTTGATCATCTATGATCTGAAATATTAACTACGTCACTGTTCGAAGGATCCTGTGCTATTTCTCTCTGCCCCAAACACATGCATCCTCCTAGAATAGGAAGTGGTTAATAATGTTAAACACCCCCCAAACTACTTCAAGCCTACAAGCTGAATTTGGTGATTGTTCCTCAATACCTTTTCCTCCTGCTGAATATACCCTTCCTTGGTTATTCTTGGTCCTGACTCAGAAACGGCTGCTTGAGGGTACACAAAATGATACCATCAAACACTTGGCATTTTCAATAATTTTTCTCCAATTTTCAGTCATGTACAATTTGAACATAAAAATCTACAGCACCATCTTCTGAAAAGGCACTTTCTGAGGACTGTCTTGTTTAAAAAAAAAATAAATAAAAATTGCTCCAAGTTTAAACAGTGGAACTTCTTTGCTCTAACAGGACACTACCTAAATTACCCATGTTAGGATGAGGGGATCTCAGACAGAATTCTAACAGCCAGGGGCACATGGCTAGAAAAGTGATTAGTATGGAGTCTCTCCACCAACTCCCTAGATTCTATAAGAATGATGCTTTGTTGATTTATTTCTTTGCAAACCTTCACCTATCCTCCACTGTTTCCCATATGCGCCTTTGGCAGCTCAGGCCACAAACTAATTTTAAACCTCAAAGCTTTAGTGACTGGGATTCTTGTTACTCTGCTAGATAGGTAAAACATAGGGTCCTGTACATACCAGATTCACACTCAACTACTGTCAAGTTAAAGATTTTCTATTAGCAGAAAATACTGAGATTAGCACACACCTTCACCACTATTTTTCAGTTTTACAAAAATAATATATATCTGAGTGAATTGGCTAAGTGAAGCTTTCATAATTAAAAGATGTGCCAAAAACGTAAATGGTATCCCATACACAATGTCAAATTCAAGTACCATCTTTGGGTAAGAAAGTAAGCCAGGAATACTTTTCCCTTTGACATCTACATGGATTTTCTATCTGATCAAATTAATTGTCTAGTGGCAACCACAATTACTCCACAGCCCCACGGCTGATGGAGCATTTGTCTAGCATGAAAAGAAAGACCATTTGGAAATGAAGATTTAGAATTTCAATGTATATAATCAAAGCTTCTTCGAGTCCTCTGTTACAAAAAGTGCTTTGAGAAAGGTTGTATCCCATCAGTTCACAAACCTGAGAACGTATCAAAGGTGGACAAGTCTCAAGGTATGAGTAAACATAAATCCAGAAAGGCTTCCTCCTTTTTAAACTAAAGAAATTAGAGCTTGGAAATTTCAAACTACTGTGAACTTGAGCACTAGTAGAAAACCAATATAAGCAGCTAGGATGTGTTCAGAAAGGTGATTATTCATCTAGTGCCCTGTGCCTAAATATTGAGAGGACAGGTATCTACACAGAAAGGAGAAATGGAAACAATTTAGGACCAACGGCATCTTGAAAGAATTTGACCGACAACCTTCATCCATTTTAAACTTGAAAGCTGTTACGTGGGCTGAACTATGTTCCAAAGCATCCCAGAATTAATCCTAAGGAAAGAACCTTTGCATACTTCTCACCGAATCATTTAACAGCCATCTAACAATCCTGAGTAAAATGGCCATAGTAGAAGTGCCCCACAAATCAGCCCTGACAACTAGTGCTATTAGCAGATGCTGCAAGAGTTTAACAATTCAACTACGAAAAATTCTCAACTTTTCTTTCTAAAGTTGGACCCACTAATCATTATATCACATATTTACGGCCATTGCCATCACCAAACTACTATTAAGCTTAGGAGAAACACTGCCTCCATTTCTAGGGCAGTGGGTCCAATATGTTGGCATATGTACCAATATCGTTATTTCAGGTTTATGCGGCTAGTATTGTTGGTTGTGCGCCTCTCTCCCCACCCCCACTTTTGTTCTGGGCACCCAAGTGTATGCCCCCATTGTTTGGGAGGTTAGTGGCACTTGTTAGTACAAGAATAGTCTCAATCCGGTAAACTGGTACAGTGCCTGAGAAGGTTGGGAACCACTATTTTAGATAGATGTATGCATAAATGAGGCCAACAAGTCTGGAAAATGGAACTGTCAGCCTTTGCCCACATCCCTGTTTGGTTTATATACAGAGTGCTCCTGTAAAGATAAAGGGATCATGTGTGTTGCACTTAAGATCTCTACAAAAAGCACATAAAATTTGAGAAAAAACTTTTCTTTAAAGGAGAGCAGGTACAAAAATAAAAAAATCCATATACTCCCATGAAAATATACTGGAAACTGCCACCATAGATGAGGTACCATTTATCCCCCCACCCCCAAACTGCAAACATCAAAATATATATATATAAAGTGTTTAGACAAAGGAAGAATATCTGGCTATTTAATCTCAATTAAAATGACAGCACCCTTTGTTACACTTGATATTTCAACTGTTAATTTTCTTTTGAAAAATGAGATACCACATCTAACTCTAAGCCTTGATTCCTGCTCATCTCCTCATTCCCTAGTGCAGTAATTGTCCGTCTCCGTTTAAATAAATATAGCAGCTACAGTATCATAAATGTGTGGCCCTCACAACGCCAGTAACTTGATATTGTAATACAAATATACGTATCGGCACTTTATGTAGACATTTGAAAAACCAAGAATATGGAGATTAAACTCCTAACTTCTCTTCACATGAAAACCAGGTAACTTGCCTGTTGAGAAAATATTTTTAAGTCCCTTTCCCAATGGATTTTTTTTCATTTATTATTATTATTATTATTATTATTAAAGATTCTAGTGAAAGCAGGAAGCAAAATAACTTAAAACTTTCCAATGATAGCCACTGAGTGTAGACAGAATGGAAACTGGATAGTGTCTTTAAAAGAAGAGTTAAAGGCCATATATATTTTAAAAAGGGCTTTTCATCAAAATGCCAGTTCAAAAAAAGTCCTTGTAAAGCAGGTTTTTCTAAAAAAAGCCACTTCAATTTAAAAAAGATTAGTCTTATGTAAAAAGTCTAACCTGGGCCTTTTATAAATGGGTCTACTAGCTAGAATGCTTGTGAGAGGAAACTGTCAAGTTACACAATAGGAAAGATAGAGAGATTTGTTTAGAAACCATCCTTCTCCAATCATTTAATATTACTGACCTCCCTGCAGCAGTTTTATTCAAAGGAGCTGAAAGATAAGTGCATGAAGCAACCAGAGAACACTGGGACACTTCAATTAGGAATCTGTAGTCCTGCTGATGAATGAATATAATCCCACTAACAATGAGAGAGACTCCTAAAAAGCTCCTTGGCTACACAGAGATCTTTTCTAACAGTCCCCTCTTCTCCTGAGCCACTAAGTTCACTACCCACTGGCATGACTATTTCCAGTGCAATTTTTACTTTGCAAAAAATTAGTTTCTTTGCATTATGTTTCTTGACATTGGGAGAAAATATATATATTTATATATGTGTATATACACCAACTATTTAGTAAAGCGCTTTGAGACAGTGTTGTGAACAGCACTACATACATTTCAATATAATGTACAAATGCACAAAATACAGTACTTAGTTTTCTGGCAGAAATAGGGGAAATGCATGCCTCTTGAAGCAAAATGGGCTCAGATGTTAGGCTCAAAAATACAGTAAATTGGCAAATATAGTGGATTACATGAGAATGACGGGAGAAAAACAAGAAAACTTAAACCCACCCATTGGTTTTCGTGTGAAGAGCAGGTGGAGCTCAGAAGGGCTGGGATAACAGCAATGCCCATATAAATAATCTGCAGTATATATAGACACGTATATATACTATGAACCAGTGCAAATAAAACAGTCAAAAATGCAGTTCACGAGGTTACAAAGTGCAAAACTCCCCTGATGCCCCGTTATTGAATATGCTCGCTTCTAACATCTTTAAAATACTTGTTTTAACTTTAAAGTGGAATGAACAAAAGTCCCATTAATGTTTTGTTTCACATTTCAGTGATTTAACTTGTTAAAATTATCCCAGCCCTCTTAATTTATTTGTCAAGTGAAATGAAGTCACCAACAGCTTAATTTTAAAAGGAAAGCCAATGCACAGGAAATAAGCAAAAACTGCTTAAAAACTTCATTCACTCTAAGACTTTTTCTGATAAATATCAGCTACATTTAAAAAAAAACCATGTGAAAACCTGGATCTTCAATTAAAAGTCTTCATTTGAGTTCAAATAACTTTAGTCTCCCAAACCCCAAAATGTACATCATTCCTTTGTTAAATCAAAATACTGCATTGATTGCCAATATTAAAGCTTGCAGAATCCTAGAAGTGTAGGTTTTGCTCATCTTTGCTGGTTTGATTTAAAAAAAGAACATGCATGACTCCTGATGACTATAAAACTTTCCTTTTGAAATTAAGGCTTTTACTGTCTTTTTTAAGTTGTGGAGGTGTCCATTCTCCCACAGTTAGTGGTACAAACAAGCCGCTTCAATACAGCTAAACGGACACAATTTTCCTTAAGAACGGCTTATTGCACTAAAAGATAGCAAAAACAAGTTGTCAGTTGTTTTTTTTTAAAATAAACATGGTTACATTTCTAAAAATAAAAATTGATGTTGCCCATATGTTCTGCAATAATTAAATTAAAGCATTATTATTATTCTAATAAATAGAGAAGAAAAAGCTAAACTTCAAAAACACATATATATATGAAATCACATTAAGGTGTGAGAGGCAGCAAGTAAACTAGCAAATAAAGACCTCAACTCTAACGTTTCATTTCTGGTGTTTACTACATGTAACCCCGTAAAACTCAGAACACTGGATCTTGCATGAAGCTCAAAATATATTATGACTTGCCAGATAATTAGTTGAAATTTCTGGACAAGGTAAAACAGCAGCTTTAGTAAACTCATCAGGGAGCAAGAAGAGTTTGGATCACTACTGCTGCACAGATAGCAGGAGCTTTTTTTTTTTAAAGGGAACTATTGGAGTTGAGGACTCCAAGCTGTAAAGACAGACAGAAAGGCAGCAGTTGGCTAAACAATGTTCAGATTAACGGACTATCGTGTGCAAACCCCTTCCCCTAATTTTTTCTAGTGAGTGCCGTACATTCAAATGTACCTGGATATGTTCCCATTCAAATGCCAATGGCAATATTGAGAGAGAGCCTCTTCAATGCACTGGGGTAAAAAAAAAGATTAAAAGACTTTTTTTTTTTTTTTTTTTTTCTCACCCCCCCCCTAAACAATCATTTTGTTTTTTTTACAGGTTTTTTTTTTTTTTTTAAAATAAATTTTTTTTTTTTTTTTTTTTTTTTGCAAAGATAGTTGTGCTGCCGAGCAACTTGAGGTAAAGGCATAGAAGGGCTAGACTACAAGAAATTAAACACAAAAACAAAAAACTGATGATGATGATGGCGCTTCCTACAGGAGACCGCCCCAAAAAGCAGTTGGCTGGTTTCATATTGCATAATAGTGCTGTGTTCCTTGATGAAGTAAACAATCTTCCTTGTGTTAATTTAAGGATTAGCCCGTTGCCCTGCACAGTGTCAGCTTCAGCATGATCGGAGGCACACCCCATAAACTGACCCCACTGGAAACATACATTGTATGTGGCTTAATTTTTCAGTTCTTCCTTTCAGTGAGTATGCTCCGATTTTTATTTTTTTTTTAATTTAAGCGAAGTACATGGTGCGTAAGGTGTCTTGGTGAATCTGTACAGCCTTAGCAAGGGCCTGTGGGTCTCTCCCATTGCTTTGTCCTGAAACATGGCTTCCTTCAGCACTGCAAAACAAAGAAACATTCAAACTAGCAGAAACCCTTGACATTTGAATCATCATTGTTATTTACCAGCTAGTAAATATTACTTACCGTGATTTCAACACTCAGGGAGGGAATGACAGTTTTTTAAAGCAGATATTGATTGCCTGCTTTAAAAAACTGTCACCATTCCCTTCCTGGTTTCTACTCAGCTTTTTCAGCATCTCCATGGCTTCTGGCAAGTCACTTTTTCTGCGTAGCTCAGCTAGCCTATCCATAACATAGGCATAATATTTCTTAGTCTGTGTGCCTGCTTGTGTGAGGCCTAACATTGGAAAGCATTTTGATACCTTAAAATGAAAGGAATTACACAAGTGTAATGCATTGCCACCATTCACCTCATTCATGGTAGAATTTTTTATTTCAGGATTTGCATTTTGACGCGCATTTGTGTCCTTTAGACCATTTCAATCCAACATTGCAGGATAGTTCATTAAATAAAAGTTAACTACTTTGTGTAACAAGCTGACCACTCTACATATTTATGTATGGTGGTAGGGGTAAGGAAACATGTTTGAAGAGTTGATAAGACTGTGCTACTTCTCAGTTTGCATCATTTACAGCAGCAGTTCCCAAACTGTGGGTTGCATCACCAGATGGCATTGTAGCAATCATGAGTATGCAGAAGATGTCATTTTTCAAAATGGCAGGCTCTGCACAGCCTGACCTCACACGCACTGTACATGTGATGTCATGCTGCATGGACAATGATATTTTGCTCTACAAAATGGCGCCCTTCATGCAATGTGACCTCACACCCTAAATGTGTGCAAGGTAACACTGCAGAGAATGCCATTTTTTAAAACAAAATGCCATCCTTCATGCAATGGTATGGTTGAGGTCACGCTGCATGGCTCTCTGGTGTTGCAGGAAGCAATACTTGTGAAAATGAGGTCATGCAAGGAAAATGTTTGGAAACCAGTGATTTACAACCAGACAGTTGAATGCCTGACGATACAGAAAGGGCTTTGATATGAGGGCTCAAAGGGAATATAAAGCTAAGCGCATGTGTTTTCATTTACCTGTCATGTTCTTTGTCCACAAGATGGTATCTTGCTCTGAATGCTACCAGGTGAGCATAGTACGCTGGTGCAGGTATAGAAACGGATCGTGTGCAACGCACATATGTGTGGCAGAGCTGATAAGTCAGCAGCTGAAGTTCATCTGCAGTAAAACAGTTATCATCCCACAAAACATGATAGTGTGAGGGACGGCTGGTACCCTATGGAGAAGGGAACATCAGTTCACTTGTCTGGTGTTTTACTATGGATCAAGTCAGACTTTACGGTCAAGAGGAACCATCATGATCATCTAATTTGACCTCATGCATAATGCAAGCCGGAGAATTTCACCCAGCAATTCCTACATCTAATCCATAACTTCTAGATCAGCAACAGTATCTCTTTTCAATATTTCAAGTGACAGAGAATCCACACCACATTAGGTAAATTGCTACAATTGTTAGTTACCATACTTAACAATTTGCACCTTATTTCTAGTCTGAATTTCTTGTTTCACTGAAGAGCTCCCCCACCTCTACGACGAATCTCCCCGTGTAGGTACTTATAAACTATGATTAAATCACCCTCCTACCGTCTTTTGCATAAACTAAAGCTGTGTCTACACTACAGAACTTATAGCAGTATAGCTGTACTGTTGCAGCCGCGCCACTCACACAACCCACTATATTTGTGAACCGTTGTGTGTATGTAGACATAGTTTCAAAACAAGGGAAAGAATACTTTCTGAAGCCATATGTATTCATTTTTCAAGAAATGAATCTTACCTGTATTCCAGCATGGCTACAGAGGTAAAAATCAAACTCATATGGGTGTGTAATATCTGTATCTACAGTTGTTCCAGCTGGAATGTTGCCACTTCTTCCAACCTACAGAGGGGTTTTGATTAAAGCATTATTAGCTAATCAATTTTTCAGAAAATAAAGAAAAATTTTTGATGTACTTATGCCACCCAATCATACCTTTAAAACAGAAACTTCTATTTGGAATAAGTGAAAGTAATAATCTGGGATGTTTGCTTTGGACAAAGCATTTCCCTCCTCCCTCTAAAGTTAAGCATGCTGCATCCAAAGCACTTTCATCTCCATCTGCCTTCAGAAGAGGGAAGTAGCTAAAGATTTAACTATGTATGTTTTAGTTTGTGCGCCCATCTAGTCTGCATTAGATCACTCAGAAAACAAGTGAAATTAACTGAAATAAAGTCCTTTGTGGTTTCACAGTCTCGTATATTTAACATTTTTGCATTGCCTGTATCAAATAGTATTTCAAGACATTTAGCTCTCTTCCAAATGAACATTAACCATGGCTCAATCAATAAGGAATTTATTTTCTGGGCATAGCATGACATATGAACACCTGTAATCCTGCAAGAACCAGAGTCATCAGCTGAAGTTTTGGGACTGAATTTAGAGCAGTGATTCTCAACCTGTGGCCCAGAAGCCAAAAATGGACTGCAACCTCCCCCTTCTGCTGGCTGTAGAACAGAGCCCCTGTCTAAGGATTCAGATGGAGCATGTTTCTGTGGTGTAGGCTCCTTGCTGCACCCAAAGGGATGGGAGATCTTCGCTCCCTCCCTCTAACTGTAAAACAGGGAGTATGGCAAAGTCCATAGGTGCTGTGGTTCTTGCTGGAGTCAGAGGGAGGGGAGCACTGATCTTCTGTCCCCCTGTCTGCAAAAGGAAGCTACTGTCTAGGGACCCAGGTGGAGCACACAGGGACGATAGGATGCATACAATTTTCCTGCAGCAGCCAGAGAAATGGACATCAGTGAGGAGACAAACTGCTTTTCGGGGTGGGGTGGGGGTTGCTGGCAGAGGCTGGTGGCCTTTCAGAGCTGTAAAAATGATATCTATGACCCTCCTGCCAAAAACATTGGGAACCACTGATTTAGAGTAAAATAAAGTAAGATTTTCAAATATAAAATAACTTGGGGATCAATTTTCGCATCTGTCAATCTAGAATATCTCCTTTGAATGCAACAAATACATCAAGTGGATTTTGAACATTTGGACAGTTAGCAAAAACACTTGTATAACGTTCTCTTTATTAATCTTCCTCCATATGTAACTATACTGGAATGGGCTAAGAATTACCCGTTCAGTTCTGTCAGCACAGAATAATCGTGTGTGGTGTCTTTTCTGAACTACAATGTAGGTTATTCCAGGCTGGTAATCTTTCTCCAGACTGATGCAGGCCTCTCTAATTGCTAGCAGCTCATAATACAACACCTAGAGTACAGAAATAATAGATTAGTTTATTCTTACATTGTACTCTGCATATTGTGCCTAGTAAACAGCACTCACTGGCCTCATGTCTATGTAATGTAATATTAGTAATTTGTGGGAAGTCAAGGAAATCTGTACTCTTCCTTGGCTCTAAACAATCGGTTTCCTAACCAAGAAACACATTTTTCACCCATTTAATATTGTATATCACTGTTTTCTTCAGTCTACAATATGAAGAACTCTGAACAGTTTCCACCTGATGGGAATTTAACTCAATTTTACACTTCCATAAGAAGTATAGCCAATACACTATGGTGCTACAGCTGAATTCGCGTCCAAGTGTGAAAAAGGACACTACATTTTTTCAATCCAAATCTTGCCACAGTAATAAATTCAAGTGTAACCAACCTGTCGAAATTGTCCTTCAGAAACCCCATCCCTGTAGAAGATGATACGCGTGGGTTTGAACCGTGTAGATTTGTAGAACTGGATGAGAAGTTCTCTTACCATGGAGGCCAAATCTTGAATAATCTCTTGCCGAGGCCTTTGAACTCTCACTGTGGCACAATACCTACTTGGATGAGCATCCATACTACCTACAACCTATTGTAAAAAAAAGAGAGAATGTAAAAAATCCATGTGGAATTGATAAAGTATTTTATCAAGGAAAAGGGAAGAGGTTTTAAATTTAAAGATTTGTTTTAAGAAGAGAATAGAGAATGTAAGCAGATCATTTAATCAAATGGCACAGAGTTTATTGTAAGATGTGGGGTTAGTATCTTAAACCTCTTATAGGAAAGTGTTTGAAATTTTCCTTTTACCAGCCCTACATAAAAAGAGCCTATTTTATATCTGCCTCAGAATTATCCTTCCTCTTTTGTTGACAGTACAATATCTCCTCTTCTACCCTGATTATACTAATTCAAGCAGATGTCTCCTGGTTCAGCATCTCTTCACTGGGAACTCTGAATGTTCTCTTCCTTCCTTCCCAGGAAATATTTTTGTGTGTTTTACACACACCACTCTTAACAGAAAGCAGGTAGCTTCCTTAAAGGTAGACACTAATTCCCATTCATGAAGGGAAGCTTGAGCACCCAAATATCTCACCTTACAGCCTCCTTGTCCTTTCCAGGCTGAAAAAAATGAAAATTATTGACGATCACCCTGCCAACACCAGTCTCTTAAAGTCATCTTTGTTTTAATATAAACACAGAGGCATTTTGTTTGTTTAACTATTAGGAGTGCCCTATTTCTTTTAGAATTAGAGGATTTACAGTTATGTTCTCTTAAAGAACTATTGTTTAATAGAACTACCAACATAACCTCATCTTCACTTTAAGTATATTACAACACTAAAAAGATTAATCAGAAATTTTAAGAACTGCTTTTATTTTCAAGAAGGTGTCTGGATTTCTGAATACAGACAACTGGAATATGGAGGAGAAAATGAAAGCCACATAAAGATTCAAAATGATTCTTTTTGAAGTTTCAGTTCTCTCATAAAAGGTAGTGCATTTTCCATTCTCCCCTCTTAACAACAGATGAGAAACTAAGCCAATTTAATACGACTTACAGCAGCAATGGAAGGCTTCTTTCCATCTCCAGCAGGTGGATGAGTGACATCTGCTCCCAAGAAGATCACTGGTTGTTGGAACACAGAAGGTCTTTAAAAAAAAGTGACAAGTCAATCTAGAACCAACCATTCACCTACAATTAAACTGTTCAATTCTGAATTTGGATAGGTATGTGTAGGGAGGAAGAAGACATTTCTAACAGACACTCAGACGATTATGTTTAGACAATACAATTAGTGTCGGGTATTGTTGTGAACTTGTTCTAAAGATTCTAGTAGTTATCCCAAAACACATCACTGTTTACTGGTAATAATGATTCTATTGCAGTATTCAGTTTTAAAACTACGACCCAGTATTAAAAATAATTCCCTATCATGATTGTAATCAGTCTTCTTTATGGTAGCTCCTAGCGGACAATTAAGAATGGGGCCCTATTGTGCTAGGCACTATACATACAAAAAAAGGCACATGATAAAATGTAGCTAGAGGATACAAATTGTTCTAGGTAACAAGGCATGAATAGCAAGATGGTACCTTAAAGCTTACAACCCATTCTCCAGGGACTAGAGAATAGGTTATGTGCTACAAGAGTCACTTTGGCTACCTGCCTGGCCCAGAGTTGTCAGAGAACATGTAAGAGGTTGTTCTGGACCACCACTTTGCCCTTTACATATGACACCTTTTCCCCCAAGAATATATCTATTCTAAGGACACTTGGAGCTATGAAGGCCAAAAACTCAGTCTCCAGGGTCAATACTAAGTCTCAGAAACAAGGTAGAAGCTGCCTTGTCACTTGAAACATTTAAAAATGACTGGGACAAACTCTGAATACAGTATACAGAACAATCATACACCAGCAGGAAGATGAACTCCTATTATGGTGTGGCAGTGATGACAGACTTGTAGCACATCCTTTATCACTGCTAAGACCACACAGAACAGCAGAACTTGTCTGTTGGCTGATGACTGTGACCTGTGCTGAAGAGAGCGGTGGTATCCTAAGTTTCTACTCAGACAGCCTCTATAGACAGAATGTTAACTTAATACTTCCCTTCAAAGATAATACTGTTAGAACTACAGGATCTCTTCTCAATCACTTCTCCTCAAGTACTGGGTAGCGTCCAACACCTCATTGAGGATGTGACATACAATCTTCTGATTCAGAGACTAACAACCATTTTGACACCTATTGGGGAGAGCTTCAATATGACTCTACATATCATATCTGATCGGAAGGATCCTGGAGGTCACTGCTGAACCAGGATGTGTTGTGTAATGCAGTGTTGCAATGTGAGAAGCAAGATCTTTAGTTCCACAATTAACAATTTCACACTTAACCCCCTTTCCAAAGATTAATTGTGGATGTAAAATATCAAACTCATAGCAGACATCATAAATCCCAATGTGGGCCCCCCATTAAAGATTCTTACCGTTGATGAGGTACAAGAATGTTGTTGATTCCTCCTAATTTAACATTAATCTTTAGGCACAGGTTTGAGAGGGTCTGAGGAGAGGTTTTTATGACATTCTTGACTTGAACACATTGCGTGGCCATCCCCAACAGTGTATCTCCCACACGTTTCACCTCCGCTGAGAAGCAAGCATTAACTTAATTATTTTAAAATGTTTTAAGATTTTTCAGCCTGTTTGAAATTCAGGCAGAGAATAGAACACAGCCAACTTCACTATTATTCCAATTTACATTCTGCCCTATTAACTTTCAATTCAAATGCATGCCTTGACCTTTCTCCCCATACATTATAGCTTACAATAAAGCAAATGGCTTCAGATGACAAGAGGATAGTCATTTAGAAATTAAGATCTTACAAGCTGAGGAGCGAGTACTCTAGCTAGAATTCTTGAGTCGAAACTTATACCCTCCCCTTATGTTAGTCCCTTACCGTATACAGGTGTTTTCCCTGGCAGGATGACAATGATGAGCTGGAGCCCTGAATAAGTGTTTTTAAGATGTCGGAACATTGGCTCCACGCTGTCCGCACCTTGTGCATATTTGCAAAAACATGGCTGGCCTTGGATCGGCATCCCTGCATCCTTTGAAATCTTGCGTAGCTGATCAGTAAAACCCCTAGTGAAACAGAATGGAGTTTACTGAACTTCAACAACAGCATCCACATCTAACAGCCAAAGTGGAAAGGGAGAGAAAACTGCATGCTACTCAAGCGAAACCTTTTTAGGTCATTTAAGCATAGAGTGATGATGGACTCTTATGAAAGCACTGCACTCTGACAAGGATGGGGACAGCCTTAAAATATCATCACACAAAGTTAGAGGGGGGCAGACTTTAGATGACTTAAGACTCCATAAGGTATACTTAAGAACAAACACTAGGTCGCAGTGCGTTCCATGCCCCATTGTGACAACACCACAGAAGGTGAAACACTTAACACATAGCACGCCATGTGCTGCAAAGATGGCAGATTTTCCAGGCTCCAACATAGAAGTAATTTTGTAATTCCAAGTCAAATGCCTAAACACTAGGCTAAAGTTGGCACTGAATATGTAGCAAATGCCATATTAGAATTTTGAACACGATGGGTTCACTAAAAGAACGGTACAATGCCTGAAGTGTGACATGCCTTACTTCAGTATTTCTTCTCTGCATTGTCTCTGCGTTGCAAAGCAAGCTATGGCCCACATTTTGATCTCAACACCAGTGTGAAACTGTTTCCCTCGCATATCCCATACGCCATGACTTGGGGTTGCCACTGTTCGATTCTACAGAGATAGAAGAAATACGCTGATATTCAACTGATTGAAACAATGAGAGAAAAAACTACTATTTTCTATTTTTGGAAAACACCCCTCACCATCACAAGGATTGTGGCTCAATTTCTGAGCTTCTGCACTACTACAAAGGAACAGAGCAGTCACAAAGTTTTCAGTTTTACAAGGAGATTCATGAGGTTTACTGTACAGCAAAATACAAAAATGGAAAAACAGTGAGATTCTCACCCGTCCTCCATACTGCAACATTGGAGCTGGAAGTACACGCCCTGTCACATGGGCCATCTCATCCCGAACTTTAAACTGAAATTCTTGAACAAATGGATCTGCATCATAATTTGCACTTCTTACCTGAGGAAAAGAAAAGTTTCCGTGTTACAAATCTCTGTTCAATTTTTTATCTGCATCTACAAATGAGACCACCAATAAGAAAGCTGTACACGTTCTGGTAAATGTCCTCCTTTTCACGAACAGCCAAAACTAAGGATCATATAAAACTGTCCAACTTCATTTACCCAGTGCTTTATTAACCAAAACTCTCATTCAGACCACTTGTCCCTTGAAATGAGATCTTACTCATTTTCTTAAGTTACCCAAAGCACCAATTTACTCGATTTTTGCTGCTGCAAATATTTCAGATAAGTGTATTATACTGAAAAGTATCTAGTATGCATGACAATGCTGCTTCAAACAAAATTTTAGGTAAATCTAGTTATCTTCCTGAAGTATGGCAGCACCATCTACTCATATATTTTATCTTCATTCTGTATATTGCTTGCAGGTAGAACATGGAATTTTACTACTATTTGAAAACGCTATCTAAAGTTCAATTTTACTATTACATTACTACACCATTGTGAAAATGGTTATTTGGTTTATCTTCATTCCATAATATGCACATGCAGGGCATTCTCCAAACCAAATATTTTGCTACTCTCTATGTGAAGAACAAAGTCGTTTATGAAAACCCAATAGCCTGGAGTTCTTTTTGAAAACTACCGCTTAGCCCTTGTAGCATCTCTCAGAAGAGCCTTAGTCCTATCAAAACAGAAATTCTCAGTTTTCACCTCAAAAGCACTTTAAAAAAAAAAAAAAAAAACTTGAATTTTTTTCATTATGTTATTCTAATAAAACCAGATATTTCCAACATTTCATATCTCAACAGTTTTAAAGCAGGAAAGTAAATGTTTTAGAAAGGGTGGTTCTGTTAGGGAGAAAGTGGGGAGGGAGGAGACAAAACTGTCAAGTGGTGGCCTTTAGCCAGTGGTGAAAGTGCTAGCCTGGGACATGAGAAACAAGGATTCAACTTCCTGTTCCATCACAGGCTTCCAAAAGCACCTTAGGCAAGTTACTTAGTTTCTGTACATTAGCTACCCCCATCTGTACTATGAGGATATACAAGTACTTCTCTACCTCACAGCACTGAGGAGTATATACCAAAAGATTAAACTGTCAGGTGTTCAGATAACATGGGAATAGGAAGGGGTAAATAAGCATGAAGTAGGTTGGGAGGGTGCGGGGCGGGTTGCATTTTCACAGCAATTTGCATATATTAATTCTCAGACCATCCCTACAGACCATTAAGAACTCTGTTCATTTTTCAGATTGTTGATAGATTAAAAATAAGATCTCATTCCAGTAAAACACCTAGCACTGTAACTGTAAGCACGTGAAGTTCCACTGACTTCAATGGAAGACCTCAGATGCTTTATACATGCTTAAGTGCTTTGATGAATCAGGTAAGAGTAGCCAGTGGAAAGTCCATGATTAGAAGACTGGAGTCCCTAGCTTTTCAGATCTGGGCTAAGGCCACATCTCTAAGCCTTTAATTGGAGATCTCTAACTAAATAACTTTAGTTAATAAAATCTAGGAGTGCCCAAATGCTAGAAGGGAAGTACCAAACAGGTTCTGGAGGCCATGTGATATGTGAATATTATGCAACAGGACGGTTGGCCAGAATGCTTGACCTAGATACTCTATTCAGTGGGAGGTATTGGAGGACTCATGGGAGCAAGAGCCTTTAGGGCATTTATCTGAGAATACAGCAAGAGGCTTTAGTAGCAAAGGACAGAGACAGGGTCAGTGCACAGAGAAATGTAATTGTCTTTGGTAGTGCAATGCAGTTTAGTGAAGATGAAAATGCTTATCTTCTGATACAGAAGTTATGAACTAACCAATCTGCTAATTTCCTCTTGTCTATCTGGGGCAGATCTTGCTGTTGCTTTTATCATCGTTGATGTCTGATTGTCTGTTAGCTTCTTGATACATCGCTGGCCTGCCACAATGTTACATACCTTCAAGGAAAAAATAAAAGCGACAGATATAATTGCAGTCATTACAGATGCAGCTTTCCTAGTGCTACACAAGGAATTACAAATTCACTATATGTAAATCTTCTGCAGACATTTAGCTGATACTTAAATCCAGTGCTTTGGGGGTGGGGGCTGGAACGCAGGGGTATGGAGTACTGGCACTTTTTTTGCCAGCCCCGCTGCTCAGTTGGGGGACGGGGTCAGCAGGGGAAAGGAGCATGCTGCTGGAAAAGGAGGGGTGATGCAGGAAGAAGAGGAGTAGGAGAGGCATTTTTCAAATTTATTATCAAGATACGAGTACCAGCATCTTTTTTTTTTTTAAACACAAAACAAAAAAGCACTGCTTCAATCTATTTTCATAGTGACTTGATTGAAAGAAAGAAAGAAAGAAAGAAAGAAAGAAAGAAAGAAAGAAAGAAAGAAA
>ML685764.1:26941930-26972759 GCA_007922175.1 Pelusios castaneus
AAAGAAAGAAAGAAAGAAAGAAAGAAAGAAAGAAAGAAAGAAAGAAAAAGAGGTCATCCAGTTTAAAGTTTACCTTCATCTGTAGTAAATCCAAAGCAGTAACAAGAAAAGAATGAGTAATGCATATACAAATATGCTAAATTGCTTATATTACGTTAGATATAAATTAACATTCTAAAAATGCTACTGAACTAAAAAAATTTATCTATTAGAACCATTACTTCTAGAGGCAGGTAGGTGTGTTTCTGCTCTTGTCCCACTTGTAGACAAGGAAGATGAGGGTATTTCAGCTGGAGGTTATATTTCTCTCTGAAGTACTGTGCTACTGTTCTCTCCACTGTCTGGCCGTTTTCTAACTGTAAAGGGAAGCTAGAAAGACAACAGAAGAGTTTTAGACAAAATAGCATTGAAAGGTTAATTACCAGCTACCAGAATTTGCCTAAATGATTTTAATAAACTCTTATCCCCTCCAAGTATTTGATGTTAGGGTAAATAAATTGCTACAAGTTCTCCACTCTTGACAAATGTTTGCTTACGTTTGATGACTGGCAGGTCTCCTTGTCACATTACACACACGGTATTTCCGCCTCATTGTTCCACAGTGGGTCACTTCAACCTTCAGACCTGTATAAAGGCAATAAGAGAAATAATGTCATGCAACAGATACGCATTAAGTCTTTGCATAAGTTTTCATAGTGTACACACATAATAGAATTAAGCACCTCTGAGTGTCAAACCAATACAATGATCTTATGAAACAGTGTTAGGAACTGAGGTTCTGCATTTAATGCATTATTTGATTTCTGAATTTCAGTTAAGAGGTAGCCATTTTTAACATTTCTAATAGCGAAGAATCATGAACTTGGGGGGAAAAAAAAAAATCAATCCTAGCTACAACACATGCAATTCAAAGTATAGTCATTTCTAATTGCAGCTGCAGCTGTTACACTAATTTTAAGATAAGTGACACCAGTCTCATGGAGACTGATCTGGATTCAAACTATAGTCTTCTGTTCAGGTTCCCAAAGGGCAGCTACGCACTTTTTCCCCATGATGTGCAATTCCAATGCATCCTATGACTGAGGAACTATGTCTGTATCAAGGGGATAATAAGATAGGCAGATCATTTTTAAACTATGCGATTTCTTCCACTTACATTCATTAGCTTTAATCAGTATTTTGACTAATTTGCTTTACTTTCATTGTAATGTTAATATTTATAAATTCTAGAGATTCGTCATTAGTTTCTGTACAATCTTGAGAAGCTGAAGTTAAGATCTAGTCATGCTATTTAAGCATGAGCATAATTCTGACTGTATACCTTCTATCTTCTTTTGCACCATGGCAATATATGTTGATTGCACAGTTAGCATGAATTAACGCATGCAATTCCATTGTAACCAGCTGGTAAATTCACAGAAATCCCACTGGAACTCAACTTGGATTACCACATAATAATTAAACTGTACTCTATTAATTCCTGATAACAATAACATTGCTATTTACATAGAAATTATATAGTGATGGCAGTGTCACAGGATAAATGATCTCCTGCTGCACTTTCTCTACATGGAGAGACACGAAAAATGGATGAGGCAGCAATTTTATGCAATACTGGACTGGGATTCAGGAGATCTGGGTTTTATTCCCAATGATTTATTCTGACTCTGGAAAAATCACTTCATGTCACAGACTGTTTCCCCTCCGACTGTCACCTATTTAAATTGAAAGCTCGCCAGGGAAGGAACTGTCTCTTACTTTGTATACGCACGGTGCTTAGCACAATGGTGCTCTAATCTTAGTTGGGGCCCCTAAGTACTACTATCATACAAATAAATATTAACAACCAAGGTTAATTTACCTTGCAGGGTTTTCTTACAGTGGCTATTTCTATTACAATGACTGAGATGTGTTGGTGGAGTAGAGTGACAGCTGCTCACTGTACAGTTAGACATGCTGCATTCTGACTGATTTAAAACAGAAAGATTTGTGTTTGAGCCAGTTATAAAATACTTTATCATTAAAGGTACAGTTTTTAAAAGACTGTTTTGATTTTACAAACATGGGGGTCTGACTGGCTGTCCATTACCTTGTTAAACTGATTGTTCTTCAGTGGAATATACCCTTGCAGCAAGTGACAGAAAAAAAATCTCAGAAGATGACTCTGCTCAAACTTTCATAAAAAGATTGTACCCCTGATGCAAATTATTCTATATACACTGGAGAGCAAAGAAGTGTGAAAAGCAGACACTGAAGTAGTGTGTATGTAATGAAACTACACAAACTGCCACCAACTAATTCAGTTTTTTAAACATGGACTTTGACTCCCCCCAGCCTAATTTTGTCCTATATCATGAGCTAACACCACATCGGATGTAAAGTCATAGTAATAAAATATTTTCAAATAATCAATGACTCCAGCTTTTAACCAATATATTTGCTTTGCTCCAGCATTTAAACAGCAGGAGGAATGCATGTTCCATTGATGTTATCTCCTAAATAAGAGTCAGCCATCCAGCAATGTGCTTGCTTTGGTACATTCATTATAATAAGCAATCTTACTATTCAACCTTCTAAACATCAGACTTTATCTAGTATTTCATCTTTGTTGACTTTTGCAGACAGTTTTAAAAAGCCAGACAGCTCATGTATTAATTTTGGCTCTAACGATAGTAAATATTATGATTCTTCTGAACACACTCACTTTTAATCCATGTTACATTAATTCTGAAACTTCCAGTTAACGTGTCTATCATAACTAAACTTCTAAGTACATTCGTACGATCTGTTTCCATGCTGATTATAGGTAACGTTCTACTCACCCTTTATCTCTTTGGTGAATTTTACCCGATGAGAATCAGTCAGAGGTCTCGGTTGTTCATCAATGTTATGAATGTCAAGAACTTCACACATGAACTGAATTACAGGTTGTGCTTTGTAGAAGGCAGTGGCAGAAACTGAGAGAAGAAAAAAAAACATTAAGGAAGCAAACATCCATCCTGAGAAGCCAAAGAATCAAGCAAATGAGCTAATGTTTACTTCAAAGTGAGCTCCAAGCGTATAGTCTACAGCACTCAAATTTCCTTCAGAACACATCGGAAAGTTTTGTGACAAGTCAGTTGTGCAGCCAAGATATTACGGCCAGCATCCATACATCACCATGCAGCAATCTACTTTAGTTTTTGAAAAGATTATCTTGAGTCTCATCAGGGCTTGGAAGGATGTCCCATATAAACCTCAGGATGCTTGAGTAAGTGGTGGCATTCCCCCATTCCTTCTGAGTAGGTTTGGAGCCAAAACCAAAAGATGGTGCAGAAAGACATTCTTCTGCTGAAGATGCAGGCTCTTGGATACAATGTAAAACCACGGTCATTACCAATCAATGGCTCACAAAAGATGCAAATCTTTGAGAGTTAGTTGTTAGAGTGCTTTGACCTAGTCAAATTGCACTTAGGATAATTGGATTCTATGTTCTTAAATGCTGCTTCGATTGTAAAAGTTCTTCCTATATTTCTTGTTATAACCATTGTAATCAGCTTGCATGTATAACAAGAGGTACTTTTCAAGTACATGAAAACAACAGGAAAATGAGTTTTGCCATCTCATGCTGATCAGACCTCATGCCAGTGTAGGCAATAACATCACTATTGAGTTCTCCCCCTCCCCCCCAATCAGGCAGCAGACAATTAAAATTGTATTTAAACCAAATATATGTGGTTTTTTTCCCCTCTCTCTAGGATCTTATCTAACATAGTATGCAAATACCTGAAAGAAGAAACTAGCAGACACCCTGGTCATAAGATTGTGCAATTTCAGAAAGGCAGGTCCTCCTTTGCCCCACTTTTCCTCCTCCTTCATGACCCTACCACCACATAAAGTGTTAATTTCTCAGTCACTGAACTGTGATGCCACAGGCATGTATTTGTCCTTAGTAAGGATGCACAGGATTTCAACAGGTTGCTGGCACAAACAAGCCCATTGGAATTGTCAAAAAAAAACCCAAAAAAACCAAGTGCTGATATGGACACTCACAAAGGAAATGCAGCCCCAGGGTGACAAGACATACCAGGTAGAGTATGAATAGAGACACTAAGATTTTGCAAAGACAGAAGTGAAAGGGTTACCACACTCTGCATATTTATTGCTTTTCTATAGAGAAGCAGATTAGAAATGCAAATGAATTGTTTTAATTACAAAAAAAGAAAATATCAAACCTGACAAGAGCTTTTAACAGGTGATTAAAATTCTACATTAAAGAGTTTATGTGCAATCTTTCTGGTATGAGAATATCTGTATGCACATTTCCACCTTCTCAGGTATATTTCCAATGTACATTATAGCTCTGGTGAAACATGTTTGACTGATAATCCTTGGGAGGTGGAAATCCTATACTCATCCCTCAACGTGGTAAAGTGCCAATGTATTACACTGCACAGGCAGCAGTTGTGAACGCCTCTCTCATGCTCCCAACCAGCAAGCCTCACCACCATTCGGTATGCGATAGCAGTTCAGCTTCTAGAAGCCATTCAGGCCCTTGGCTACACAGGAATCTTGTGACTTGTACTATTCTAGGTAACAGACGACTATTTTAACCTGAAATGGCCTATACATAAAATAACAAAATGCTGCCCAGAGACTTTTAATGCAACAGGAGAGTAGCAATGTCCTGATGCTATAACCTGTTCTCTACTAACCCTGAAGAGGCAAATAAGATGCTTTTAAAAGTAGACACATTAGAACTAATATTTAAAAATGTTACCTAAAGATCAACAAGCCAAAGGACAAATCTTTTTTTCTAACTGCCAACTATGATATAACACATCAGATATTATTAATCACGTATATGGCGGCAGTGCCTAAAGGGCCACCCAGAAATGGGTCTCCACCCAGAAATGGGTCTAGGCACTGTATAAATGGAGAAGTTGGGTGCTCTCTGCCCTGAAGAACTTACAATCTAGATAGATCAGACAGACATGGTGGAGCAAAGGTGTAACACTAGCAGAGTGAACTATGTGATAGCAGCAAACCTCAGTGCAAAGATCTTTGGTTTGTTTTGGGTATGGCTTAGTTTGGAACGATTCATATCAATTATTTTCTTCATATGTTCACTACTGTCATTTACCTCAGATCTCCAAAAGCAAATGAAAGTAAAAAATTACTAGTCCACAATTAATGGAGCTGTTGATAAATCTGCCAATAAAGTTACTTTATGGCTTCTGGATGTGCTTATTTCTTCTCTCTCTGGGACAGTATAGAAAGCTATTTTTTCAATTAGATTTTAAATACTGCCCTTATGCTTCCCTGACCAAATGTGTTATCACAAATTCTAGTAAATTAGTGTACACTATTTTTTCCACAAGGACCCTTGCCTTATTCAGTATATGGAAAATTTCAACCCTCATGGTTGAAGTTTGGCAAAATTATAAATAACTGAAAATAGAGACTTATAGTTGGAAGTGTCCGGTCATTTTAACTTTAGGTAGTGCTATCTGCCTGACCATACCTTCATTCAATTGAGACTGAATATAAAATGGCAGAGCAATACATTTCAATCTTTAAATAGCAAAAAATTCTACAATATGAAATAGTTAACTAGCAGTTTATGAAGTTCCCAGATCCAACACTCTAAAACTGAAGTTCCCCTTATCAAACCAACAAAAAATCTTCAGATATGTGTCACTCCATTAGGCCGCCAACTTTGTATGACGCACTCCAGCCAACACCTACAGATGTCGGTTACTGAATGAACAAATAGCTTATGTCCCCAACATCTGAGATCTGTGGTTCATCTCCACGGTAACAAAATTTGTAAAACTGACGGGAACAGATATTTTGCAGAGCACCTTGTGTGAGGTAAGTGATCAAAACAAACTCCAGTAATTTGATTGAAGATTTAATCTTTCATCGCAAAGCAAATTAGAAAAGTGATCCTCCCATAATCTACAGTTCAAAACCACTCAAAATGATTTCTATTTAGGAGTTTCACTTTATAATGATAGTCTGTTCACTGTTCACAACTGTAATCTTCACTATAATTGAATAACTTCTATCAATAGGATAAAAACAACAAATCTTCTGGTTAAAAAACCTTATTCAATAGCGATGAGGAAAACTTACTTTACAAAAAGCAAAAAATGCAAGACAGTCTTAAACCTAATTAACACTATTTTCTTTACAGCAAAACCAGTCTCTCCTCAATATGCAACATATAGATTGGGGAGAATTTACTTGTACTAGCATAAAACTCAATAATTTTAATTTAACTTTGCTTTTCAGCCAACAGCCACCCGGACCTAACTGCTTTGAAAGCTATGGTTTTACGAAGAACTGCCCCCTCTGGTTACTGAAGTAAATATGACCATATATGAGAAAAGGATCGATTTTTCATCAATCATTTTCCAAGAAGTTCAGTATGGAAGAGCATAGACTTCTGTAGTTCCACTATGAAACCTCAGCATTCTCTGCCCTATTGTAAGTACTACACTAAGGCAGGCACTCCATATAGCTTGATTTAAACAGTGCTTGGTTTGCTATTACATAATACCAGCAGCTGCTATATGTCAATAAGTACAGGAGAGGAATACTATGTTCTTTAGACTCAAAGCTTTAGATAGAGTCATTGCATTTCTCTTTAGAAACACTGGTATTTTCGGTAATAAGTCTTAGTAACAAAATAGCTAGAAACTCAGATCTCAGCTAACATGAACAATGCAATAAGTTAGCTTGGATCAGTGGTTTTCAACCTATGGTCTACAGACTCCTTGGGCTACACAGACTATGTCTATGACTTCCAAAGGAATCCATACTGCCATTTGAAATTTTTTTGGGGTTCACAAGTGAAAACAGGTTGGAAACCACTGGCTTGGACCAATCATTACATCTGTTTTACAGTTAGTTTGAATTAGCTTAATTCAAACAAGAAAAAGTTAGTTCGAACTAAGCAAGTGCCATTCATGGCACTTGCTTAGTTCAAATTAGCAATCCCCATTCATTTCAATGGCCGGTTAGTTCGAACTAAGAAATTAGTTCGAATTAACATGGCCACATTAGCTAATTCGAACTTATCAGTTCAAATTAAAAAAGCCCTTAATTCCAACTATCTAAAGCCTAGTGTAGCCATGGCTTTAGTTAGTTCGAATTAAGGAGGCTTAATTCGAACTAACTTGCCAGTGTAGACATAGCCTTTGTGTTGTATGTGGGCCATTTTGACTGAAAAGCCCAGGCATGATTTGTTTAGTGATACAATACTTTTGATTGTATAGTCTTTTAAAAAAAGCAAAACTCACTGAATTAAATGGAAATTTACAGAATTAGATCAATTTCTCCAGGAGAAAAATGATTCTGCAGTAAGCATGGCTAGATATGAAAGTTGTTACATGTTCCCTAAACATGCAGAAATCTATACATATAGCAATGTATTATCATCAGCCTCAAAAATTATGTACTTCATTTCTATTTCTGAAGCACATTAGTAGGACATAATGATTACAAAAATAAGAAATAGGGGACAACATGCTCCAGTGTCACACTTCGTTGATTACTGTTACACAGGAGACACTTCTTAGTAATTTGGCTACAGACAAGTAATAGAAAAAGTGTTGGAGCAGAGCTTTAAAATTCCCATTAAACTATGACAGCTTGAAAGGGTCTTACTGATACAGCTTTATTTATTTATTTATTTATTTTTAAATGGTACTAAAAAACAGGACAGTCAGGCATAGGATAAGCTAGGGTAAAATCTTCCATAAAGTCACAGCTGCCAATGGTAAACCATATATTAAACTCAAAGTCATACTATGTGGATGTGGCTTTCTTCAACTTGTTTCTTGGTGTCTATCCCTCTTTAGCTATTTTCTGCTCTAAATTACACATCTGGTGGTTTTCAAGCCTCCCCAATCTCAGTCTCTCTTGGATTTTAAACAATGGATCTTAGCTACTCTGAACATGGTATCTGCCTGCTCGTTTACACACTCTTTGCTAATCCTGCTACCAGCAAAGAAAAAAAAAAATACTATCTACTAAAGTGACCATGCCTTCAACCTAATGGAACACCTGTGGCATTCCTGACTGCCTGGAAAATGGTAAAGGCTTCAGTCTCAGCTCATAACTGCAATAATCAGCTCTGGCTATAATTGAGAATCTTTCCTTCCTTTTTCCCTCCTCTCCTGTTCGTTTGAGTTTGCCTGGTGGGAAAATTAATTTAGCATAGTTGCGCTCTTTTGATAAAGCCTATTTAACACTATCATTCCCATATTAATATTGATTTCATCCTGGCAATATCATCATAATTAAATGCCTCGCATGCTGACAATTCCAGAAGGGTAACCATGTAAGTCCAGTTCAGCGAAACAAACAAAGAGTGCCACAGGACTCTTTGTTTATCATAATAAATAAATAAATAAATAAATAAATAAATAAATAAATAAATAAATAAAGCTGCTGTTTTAAGTTACTGCAGCAACAGGCTGAATGCAGAAACAGAATCAAAGGTTTATAACAGAGTTCCACAAACTCAATCCAGCTCCTGTTTTGTCTCCCGCATTCATGACTATTTCCCTATTGGTCAACAGTTTCATTGTTTCAATGGAATTTAGCTGTCATGAGTGGTAAGAGTCACAGAAGGGTTTAAATATAAGGAGACAGACCCGGAACTGAACTGCTTAGTGGAGATTCAATATAGCGGACTGAGGTGATGTATACACAGACATCCAATGCTTAGCAGATAGGCCGCTGAACTGTATACTATCTAGAGCATTTTCAGGGCACGTGGCTTCATCCCTACATAAAATATGTTGCAACAATCAAACCTGGAGTTCAGGATGTGGAGGATATTACCAAGGCAAGTCTTCAGCATGGAAGACAACAATAAAATGTTTGCATGAGATGCTGATCAAGGGGCAAAAGAGGCTGGCAAAATATTTCAAGCAGAGTAAGCAGCACAAGCCATTTTCAGCTAGATCCCTTCACAAAGAAAGAGCATGTTCCATTAAAATGCCTTAAATTCATGTGCCTGAGATGAAAACTTATATCCTTGCAGTGCGTAGAATACTCTGTCTGACAAGTACACCAACTGTTCTCAAAGCCTTCTGTTAGGTCTTTAATCTGTACTGCCAAACAGTTCTGATTAGCCATAGAATGCCAATCTCAACTAGCTCAATGTAAACAAACAACTGATCTCTTCATCTAACTAGAGAGAAGAGAACAAACCTAACAGATACTGTTGAATCATTTACTTGGAAGGTAACATACTTTTAGTGGTTTGTATGGTTACCCGGAATGCTTTCCCACAGACTCATTGCCTGTGTACAGGCGATAGACTCCCTTATGCAGAGGAAACATCATATATTTTAATTAATACACTTTTTATTTCTCGATTAGGACAGCTAGCTTTTGGCCAAGTGCTTACACTTTGATGGAAAATGCAGATTTATAAATACCAGGACTTCCCAATCATTTTTACAAAAGTCAAAGGACTGAATTAAGGCCACTGCAGAGGAGATAAGCCTGGTAATAATTTTTTATAAACACAGAATTATAAAGAAAGTCTTACAGCCACGTCACAACAACAAAAATATAGTCTTCAAATAAATAATTTGTACTCCATCTTTACAACAAAAGCTGCTGAATCTTCAAACTGTGCCATTTGCATATTTTATAAATAGTTTTTCAGATAACAGCCAAATCTGATTATATATCTTGTAGCAACTCTAAATTTAAATAAAGCAGCTGAATACAGATTAATTTTTGTATTTTTTTAGAGCATGTGCAAGAATACTTGAAATTAACTACTTCAAGCTTAATTTATAAACAGAGAGAAAAGTTAAATTTGGGAGCTGATAGCTTCCCACAATTAAATACTTTTTTGTTTTGCAAGTTTTAAAAGACATTCCCACAAACAAGATGTACAATTCCGTAATGAAACTCAGAGGTTCAACTAGTTGATTTCTGAATAACAGACATTTTTATTCTTAAAAGATAGCCTTCTTCATCCCACATCTCTATTATACACAAATCATTTACTTACCATCAATATTAAGCATCATTTTCCACATGGCAGGCCGAACAGACTGATGGAATCCAAACCATACTTCTCTGCCCCCTCCCAAAGGGTGATCATAGCCCTCTGGAGCTGAGAAAAAGGAGCGGCCCACAGGGGTATACCTACAAAAAGAGAGGAGACATAGGCATGTGCTACTGCCCTCCACAAAAGCATTTAAAGTCTTCTACAACAAGATTGCACGATGACATAAGTTATTACATGGATGTTGATGTACAGAAATACCAAAAAAGTAAGCCATGTTTTGCAAAATATAGCAAGATATGGTTATGATTCTGAGACTAACCTAACACTATTTTGTACATTGCTGTTTTTATTGTGTTGCTGTTTCTATTCTATCCCTCTGAAACTTGTTTCTATTCTATTACTTTTAATTTGGTCAAAGCAAGTATTACAATTTTTGAAAATTACAGCTATTTTTATTTTTAGAACAAACTAAAAATTAAAAGTTCCAGGGGGGTAGCCGTGTTAATCTAGTTCCGCAAAACAAACAAGGAGTCTTGTGGCACTTTTAAAGGATAAATACATTCGTTAGTCGTTAGAAGTGCCACAGGACTCCGTTTGTTTTGCCAAAAATTAAAAGTTAAAGATCTGAAGAAACGATCTAATTTCAGCACAGCATGATCTTGACTACAAAACAAATGTTGATCAGCAGGGTGCTTCTTTAGAATAGTGTCTCGTATATTGGATTCAGTCTTTCCAATATCTTTCTGCACTAGGATGAAAGTGGGAGTGTTTTACCAAACTGATGTTTTTAGTTCTGCTCACCAATTTATTTTCTATTGCCCAAAACTTGGGTAAGGCGATAAGCAAAGAATTGAGAAAGTTATATCTGCATCAAGGATGAATAGTTGCACAACAACATTGCATAATACTACCATTTGGGGTGGATGATATTAAGGTAAAGGTCATTAGCTTTTATTTTTCTTTGGAATTTGGGATAGCTGAAGAATTTGTTTCTAAAGCCACGAGATCATTTTGGCAAGTTACAGATACGCTTGCACCGATTTCATTTTGTGCTATATGAAAGAAGACCACTGTTGGGCCTCAAATCAGTAGTCAAACTTTAAAAAATAAAGTAACCCCAAGTACATGGATAAAGCAAAATGTATATCAAAATTGGATTGGCCTCCTCTGAAGTTTCATTATTCTGAGATGAGGAAAAGAAATGCTGTTAAAGAAAAATGATTTCAAGTGTTTATCCAAAACATGAAGTTGCAACTTTATGAAATATCAATGAATTAAAAAGGTACATGCTTTCAGATAAGACTCATCACAAGTTACGTGGAGTCACCACTAAAAGCTGGAGTACACAAGAGATGCAATGCTACAGATTTCTTAAATTTGACTTGAAGATCTAGTGAGTCCTTAATTGTTTTTTTGGAGGGAGACACTGTCTTGAATAATCCACTGTGGAAAATCTTTGATATTACCTGGTCTGGGTCTGACCCTCCTGCACAACTATGTACACTTAGATAACACTAGTTCCAACTGACTCAGAGGAGGAATCTGCCCAGGCCCACCAACAGGATAGACTGCATGTAGAAAATGGCTTCCTCCTGCCATTTTTATGTAGAAATATGAATGAACATCACCTCAAAGTTTAAAAAAGCAAAAGGGAGAGAAGAAACGAAGATCAGAGAACCTACTTCATGGAGGGTAGGTGTCGTAGCACCACATCAACAGCATGAACAGGGTTAGTGCTGATTGGTTTGTCTAGTTCCAGTGGCTCAGGTAAGGTCCTTCCCGTCAAAACTTCATGCAGCAAGTGCCAGCTCACCCGAGAAACAAACTTTATTGACACCTTGAAGGGACGATCTTTTCCACCTTCTCCTGGTAATGTTACATCCAAATCTACCTATTGAGGAGAATTGGAGGAGCAGAAAACAAGATCCATTTAAAAGGCAAGTAACATACAAATAGAGGTCTTGACTGCAAATGCTGCTGTTTTCTTTTTCACACTGTTAGCCTGTATTCATCCCACCTACCCAGTCTGAAGTCAGAACTAGGAAGAAGGAACATTTTTATTTTTATTTGGCAGGAATGGGAAAGTAGAAAAAGAGAGCTGAGATAAAGAGAAAGAGCCATAAAAACTGAGTGGAAGAAGTTTAAGTGATGATGACACTTTGCAGCAGCTCTTGGATTTGGCCTATAAAATAACTGAGAGCAGAGATCAAAAACCTGTCAACACTTAGTGTTTTGAGCTATGTAAGCAAATGTTCAAAAAGAATGGTTCTACCAGTCTGCCAGCATATCACACCATTTCCATGCTGTGCAGAAGGAAGGGGAAGGAGGAGCAGAAAAAGGGTTTTATTTTAAACTTCTGTGCTATTGCAACTATAAACATGTTTTAGACTAACTGTGTCCCTAGATGCCCCTGGCAACCTATATCACTATTCCTGACCATGGTTTGTGACCATGTCTGGTGGAACACACACTGGTTGAACACAGACTGAAAAGTTATTACAGGCCAGAATTTGGACTGGGCTGAGAGAGGATAAACTCCGGAAACTGGAAGCAATGAATTTATGAATTCCAAAAATGTATATTCATTCTTCTAGATGACTATGGTTTTTAGAATAACTTGGGCTTTTGTTTAAAAAATCCTATCACTTCTAGTTTCTTACATGGCCTTAATTAGCTACAAAGTATGAACTCGTTATCATAAGAGAATTTTAACTTGACAGCATTTGTGACCGTTTAATAATAGTGCTACTAATAAATACTTTTATTAAACAAGCGGTCAAAACAAAAATATCAGCATAAAAACACTGCACATACTTAGACTGTGAGGTGTGGGGTCCTGACTGCAAGAACCAAAACATCTCCAGAAAACTACATTTCACTTTTGCTATAGTACTTCATCGAAAATAAATGTACTATATAGTATAGATTTGTAAAACTGAGTATTTAATATGAGAGCTCACTGTTGAAAAATATTGAATCCTATTAAATATATGCTGAGAAGGTGGTAAAGATTATTATTTTCTATATATTATGGGGTTTGCGGATCACCGGGATGTACATTAGGGAGATTCTTATTGCATTCCCTATACTTTAGAGTATTTTCAATATTTCTGAAGTTTACATTTTTAGAAAGGAATTCTAGTTTTTCTGACACGCCGTGTGTAACAGTGGAAAAGTAACAACATGTCTTACCCCAGTGGTTGCTACAGGGAGTGGATTGGCTGTATAAAGACTTCTCTTCCCATCATAAACTGGTCTACGGTCCCCAAATATTGTCACTTTAAAATGCTGCACCATGGAGTCCACCACCTCCCTAAAAAAAAAAAGCACCATAATAAGAGAATGGAAGTATTTACAATTAAATAAGCAGGCATATCGTATTGTGAACAATGGCCTTCATACTTCTCATACATTTTTTTTCCCCAAATGGTTTTCAGCAAGCTTATTTAGAGCAAGTTAATTGATCCCCACTGGACTGATATTCCACTATGTATTTCAAGAAATTCAGCCAAATACTGAATAACAAAATGCTAAAAGATATGCCATGTCATCAGCTATATTGTTGCTTACTAAAATATCTAAGAATCATTTATTTGTATTGTCACAGCACCCTAGGGCCTCAAACAGGACTGGGGCCTACTCTGAAGCACACAAACGGGAACTATGGAAAATGTATGTGTTCAACCTTACAACTGGTGGTTATGCTCACTCTTGGAAACCATACAACGTTGAATGGTTTAGTTCATCCAAAAATTTGTTAATCTATATTTCAAGCTGCAAAAGGAGCTGGATACAGTCTACTCGAGGCTGCTTCAGTATTACAAATACCCAGGAATGTTGGCCTTCTTTAAATCCCTTTTAAGTCCTTACATTGGAATCCCACCCTAAGCCAAGCTAACAAGTGATCAAACTTGAGTATGATTTTAGTTCAGCCTGATTTTTTTTTTTAATAGCAGTGAAGATCTATAACTAAAAAAATAATCATCGTATATCCACACTGAATACTATAAGAAAATGGTCACCACAGACAAGTCCACATTCTTTTCACCTCCCCACAGGTTGTAATAGGTTCAGGTAGATACATGTGGAGTCCAGAGGACTTTCCTTCTTTTGCAACTGCTCCAACTAAAGCTCACATCAAATGTTACAAAAAACAACTTATCTTCTCAATGGCCTTGCAGCTGGTTCTTACTCTGCTAAGAACCAGGATTTTTTTGTGAGCTATAACATACTAAGTGTTCCCATTCTTAAATTACAATACAGAATAGGATGAAAAAACACAATTTGCATGTATTGTTCCCAAACAAAAAGGTTTACTTATATGACCCTTCTTGAATCCATAATACAAACCCAAAATATTTCAACAAAATGACTGAAACTCTTTGCTTTCTTTTTTAAGCAAAATTAGTAACAGCACTTGAATTTTCCCAAAGCAATATTTTCTCCAAAGCCAAGAAATAAAATTAAACTGTAATCCATTCTGCAACTCTCTCTATTTTGAAGGTTCTGTAACAGACTCAGATCCTCCCCCAAAAATACTAGACATGTGCAAACAAACAAACAAACAAGTCTGGTGGCACTTTTAAAGACTAACAAATTAATTTATCTCATGAGCTTTCGTGGAAGAAAATCCCACTTCATCAGACGCTTGAAGATGGGGAACTTATCTTCAAGCATCTGATGAAGTGGGATTTTCTCCCACAAATGCTCATGCGATAAATAAATGTGTTAGTCTTTACAAGTACCACCAGACTCCTTGTTTGTGTTGCTGAACACCACTAATACAGCTCCCCTCTGGAACTAGACATATGCATGGCAGTGCATTATAACAAGACCTTTTTAGTGTCTTATTACTACCACAATCAAGCCCCTCTTGTTTGAAACCCCCTCCCTACACTTTGGTGCACTACTACTCCACCCCATCCAACATACCTCACAAACTATAAAGTATGTCATGCCAACGTTTCAATGAATTCCAATCTGCGACCTGTGACAAATGCTAAACAAGAGAGACAGAGAAGGTGAGGAAAAGTGGAAGCCAGCTTCTCCACCCTTTTACCAACAGAGCTACGTGTCATCTAACAGTTTCTAACTGCAGCTTTACTCCATTGATCTCACCTGTATTGTGGACTTCAAACACCAGCACTGTTTAATTGAACAGGGAAGAGTATTAAGGAAAATACAGCAAAGAAGAGTAAGAAGGGAACCAGAAGAGCACTACTACAGTTTATACACCAACATATACTACCATTCAAAACACTTGTGAGAGCCTGCAAGAGACCAGGAAGTACATATCTAAAGGCAATTCTTCAAAGGAAAAGGTATTTTGGTTTTGTGTTAACTCATATGTAGTACAAGTAGTAGCAGGCAGAACATTCTCTGGTCATCCACTCATTTGTTCTGCAGATACAATGCCCTTTTATTGGGCTCATTGCTGCAATCTCTAGCAGCACTTACTATATATTGAAGATCTCAACACCTGTGCTTTTTAACTAAAATCTTCCCATTTATATATTTATTTATTTTACACATGTACATAGGCTGCTGACATTTCTAAATGAATAGAAAATTTAGTGTAACCTACTATAAACAAAGCTACTTAGCAGAAGCAGGATTTCAAAGATATCAGATTTAATGCTGTAGTTTCCAGTAGGAATTGCTGGAACAGTATTTAAGTTTATCATGACATTTAAAATATGAAACTTCTTGAGTCTTGCAAACATGATTATAGTTGAATTGGACAATAAAAGGTAACTCCACAGTCAGAGCTGGTGATCGTATATATCGGAGTCACAGAGGCTCACTTTAGTAACAAAAAAAATCAATGCATTTACTCATATGAAAAAGAAACAAAGAGCGAACACAGCTGAAGGAAAGTGAGCTGCTTTTTCTATTGCTCATACACCAACAGAATTGTTAACTAGATTCCAAACGGAGAACTTTAATGAAGGTGTACCGAGATGGACCCCCACCTGCACATGCCCCCCTCCGCTTTTGTTCCTTCTGTATTCTCATCTGACTGCTTTCTCCTCCATGCTGTCTGGGTGCCAGCAGCGGGGGTGTCAGAGGGAGAAGAGGAAAGAGTCTTTCAGTTCTATGTTCTTGGTTCTAGTGCCTGGCCCTCAGCTGCTGAAAGCAGTCATTACATATAAAGTCCTTCTGAGCCCCATAGCCCTGGGCTGGGTGGGGCATGCGCAGTAGTCATGGGGAGCTGGCACATGCCTTCTTGTTAACACTAGTTGTGACTGTGCGAGACCCGAGTATGCTCAGTGAGGATAACCTTTGAAGATTTTAGCTGCTAAACTCTGGGACGTCTTTACTGAGAATTACAAACTGCAATTTTTTAGAGGTCACATTTGAGTGGATTTTTATGGGGACAGCAAAAGGCACATTCCTAACATAAAAGCCATCCCTCCTGCCAAATTTCAAATCCCTGCTCCAAAACTAGAGCATTTCAAAGAAAAACCCTTGAGATTTGTTCTAATATAAGCATCCCCCCAAAAAAATTCCATAAATTTGTTCTTGAAAATGAATAAACCATTCTGGCCAAAATTTTCACCCAAGGGAGGCACCCAGTATGAAACACTTCTATGTAAATGATTAAAGTTTGGCAAAGCTACAAACAACTGAAAACAGTGATTTCTTACTGGAAATGTTTCTCAGCTCTACCTATGGTCACAAAGGCATAGGTTAAATAGCCAAACCAAATATTTTGACAAACTCTCTCTATCACAGTCTGAGAGTATTATAAAAACATATAGGGCCAGTGCATAACCAATAAAAGAAGTTCTCGCAAATCCTTACCTACAGCATTAAAAACATACTTCAATAAGTGAGAACACACTAAAAAAGCAAAAAGGAATATGAAAGATAGTGGACTCCTGGTTTTTGGATGTGCTCTGCTTTGATATTACTGCATGATATTTCAGTGGTTTTCAGCCAGTCTGCCATGGCACACTGGTGTGCCGTGAGAACTGTCTAAGTGTGCCATGAAATTTTGTACTAAGGTAATGAAGATCAATGTAAAACAAACATTGTTTTATCTTAGGCTATACTCTAGTCCAAGGGTAGGCAACCCCCGGCACACAGGCCAACAGTGGCACACAAGCCCACTTGGAGTGGAACTCGGCATTCTCTGTGGCGCCACGAAAATTGCCAGTCCTCCCACCAAAAGACACTCCAAGTGGCTTCTTTCAGGGGTGGCTGCAGTGCGGAGGTCCCTGCCACGTCCATGCCCCAGGCATATCATGTTAAGAAGCCACCCAGAGCGGCTCCTCTCTGTGGTGTGCTGCCACCAACAGAAGTGACTCCAGGTAACAGGGGACAGAGGTCCCCAGGCAGGCTGCTGAGAGGAGCCCCTCCAGGTGGCTTCTTTCCATGAATGGGCTGTCGGCACCAGCTGAGGGTCGAGAAGGAGGGGCCAGCACAGGGGTCAGCAAAGGTTGCCAGCCCCTGCTCTAGTCAATCAAAATTACAACTCAAAACTCGTGAAAATTAATCATCAAATTAAAAGTGGGATGTCTGTCTTTCAATTCTAGAAAGTGAACATTCTAAACGTAGGAGGCCAAAGGGCAAAATTCAGATATGTATTTTTTTCTGACGGATTTGAAACATTAATACATTTGATCCTTCTTTAGACTGTTGTTGCACTCTGTTGTAAACCACTCTAGTAAGACCGTAACCATTGTAAATGTAAGTAAATGTGACATTTATGAGCAGTCAATTAGCTGAAAAAAGTGGGTGTGCCATGGAATTGTTTGTCTCACTGAAGTGTGCCCTGTTACTGAAAAGGCTGGGAACCACTGCGATAGTTTATTTCACGTCATGTGTGATACTCAGACTTTTGTAAAATTTCCCACCTTTTAAGTGAGATAGGTAACGAGACACACTGCACTCTCTTTGATGTGGTTCTCTCAAGACACTTTAGCACTTACATGGCTGCACCTGCAAGTAAAGTTCCCCAACAGGTAGTTTTTTTGTCAGGTAGTGTCCTCCAAATCAGATCAGTGTGACAAATAATGAAGGCGTTTCTTTAGCTTGTACTAAAGAAGCCCTCATTTACAGCCCAGATTTTTTGCATGGTGGCAGCTACTAGTGCCCAGACTTACCACCTCACAAAGCACTAAACAGAATCCTGTGAAGCCATCTGAAATCAACAGTCAGCCCAGGGTAATTTATATTCCTTCAGAATCCCGAGGGTTATGCTTCTATCACACTTTTCATGTGATGAAGCAATATGCCAACAACCAGCAAATCAAAAGAGTAAACTTACACATCAAAGGATTGTCAAGTGTTGGTGTTTACATAAGAAACCCCAATTTTGGTGATTTACTATCTTTAGTATTTATAAGGGGCCATAACTCCAGCACTTAACTGTCAGCTAAAAAATACTGGAGGTGGGTGAGATAATATCTACTGAATTAACTCCTGTTGATGACAAAGAGCGCTCAAAGCTCTGTGAAGCTCGAAAGCCTGTCTCTTTCATCAGCAGAAGTTGGTCCAATTGACTCAACAATGTTAGTTCAGCCACCTTGTCTGAAGTAACATCTCCTGGGACCAACATGGCTAGGACTACACTGCAATGCAGAAACAGATTAATCTGAACCAGATACTGACGAACAGGATTATCAAATCCTCAGACCAAAGCAGGAAGAGGGGAAGACTTGCAGAGTTGTCTACAGTAGATATATGAAAAATTTGAAGGAAATCATGAGGGAAGCTTTTTTTATTAATTTTTTTTTTTTTTTTAAACAAACACTATGCAGGTCAGAGCTGCAGAAACTGGTCTTTTACTTAATTATTGTGCAAACTATCCTACTTGCCAATTGGCAAACTGCACTACATGAGACATGAAGAAAAAAAGCTGCTAACTCCATCAAAACCATTCATATTTCCTGTCTGCTTCCTCTTGACTGAGGTTATTCATCTTCCTTACAAGTTACAACAGAATGATATCTTTTTTATTGGCACATTTTGGACCAACCTAATTCTTTCTGAACCGCAGAGATGTATTTTGCTCTACAACACATGATATTAAGGACAAGATATACACATTAAATATTGCTTACAAAAATTATATTAAAAGTACTCTGAGGCTAGAGTCAAGCACTTGTTTGGAACATGTCAGGTAGTTCTGGTGCTAACTACTCCCTGCTTCACGTTTTATAGCAGTAGTAGGTTTTTATTCGCTGTGTGGATCAGCCACTAGCAGGAGGATGAAATACTTAGTGGGTTTCCCAGCTATTTGCTCGATAGAGTATGAATAGACACTCAGAAACACTGGATTCAATTCCAGGTTCGACATGTTCTCCTGCAGCCTGTCCTGGCCTCTGACTGGTTCTTATCTCTCTGAAATGCAGCCAGGCCACTTCCTACTCCTTTCATACTGCCTGAATTCTAGCCAGGGGAACACTGAGCACAAGAAACAATCTACTGCTTTCAGTCACAGTGTATGGCACCATATCAGTCCCCAGGAGTTAGGAGAATAATTACAGAGAAAGTCCTGCTCAGCCTCTGCAATCCTGGCCTACTGCATGTTCAATGTGTATTGAACCTTCAGATAATTTAGCTGATAGACTCCAACAAACCTCAGAGCATGTTTAAGTGCCAATTTCTGGGAGACTTGTAACAGCCTAATTTGGGTAGACTTTTATAGGCACAACAAAAGACATGTCCTCTGAGCCCAGAGCACCCCAAATTTCAAGTAACATCTTCAAAGTATGGAGATGTCAAAGTATCTCAAATAATCAAAATTTAACATAGGGAAAATGTTTTGTGCAAAATCTCATTTTAGAAAGAGTTGAAAATTTAAAAATTATTTGGCTTGGGGCAGACATCTGGCACAGAAAATTTCAGCCCAACTGGTTAGAGTTTGGCAAAGTTATGATTAACTGAAGACAGGGTCTTATAAATGAAAATTTAAACTATCTTAACTGTAGGCACTATTGCCAGCATCCCCTAAAATGCACATAATCTGCAGAAAGCACACAAGTTTTCAGAAGGATGCAGAATAGTATTAAACTGTGTGCTTGATTTGCAGATCACATAGAACAGGGGTGTCAAACATGTAGCCCATGGGCCAAATGCGGCCCATGAACCTCTTCCATCTGGCCCATGACTGCACTCCATAGGAGCTCACTCTCCCTAACAGAGAGAGAGAGTGTGATCTCACATACACAGCACTCCGCAATGCCACAAGAGAGTCAGGTCTCGCAACATCATGGAGCACTAGGTATGGAAGACTGCACTCCGTGAGACCTAACTCTCTCCCTAACAGAGAGAGAAAAAGAGAGAGGGGGGAGAGAGGCTGGTATGGCAGAGTGCAGTTTCACATACACAGCGCTCTGTGATGCTGCGAAAGTGCCGTAGTGTTTCACTTTATGTTATGTACGGCCCACTTGAAGTACATTCAAGTCATATCTAACCCGCCACAGCAAATGAGTTTGACATCCCTGCCACAGAATAACTTTACACCACATTCCTCGTTTCAAATTTGATTCAGTAAAGTCTGAAATTAAGTCAGCAGTGACCAAGGTACAAGTACTCAGGTTTATGTATACACCAACACTGCAGAATGCAATAGAATTTTAGTTTTCTAATTCAGTATTTTAGTTTAGTCTTTCATTATGTCAGATGAATAAACTCAGTTTGTTAAGGATACCAAATCTGTGTGACAGGAGATGGCCCACTTTGACCTTTCTGAACCAAATCAAAACTTAACTGTATCCAGCTTATTGGCCTTTTAGTTTTTACATAAAACAAAAAGTGAGCTATGGTTGATTCAAGATGTTGAGCATCGGTTACAACTGGATTATAGTTCATCCTTCGATTTTGTGAAGGCCATTCTGAACTGAACCCAAGATAAAAGCACAATTGGCATTAAATGAATTCTTGTTAGAATAGCAGCAGAAGTGAAAGTTTTCCTATTTAACCACAAACCTAGAAAATTAAGCAGACCACCAAAGGATTTCATTGACCCAGTCATACAGTACATATTATGGAAGTAAAGGGGATCTGGTGTTATGATGAGTAGGGAAAGAAAGAGGAACAACCTGAGACACACCAGGAAAGCTCAAACTGAATTCTGCACAACTCAGCTGCACTAAACCGAGTGACCAAGAACAGGAATTTAGATAGGAAAAAAAAAGCTGGATTTGCACCATTGCTCATGCCATTGAAATAGATGGCATCTTAACATATTATGTTTTACTATGAATCTCTAACACTGCATTCAAAATACATTTTGTTTAAGATAGCCATATAGAATCAAATCTCATTTACTTCTGGTTAACAGCACACTGAGAAATAAGTGTGAGAAATCTGCCCTGTTTCATTTAAAACAACAATTTTAAAAAAAATTACTCTTTGCCTTTCCTATTGTTAGCCAGCACAGTATATTCCAGCTACAGTATCTACTTTGATTCTGCAACATACCATCCCATTCAAGTATCACTGGGAGATTGGGAGGCATATTATAAATAACCCAGATAGACACACTAGGGAACAAATTCCTGGTGCTAAACTTCAGGGAGCGCACACTGGAAGATATCTTGATTAGAAGTCACTGACATCTCTTAAAATAAACTGTATAGCTTTTAATTACTTCACTAGGATCTTATGTTACTTAAAGATTTTACTGTATCTTAGATTAAATTACAACTCGTGATCAACTTACCTGTTCACCCTCCGAGGACACTTGTCTGGTTTAATATCCACCTCATAGAGGTAGACATCAATCTTTGGGATTTCAACTTGGAAGCAATTTGCCAACAATTTAATAGGTTTGCCCATGGTGCCATAGCCGGGACGTCTGGGCACCATGAGAAGGGGCTGTGCCCCAACGGGTCCTGTAAAGGAAACAATACAGTTTTAGAGGCTGAACAAAACTTCACCACATAGTTTAACCATTAATACTTGGTACTACTGTAGCATAGTTAAAATGCATATGCTCTTTACATCTGTACATATGCACTGGGTTGAGCAACCAAGGAGGCGATGCAATAATATCTGAAAAGCAAAATGCCTTCTCAGAACATATAATCTCATATTTACTGGAGAAGAGGAAAAGGGATTGTGAGCAAGGGAATAAAATGATTAGAAATACAACGCAAGAAAAGGCCAAAGTTTAACAAAAGACAGCACCACAAGACTGAGACCAGTGAAAAGAGAGCCATGCAGCTGTTCCATCAGCTACCTAGAGGAAGAGAAAGGGTTTCAATGAGCAATGTGAGTTGATGCTCAAACATACAACATGGGATGGCATTCAAAAGTTCTTATTCTGTTTAGGTAATCAGCTCGCAGACTAATGATAGCAAGCAGATCTACCACTCCTCTAACCTCCCCATGAAGAAAATGAGGAGGGTGAATAATTTCTATGACTGCTGTGGAACTTCTTAGCAAACCATCAAAAGTGTGCATTTTCTTTTGATAGTTCATTACTGTGGAAAGCCCATTTCAGCCTCTATTAAAATTGAAATAGCTTTAAAAATTTGTTTACAGACCATCCTAGTGGTAATGGATGGAGGTGCAACAAAAATCACAGGGTGATCTATGCAGGCCAAGACTTGTATTTTGCTTGTTGACACAGTAAAATCTGCAGACAAATGATCTGATGGGCATGATCGTGGAAGGCAGAAAGTATCCATTTTCAGCCAACAGAGCTGAATGAATAAACAGTAAAAGCAACATCTGTAAGCTAGCTGTATTTGCCAAAACTCATTGACTCAGAAGAGAGGCATAGCTGAAGAGTTTCAAGCAATGTCAGTGTGCTTCACTAGAAATAAATTAAATTACTTAAACAGCTATAGGTATTATTTTAGAAACCAATAAAATCTAAAATAGGAGAAGAAAGGTGTTTTCTAAATCTCTAAAGAAGTATGTCTCTGGCTAATTTGTTGAGCATACTAAGTCAATGTTAAGTTAATACCTCTTCTGGTTCTCAAAATATCTTATCTATGCCTGTCTCTCAGACTAACACAGGAACTGGGTTACATATGCCTCACCCAGAAATGAAGCATACAGTTAATATTAAGAACAGTCTCCAAAAATTACCATTAGAAATCTTTGCTGGCAGATACTTCTTTCCCGGCAAGAAAGGCAATAAACCCAATCTTATGTTGAGTTCCTTTGGAGTTTTTAAAATTACTCATTACAGAAATGTCATGATTTGTGGCGTTCAGTTAAGTCACTTAGAAAATCTCCCCTCTACTCCTACTCAGTGACGCAGATTGTACAGTTCCTGCCCACTTGCTTTTCTTACAAGAGTTAAAATGTTAAATGCTGAGGGAAACTGTCTTATTTGCCATTTGACTAGTCTCATATAATACTCCAGGAATGGTCATTTTCCTTTACTTTCAGGGGAATTGTGTGTTGGGGAACAGAGGAGAACAAGAGCTACAAAGCAAAGTTTGTATTGTAAAAGGTATCTAGTTCTGCACAGAAAGATGTATCTAAAAACAAAGCCAACACAATCAGAAATCTCTGAAAGTAAAAGCACAAAACATTAAGCACCACATTAAATATTCAGACATACTATGCTTTGGCAACAAGTGTTCCCAAAGCAGAGACTGGATGTTTTACAGTGTTTAATGCCAATCCAATAAGAAAGAGCAGCTCTGGAATTAACTGCTGCAGATACATTTTAGCAACAGAGACATAAGTAAGAGCAAAAGATACCTATTAGAAAACATCCAGGTCATATTTTTCTTCAAACGAATCTTCATTACAAATGACCCCAATACCTTATAAAAATACGGTTACAAAGAGCATGCATTCCATAGTTTATGGAAGGCTCACATACCTATGAAGTACTACTACTGCAGCTGGTGGAACCAGAGCATAGCACTTTCTTCACATTATTAATTATTCTCAGCTACTCTTCCAAAATGAAAATTATATGTAAATAGTAAGAACATTTATCAAAACCCAGTTAGTGCACCTCAAATGGCCAACTTGAAAATGCAATTACTTAGCTATAGTCAGGCACCGAGAACAAAAGGGAAAGGAGACGGAGCAAGAAAATAAAATTTGGTGGGCTTTCTTAAAACCACATTTTCTGGAAAGTGTTGTCCTAAACTAAGTATTTGTGCCAAGCACTCCTGTCCCTCTATAACCAAACCACATACTGTACGGGTTATATCCTAACCTATGTCCATGGCTGAAGAAAATGATTGCATCCCATCCTTTACTTCTTTTTTTCAGGTTAGCGAAATTCTAATACTCAGTTGCATGAAACAACAAAAAACAAGAAACAATTTAATAAGATTCAGTTACTCCTCATTAGGCAAACAGCTGGCCTGCACTTTAAAATCCTGAGTGCTGTACATTGTATACCCAATTCAGAGCTAAACATAAAAATGGGTGTCCGGATTCAGCTTCCCAGCAAAACACTACTAAGCAAACAAAACAGATGTCACTACTTTGCCAAATTCCTTTTCTAGATCCACTCATTCAGTAGCACCCTATACTACACCACAGGAAAAATCTGCATGTCTAGTATGAGTTTTTCCTGAAGAGCAGTATAGAACATAAGTGACATTCTTTAGAACTGACACAAACTGAGGAATGAAGAATCATGAACTGGCAACTACCGGTAAATAGAACACAAGTCCACATAATTACAAGCTTAATTTACTTAAACTTAACCTTAAACAATTGTAACCGAACTCCAATTATGATTACCTTCTTTTTGTGTTTGAGATGCAGGTTGTCATTGGGCAAGTCACTTTAAAAATACAACCTTGTATGTGTATGATATCAGTTAATTCCCATCCACAACCATCCTCATGAATGTACATGCGTTTACAATGACTTGCTTTTAAAAGATATTTGCACTCGTTTGTGTATTACAAAAATTTGTGTCACTGACTTACAAGTTGTGATTCAAAACCCAGTAAAATAACAAATAAATGAAGTGTTCAGATAACTGCTAACATTCCCACATCACATTAGTGAGTCATTTATCCCTGCCTTAGGACTTTTTAAGGCCAGTGAAAATAAATACAAGATAAACAAGTAACAAAGTAAACTCATCCTTGTTGTAAAGTTGTAAACAGAACAGTTGAGGATGTTTTAAATCTCTTTCTAAAATGATTTCAGCACTGCCTAACTCAGTGAGAAGTACAAAGCAGAATTCACCCAGGGTCATCATAAAGGGGGGGCGGGGGGAACCTATACGTGGGCAAAGTAGCCAATTGTTAAAAATCTTGTAAAAAAAAAAACAAAAAAACCCAAAAAAACCCACTTTGGTGTATCAGCACTATTCCACTTCTCAAATACTGAAAAAATGCCTTATGCAATGTTTATACATTATATAACATGTGCATGAAAATCCCATTAAAAACTTAAGCCAGATGTGGTTAGCCTGGGGAGAGAGGGGGACGCAGTGTGCTTGACAGGTGACAATATTCTAAATGACTTCAGAGGATCAGACACTGGAAATCAATTGGTTTAGAATAGAGGTTTTCGAAGCATGAGGGTTGTGAGTACCTGACTGGGCCCCACTGAGAGGCCGGGTTCAAAAGGATGCTGTCCGTGTGGTCTCTGCTGCTGGGACCGGGCTCCCTGCCTGTCTTGCACCACCACAGCAACAGCTACTGCAATCATCAACCAACAGTTACCCTCCTCTGCTGAGGAGGTTGGCAGGAAGCCAAAAGCTGCACCCAGGAAGTACTGACCCCCTGCAGGACAGAGCCTTCTCTTGACTGGATCTCTTCAGTATGGCCCCCAGGCCACAAAGCCCCATCCAATTCCACTGAGCAGCAGGGTTAAGAGGGATTCCTCTTCTAACTCTGGCCTATCTTTGAGCAATGCGTTCCAGTCTTTTGGTGGCGGCAGCAGGGTGCACTGCAACCCAGTACTGGGTTCCAACTCATGGTTTGAAAACCACTATATTAGGATACAGAATGACTTCCAAAATAAGTAAACGAAACTATAAACATTAAAAAAAATTAAGAGCAGCATCATCTGAGAACTTGTTGTTTCCGAGCAAGAAGCTGGTAAGAGGCAATTATATGGAAAATGGTAAAGGATGCATAACTTCATTCTTCTTTATGTTTCTATTGTTTAATGAAACATTAAAATCAACAACTACTTCTCAAATTAAGTTTTGTTTTCCTAATACTTTCCACACATGCGTCTCAAAGTATACTATATATATATTAAGAAATTAAGCCTCAACATCCCAGCAAAGTAAACGATTACAGAAAAACTCAGTTGGAAGAATTCCTTTTTCCTTAAAATTGTTTGCTCCATAGCCATGGGAAGCAACAAAAAAATCTTGGTTAATAATCTTGCAAAACAAATATCAAATCAGTTCTTGGCAAGTCAAGTGTGCATTAATGTGAATTGCTACTGCCACATTTAGAAATAAGTAGACAATACATCTTGAGTCCACATTCCACCTAATAGGGATTTATACTAGTAATTCCCAATAGTGTTTATGGGATTTCCTTGTGTAAATCCAGCACACAGTGATGGGAAAATATGCTAATTTATATTTGTCCTGAGTCTATGTACACTAGAGTTTCCCACAGCATAATACAAATTCCAAAGGGGTAGCCGTGTTAGTCTATTGTAGAAAGACAACAGAGTCTTGTGGCACTTTTAAAGACTAACAGATTTATTAATCGCATGAGCTTTCGTGGGAGAAAATCCGCTCATGCGATTAATAAATCTGTTAGTCTTTAAAAGTGCCACAAGACTCTGTTGTCTCACAGCATAATAGTAACTAATCATTTATCTAGCATATCAGAGATAGACAGTACTCTGAAAAGTTTGTTAAGTATTTAAGTAAGGTCACTCACTAATTTCAAACTGATACAGATAAAACTGTGTACTTTGAAAGATTTGAGTCACAAAATAAAATACATAAAAAATTAAAATTGTTAATACTAAATATGAATACCTTTTATACCAAAATTAAATGCCTTCTGGTTTTAAAGGGCTAAAAAGCTGGACTAACATATTACAGATATGGCTGTTGGCTTGGATAATAAAATCTAATTCCAACCAACTATAATTGAACCAGATTTGGGGGCTATCCTAAAACAACTCTAATCACACTTGAAAACTATAGACATTTGTTATTTAAAGTAGGAAAATTCAGTTCTTATAGGACCTGATCCAAAGCCCACCACTGCAGTCAATGAATGACCGACTCCCAATGGCTTCAACGAACTTGGGATAAGGCCTGTCTCCCGACAGATTCCTTGACGAATCTTTGCAAGAGTAAGTCATAACTAGGACTGTGTATAAAAAGTTGAGTGTTTCCCATTAGGCAGCTGCTTTCCATTAAAATACAGTTAAAATAGAACTTTGCTGTGCTTCAGAGCCACAAACAGAAACCTACAAGGTAATTCTACGAAGGGATGGCAGGAGTGAAACCATTGGTGGGAATTGTTTAAAAACAGCAGCCTAAAGGTACTTACTGAAAATTCTTCAGTCTCCCCTGAAAGTATTTGGCATATAGGACTGAAAAAAACTATAGGCCAAATCTTACTTGATTAAATTTGTACACTTCCAAGATGAAAGATACTGGGTTCCATTAGGACTTTTTGTACATGAATATGCACAAAAGGCATGTAATAACTGATTTTCAGCAAAAGATTATCAATTTGCCACACATTTTAAGATTATAAAATGAGAATAAAGCAAAAATTTACTGAAGATTTTAAAAAAAAAATCTGCCTGTAAAGCACAGCTTGAGATCCCTGGCTAGATATACAAACAGCTTTAAAGAGAAGACAGAGGGTTTAACGTGTAAAATATATTCAACTGCAGTTCAATAATACAAGGCAGATTTGTCTAGCAGATCCTCTGCTCAGACTGGGGCTTGTTGCATGCACACTGGAGAAAACTCTCCAAAGGAAAAAAATTCCCTTTCACAGGGCCCCTGGCCTCTGCTTGGGCTCAGAGGCCCAGTCTGTGGAACTCAAAGAAAATCTTATCACTACTGAAAAGCACAACTTCATTTTAGGTTAGGGAAAATTTAAAATAAAATATGAAAGTGAAACAGGAAATATAGTTTTAAGAAGTTATTTTCAGCTTTCTAATTCCTTACCAACACTGGAAATCCTAAACAATAAAACAAATACTGTCTTGCCTCCTCTGAAAGTCATCCTTCAGGATGGTATTAAACTATTTCTAAAGTGGCACACTACACTTCCTGAACATTCCTTCTCTCACAAATTAAAGTTTGTTTTTATTTAAAAAAACATCCAGATAAAGTAGCGTTAGTTCAAATTCTGGTCAGATCAAATAAATTAACTTATTGATGCTATTCTCACTGGTGCCTGATAGGATTCTACGAGTTCAGTAAACACTACAGTGCACAATTTTGTTTTATTACTAACTAAAGTTATGGACACCTCTTTCAAATTCTCCATAATATTTACAACAAAAACAGTTACTTGTAAAAATTGTTTTTTAAAAGAACCATAAAGTACAAGAAACTATTAAAAACAAGCAGTTTACCTTTACTCAATAAAAATAAAGTTTCATATTTGTTGACATGTGAGGAAAGAACAATATATGACAAGCCCATACATAACACAACACAGATAAATTTGTTCTTGAAGTGTTTCCATACACTAACTTCAAGAAAGAAAACTGAAGTAATCTCTATTCCAGTTTTGTGAATCAGATCACATTTTGCACCCAATAGAAATTTTCACTAACAACTTGTGTTTACTAAAGCTATCCACTTATTTGAAGGAAAACAGTTAGTTCTTGATTTATTCCCTTGCATTTACAAAGTCTCAGATTCACTGTTTTCAAAACTGACAAGTTGTCCGTCCATCCGTCCGTCCGTCCCCCCCCATAAGTACAAGTCAACTTTGATAATCACAGGAATTCAAACTGAATTGTACTTTTCCTTCCTAAACACTATTTAGGAGTCAAATATAATTAGCTTGTAACTGCCCCTTAGGTTTAGTAGTACTAATTTGTTCCACTTTAGTGAGGTACGGTCCTGTGAATACAAGAGTGATCTAGACACTTAGATACCTTGTCACCATATTACTACATTAACAGGTTAACTGATTATCAGAGAACCAGCCACTAGATGAGAAAAAATCAAATAAAGAGACTTAAAAGTTAAATTATGCTCGAAATTCCATTTGATAAACTTGGTCAGAACTCACACCTTTGAAAATGTCACTGGAGTTTTTTTTTTTTTCTTTCTTTCAAACGGATATTAAACTTACAATTTACTCACACTTTGCAAAAGGTTTTGCACATGAATGAAATAAATGAAGCAGTAAATGCATGACTAGATCCTCCTGGTTTCAGGAAAATTCTTCATAGCACATAGAATAAGAGCTGAAGAACTACCACTGAACTATTTCTCAAAAAAAACCCAAAACTGAATAAGTGAGCGACTCAATATATAATCTTTCCTTTCTTAAAGTAAAAGGTGATTGTTTTGCTTCGTAATTCAATCATATGGTCTCTTCTAGCTGGTTGTGGAAACACTCGGATAGAAAATTGGCTACTGAAACATTCCTGACCACCTAACAATCCGCCACTGTGTTCTGGCATTTTGCACTCCAAGATTCGTGATAAATCTTAGATCTACTACTTGAACTCTCAGACCATCCAATGATATATTCCAAAACACTGAAAGCTGCCCCAATAGTATTAGCACAGATCAGTTAGTTAAGACAAATTAAAAGACAAATTCATTAATAAAGCTGAAGTGCATTTTTTTAAACAAAATTATAGCACAATTTTTTTTCAGTTTAGATTAAATCTTTTAGACAAATTAGGTTATACTTCTGTAATGTGGCAGTCAGCTGCAGGAAATACAGTACTTGATCTATGACCACAGATATATGGAATCCTATTGGACTTTGCCATGCTTGCAAAGGGCAAAGAGTTTTCTTAAAGGCGATTAAATTATATTGCTATTTTAAAAGTAACTGTAAGGTCTAATTCATCCTCCGCAGAATGTACACTAAGCTGTGCGTTAAATTGTAATTAGATTGTAGCAATAGGCTATAATATATTATCATTGATTCCATAAGCTATAACTTTACATGTTATTGAATTCTTGGAACATGATACTTTTAATTCAAATCAGAGATTTTATTTTTATTTTTTGAAGAACCATGAGCATAGTTCACAAAAAACTGCTACATTCAGTACAAGACACCAAACATTTGGAACAAACCATCTAACAGTGACCATTCAGGTGAAACTCAAGTGATAGATGTTTTGCCACAGACTAAAGCTATGTCTTCACTGCAAAAAAACCCCCCAAAACGGTCTGTTGATACCGACATGGTTAACTCATAAAACTCTGTATTTTTTACCTGGATGTAGGTAATCAATGTAAACCTCATATGGGAGTACAGGATTGACATTGACTAACTACAACTAAGTAAAAAGGACCTATGTTCTGCTTCCATTGGAATTTGACTTCCATCAGTTAACCATCTTGATGACATCCATAGTTCAGTTTAACTCCCAGATAATATTATCCAGAGAACATTAAAAGGTAGCTACCCAGGGTTTAAGAAGCGCTTAGCAAAAGCACTAGCCACCCAATGAATTATAAACATTCTCTGAAGGATTTTAAGACTTCATTTTAAACTCATTCAGATGCTAATGCTGGTGGAAAATTCATCTCACTGCGAGCATATTACAGTGGTTCTTGGCTATCTGCACTGATTGCCTCCAGGTTTTCAGGTAGAGTTTAAGATACTAATTTTGATCTTTGAAGAACTACATGGCCATGTAGTTTACTGGACTGACCATATCCCTCCCCCAGCACACAACTAGAATTTTATTAGTTAAGAGAGAAAAATA
>ML685764.1:26972769-27134346 GCA_007922175.1 Pelusios castaneus
CTCCCCCAGCACACAACTAGAATTTTATTAGTTAAGAGAGAAAAATACTGGCTAAGGCCACTCAACTTAACTCTTTTCACTCTCCTTGGTCAGAAACAGGGAGAATTTGCTGATCTCCCACACAGGCTGCAAAGCTCATCTTTTTCCTATGGCTTTTGAGGATCAAGGTGTTGCCTAAGGAGGTGAGCTGGGAAAAGGCGGAGTAATTCTTTGATCTTTTGGCTGCAAGTTTTAGCTCATTAGAATGAGTATATTGTGCTAGATTGATTTGTTACAATCTGTTTTTAAAACAAATCTCAAGGATACTCAGAGCATTATATCCTTGCTCTTATAAATCCAAATAAGAAATAAAAATAAGTATTTGGGATTAACTCAAGAGATCAGCTACTTGCCACCTACCCTACTACTAAAGTGAAGAGTTTTTCATTAAGATGAAATCTGGTCCTTTGTTTTTGTAAAAACATATCACGTCTGATTTGGACAGCTCCAGTTACAACACTCCAGCAGATGAAAGCTCCATTGTAACTCATATCATAACAAAGTGCCCTTGAATAAAATTCAACTTTTAAGACTATTTGTTCCCACTGCTCCCGGCCCAAGACATAGGTCCTCACAGGTTACTAGTTCTTAATACAAGAAATGTGAGGAGACCCCCATTCAAATTCTTGTGTAATTTAAACAACATTTAAACCTTGCTGCATAAAATTTTCTGAAACAGAAACAAGATTTTAGAAAGATATTTTTACTGTTTAAAATATCCATATTCCTAATAATTAATGTTCTTCCATCACAGTAAGAACAATTTCTTTGACCTCTTTTTAATAAAATTAAGTTCACAACTTTTTTTTAAGCAAAAGACTATTCTGAAATCATATAAATGATTAGTTGACTAATTCACTTATACCATAGTCCCTACAATCAGCTCTATGGCAACAGCATTTTAACATATATGACCTAAAAGTTCATCATCGTCATCACCCAGAAATGTGCTAAACTGAACATTAATTAACCTATTACTTACTAGCAACTGCTCAGTGCCACAATTCAGTTTTTTTAGTCTGGATCTCATATTCCCATTCCCCAGCTGCCTTGGTTCTTTTATCACTTGTATTACAGCACACTTAGCTTCAAATTTCTCATCTATTTCAGTTATTTTTAATACTGTGATGTTCTAATTAGTTAGATTAAGAGCACCATTTACCTTACCGTTGTACTTTGCTACAAGCAAATATACTGTAGTCTGGTAACGGATAAGATAGAACTGAAAAACAGAAGCTAAACAAGGCTTACATTAAAATTTTACTACAAAGTTTGTATTGACCTTATTAAGATAAATGAATAAATCAACTTACAAGATATTTACATAGTTCAACCTCTTCTGAAAACAACATGAGATGGAACAAGACTCAATTATTTTGGACACTGATACAGTTTAGTGAATTGATGTTCAAATTCTTGCATAAAAGGGGTATTTTTATTTCCTTCTCTAGAAAAATTAAATCTTATTATGAAGAAATGGATACTACATCATAAGACTATAAGAAGGGTCATACTGGGTCAGACTAATGGTCCATCTAGCCTAGCATGCTGTCTTCCAACTCTGGCCAACGCCAGGTTCTTCAGAGGGAATGAATAAAACAGGCAATCAACGAGTGAACCATTCCCTGTTGTCCACTCCTAACTTCTGGCAAACAGAGGCTAGGGACACAGAGAGCATGGTGTTGCATCCCTGATCATCTTGTTTAATAGCCATTGATGGACTTACCCTCCATAGCCTCATGGTATGATATACTCCACATGAGGGCAAGTGTAGTCAGCAAAACTGGCGAGGAGTTGTTGTTTTTTAAATATGTTCAGACTGTTAAAGTCAGGATTAATACTATACCACCAGATCAATAAAACCTACTGGCCTCCTAAAATGGCTCTGGCTCAGTCATTCTTCTTACTAAACAGGGCTACAATTAATGTCATACACTTTTTTCCCAGGACTAAATCCAGCATGAATTTAACTCTCTGCATCAGTCACAAATGTATATGTACAGCAAAAGAGATGAAAATATTTCTTTACACAGGAGACTTCAGACCTATTTTCATGTTTACCAGTTGTGTGTGCATCTCGTAGAAGTAAATGAATTACAATCCTAACAAATTCCTGAAGTTCTGTTTGCTAACCAGCTACGTGATATATGCTGAATGAGTACAGTCTTAGATAAAATTTCCCTCCTGGCCTCCCCTACCAATGTTGAAGGAAACCACTTGGAGGTAATATCCTTTAATATACCAAGACCTAAATTTCCATTTTCTATAAGACGAACATCTCGCATAGAAGTGTGTATTGCATCCTATCACCACATACTACTAAATCACAAAAGCTAATTTTCAAGATAAATGGGGCAGCAAAGACTTTTGATTAGATGGCTGATTTAACCCAAATCCACCCTTCAGTAATGGACAGTATTAGACCATAGACAAAAACAGATTTAATAGCAATGAGAACGCCAAAGGAATTTTATGAACTACAAGATGTATAAATGCTAAATAATTACGGTATATAATTTGAAATAAAAGCACAGAATAAAATGAAAATATTAAATACTTTTCATAGTGAGCATGGTTACACAATGAACCAACCAGGCTACAACTAGATAACCGTTTAGAAAGGTTCTAATGTTCATCAATTACACAACTGTTAATGTTTCTCATATTTGTTTTATATAATGCTAACAAATACTCACTTTATCAATGACTGAGACAAGATAGGTGAGGTATTATTTTATTGTACTAACAGAAGCTGGTAATAAAGACTAGCTCTCAAACTACACTGAGCTCTTCTTCAATGACTATCAGTATCATAGGCCAGCTTCAATTTTCATGGCAACATCATCTGAAAGGACTCATCACAAGCCAGTTTGCATAATATAACAACCACTAATTATTTTGAGAATTTTTAGTTATGAGATATACTGTTCTTTTTACCATGTGTAGACATCTCTTGAGAACAAAATCTTATACTCTGCTGTATTTCCTATGATTAAAGTTCTATCAGCAAAACCAACAAGGAGCCCTGTGGCATTTTTAAAGACTAACAAATTTATTTATTGCATGAGCTTTACCTGGAGTACTTGCCCAGTTATTTTAGTTTAATAACTAGCCAACACTAAATGGAAATAATGTAAGACAAAGCTTATCCTGTTCAAATCCACACCAGTAAGATTAACAAGCAAGTAAACAGGAAACCATACAATTTCTTAACCAATGCAAACAAGGAGTCCTATGGTACTTTTAATGACTAGCAAATGTATTTATCGCATGAGCTTTCATGGGAGAAAATCCCACCATCTTCAAAGCGTCTGATGAAGTGGGACTTTCTCCCATGAAAGCTCATGAAATAAATAGATTTGCTAGTCTTTAAAAGTGCCACAGGACTCCTTGTTTGTTTGGCTGACAGACGAACACCGCTACCCCTTTGGGAATTAACCAACACACTTAGCATTATGTAAACAAAATTCCTATCACTAAGAATGCACATCATTACTATGCTGTGTCAGTAATATGCCTTTTACCCAATCCAAAAAATAATCATGAAAGAAGGCAAATAAGTTAAATCTGAGCCCAGATCAGTAAATCCATGACACTTCTGCCAGGCTGCTATAATACCAGGTTCTTTCTAAGGGAGAAAGGTTTATCCAGGAGTACTGGTTAAAAGGCAAGGCAGCAGGTATTTCCACCAAAGGGATCTCTCAGCCCCACCTCCACCCCCAAACCTTCAGCAGGTCCTGAACAGATAGGTTCATGACATTATTTTCTCACATCCCCGAATCTCAGCGGCTGCCTGAGATCACCTCTGGATCCTGCACCTGACCAGGGTGCTCGTTACCAAGGCAAAGTCATGGGGGTGGAGGTGGCACAGCAGAGCAATTACGCTTCAGACTGGCCCTTGAACCTGTCCCCACCAAGTTCAGTGCTTCGGGGGGGCCTCAGGGGATCCCCAGCACGGTGAGACATGTTCCCACCTCAAAGACCATTCCAGGAGGCACCAGCCTGGCATCCCTTTGCTCCTTCCCCGCCTGACAGACCTCTTGCACCCCTAACGGCCCCATCGCCGACCCACCCGGCCCTTCAGACCCGCTCCCCGATACACCTAACAACCCAGAGAGAGGCCAGCGGCCCACCCACTAAGCCGGCCTCCGCCGCCCCATTCAGCCCAGCCCCACGGCACGCCACAGACGGGCCCCCGGATCGCTTGGAACCGGCCCGCCCCACGGAACCGCCAGAGCTCGGCTCGGCCCGGCCGCCTTCCAGTTCTCCCCGCCTCACCTGTGCTGCCGATTTCCATTCATGGAGCTGGGGCGGCCGCTCTCAGCCTGCGGGGTCGGGATCCTGCCTCTCTCCCCGTGCCGGGCGCTGCCCCTTCTCCGCCCGCGGCCCGGGTCCGGCCGGCCGGCCCGGAGAGCGGGGCTATGAGACAGACGGCCGCCGCCCGCCTCTACCCTCAGCCGCTGCCGGCCGATATCTGGCGGCGCGAGCTGGGAGCGGGAGCCCCGGAGCGGAAGTTGCGTGGCCGCCAGCAGCACCAGCCAGCCCACGGCTCGCGCTCCCTGTCGCTTCCTCTGCCCCCTGCGCGCGCGCGCGCGCACACCAACCACCGGAAGCGGCCCACCCGCACGCCGACTGCGCTCACTTCCGGCAAGCCGCTTCCGGCTCCGCCCCCGGCTGTTCAGCCATGACGCGTAAGGGAGCAGGGCCGGAAGTGGCAAAAACAGGGCGGAGAGGAGGCGGTGGTGGGAGGAGGAGGAGCAGGTGACGCAATATAAGTGGGGAAAGGGAAGTTTAGTGCATACAGTGAGGGAGGGAAGGATGTCTGAGTTCTTTCCTCTTTTCCCCAGAGATAGGCAGTCTCTATGGTTACAGTGGGGGAAGGTAGGATTTCTAGGTTCCAGCCCATTTCCCGAAGACGGGAATGATCTAGTGGTTCCAGTTGTGGGGAGGGCAAGACACCTGGGTCTCCCCCTTCTCCAAGACAGGAATGGTTTGGTTCCAGTGGGGGGGGAGGAGAGCGCAGGACACCTGGGTCTCCCCCTTCTCCAAGACAGGAATGGTTTGGTTCCAGTGGGGGGGAGGGCAGGACACCTGGGTCTCCCTTTTCTCCGAGACAGGAATGGTTTGGTTCCAGTGGGGGAGGGCAGGGCAGGACAGGACACCTAGGTTTCCCCCTTCCCAGAGACAGGAATGGTTTGGTTCCAGTGAGGGGAGGGGAGGGCAGGGCAGGACAGGACACCTGGGTCCCCCCTTCCCAGAGACAGGAACTGTTTGGTTCTAGCGGAGGGCAGGGCAGGACACTTGGGTCCCCCCCTCCCAGAAACAGGAAACGGTTGGGTCCCGGGGGGGGAGGGGAGGACACCTGGCTTCTACCTTCCTTCCCCCCCCCCCCCCCCCCCCCCCCGCAATACGGAAACAGTCTAATCAGTGGGTCGATTAGGGGGAGGATAGGAGACCTGGGTCCTGACGTTGGTAAGTCTCTGTCCCTCAGCTGTGGTGCTGTAATGAGCGGATTTGGTCAGGGGTTTTGTGAGTCTCCCATTGTGTCAGAGGGACACCGGCAGGATGTCAAAGAGAAGAGAGCCCCTGTCTATGGTTGTCTCTAGGGCTAACCAGTTTTAAAACCAGTTCAGGCCTTTGGTTTGGTGAGGAGCATTCTTAATCATTTTCGGTGAACTATTCTTGTACAGTCTGCTGTTCCCACTTCCGTGGAGGGGTCAATGTTAATATGGACAAAAGCAAGGCTTTTTACCACTGAGGCAGGAAATCTTGCTCAGTATGGTAGTCCAAGTGCTTGAGCCAGTTCTTCACTTTTGGTGGCACCAGGTGATCTGTGAGATAAATGGGGAGAGGGAGGAGTTCTGTCCACACCACCTGTGAATTTTGGATAACTTTTATGAAATGTATCATGAAACTACTGTGTCCTAGAAAGCCTGTATGTGTGTGGCTGTCCTATGAAGTAGCAGAGTTGTGTCATGTCACAGCTCAGTGGCAGGCCAGAGACAATGAATGATTATTACCCTGCGACTGTCCTTTCAAAGTAAAATGCTTTGGGACAAATAGGTTCACTCTGCCTGGAACCTTTTGTCTGGAGGGGGTGGAGGTGCTGGGAGTATTGGAACATTACTTACTACAGGGCAGAACAGAAGCAGCAGATGCTCCAGCTGGAGATCGTAAAGGGTCTGACAGATAGGGAAACTGTCCAAAAGAGTAAGCTGTTTTGCACCAGATAAACAGGAGGGAAAAGGGAGCGTGTGACCTGTATGCTCCTGTATTTTACATGATTAAATATAAAGAACATAAAGTAAGTAGATTGAACAATGTGTGTATTGATTGCTTTATAAACTACTGCATGCCCCTGATAGAGTTAAACTAACCAGAAGCATCACATCCGTTGGGTGGAGTTTGACATAGGAGTTGTGTTTAAATACAAGGGAGCATGAGGGGTCTGTATTGGGCCCAGAAAGGGTAGGTGCCAGTTAAGTCTGCTTGCTGAGAGCATGACTATGGCCCCTGAAAGGGTGTAGTGGCTGGACTCTATTCAGACTCCATGAGGTTGAAACAGCCTGAGGATCCAGAGCACAGAGCACACAACAGTCTGAGTGGGAAGGGATGTGTGCTAGGATTTGTAACAGTTAGTACCAGGGCAGTTGCATCACAGCTGAAAAACTAGTAAAACATGATGAGACAAAGCCAGGAAGGGGAGAGTTTAAATAGAAAATAATAAATGGGGGTGGGGAATGATGTGGTGCTAAATTAACTGCTGAAAACAAAGAGGAACAGTACTAACCCAGAAGAAACAACTATTAGGCTCAGTGAATTTATTTGGCTCCTTTGTTTTAGTAAATTTTCATAGCTGTTTCAGTCATATTCCTGTTTAAGTGAAGGAATTTTTAAAACACCCCACCTCTTATCTCCTTTTGTTACTTTTTGTATTTCTCAGCTGTCTATAAAAATCAAAGTTTCACTGTTGCTTATGTTGTGGTTTCCTTTCAGATTTTTAGTGCTGTACCATTTGAGATGCAATACTTTGGTGTTTATTTAAATAGATGTCTTGTCTCTTGAGCAGTGGACACATTTATCGTGAGCTTAAGTTTTCTAGTGTTCTACAGTCTTATATTTACCACATTTAAATTTTGGGCTAAATTGGACCATGTGCCTTTAAATAATTGGCAAAAACAAGAGAATGTAACATGCAATTTCCCAGAATGTGCATAAAGTACATCAGCAGTTGAAAGCATCTGTCTTTCAAGGGCGAATGAAGTGATTGTTGAATGCCGTTCCTAGATCAGATTATTAATGTCGGAAGCTGGCAGGATGAAATGTACTATCGAAAAGACATGTTATTCCTTTTGCAGATGAGTGTAGAGTGTTCCTGCAATAAATCCTCAAGAGTAACAGTATTTTTCCTCTTTTCTTTTGAAAACAAACCAATCCACAATAGAAACATGGAGGTAAATATATCAGTATTTGCATGGCTATAGCTTACCTGCTTGTGACACCCCCCCCCCTCCCCCAACAAACAGCATGAATTACCTTTAAGGATCACACTTGAATTGTGGGAAAATAATGCCTTTTAGGGTGGCTTGTGGAATAAAAGTCTTAAAGAAGAAAATGAGCTAGGATGGAGACAAGGGTCCATTCTGAATGCTGGGGGGGGGGGGTAGTCAGCAGCCATTTTTGTTTCCCCCTGTCTTGTGTTGCCATCTATTTCCTGTTATAATTAACTATGCCCAATGGGCAGTGCTATTCTGCCAACCTAGCTGATATAGTGCTGTGCTTAGCACTAGCTGCCCTGTTTCTTCTACGAGTTAGGGTGGAATGATTTCCTTCCAAGAGCTAGGTAAGCAACAGGGCAAGTTTCTGAAAATGTCTTTATTTGCACAAAAGTCAGTTGCTGTTCCTGGAATTAAAACTGGTGCTTACCACACTGCCAGAGCTGGGAAAGGTGTGGGGGTATATACTCTTTCTGCCATGCCAAACACATTGAAAGCGATAACCGGAGAGATGTGTATTAAAATCAAGTTGACAGGGAAATACACATGTAAAATTAGGGGAACATTTATAGTTGTACAGGGATGAAAGAACAGATTGCACACACACAAAAAAGCATAATATGGATAAAGCCCTGGTGGCTTTGACTAGGGTTAAAAGAGGAGGTTATAACCTCTGTCATTATGAAATAGATCCAAGTAAACTAGAGCAAGGGGAGGGGGGACAGCAGGAGAGCAAAACCCATCTGGATTAAACTCTCCCTCAGCTCTACCTCAAAACAGCCAAAAAATGTTTTCAGACATGAGCAGGACATAATGTTCTTGCAGAGTAAACCACAACTGCCTGTGGTTTATGGGAGACCTCCAGCCCAAGGCAGATTAAAGTTGGAGTTTTTGCCTGCCTTAGAAGTGGAAGTGTAAATGCCATTACATCTCACAACTGAAAAGCAGTGATGGCTTCTATCCTTTTATTGACCCCAAAGTCCAGGTTTTCAGCTGCACCCAGAAGCCAATGGCTGGAAGTATGTTGTTCAACATATACATCAAAGCACTGCTAACTTTTCTCAATGCTGGACCTATTTGTCAAGACAGAGTAGTTACTATTCTGCTGCCTTTTTGATAGCTGAAGCCAACTTCTGCTGTTATCACAGCTCCCAAATGACCTACTTTGACTTCACCTTGCTAAGTGAATGCTCTATGGCCAGAGAATTACAGAAGTGCACGCATGTGGCACATCTATAAACACAGTATGCTTGCCGTGGAGCTCAAACAGTTGCCAATGCTGCTGCAGTTACAGTTGGCTGAGCAAGGCTCATGCCCATTGCCTGCTGCACCCAGATTGCTCTGCATTTGTGTAATGACAGCAAGGCCCACAGACTCTGGTGACTGCTACTACTGTGATTACAAAACGCTCCCCCAAACTGATGAGAACTTCCAAAGGGGTAGCAGTGTTGGTCCAGTTCAACAAAACAAACAAGGAGTCCCAGGGCACTTTTAAGGACTAACAAATTTATTTATTGCATCAGCTTTTGTGGAAGAAAATTCCACTTCAGCAGATGCTTGAAGATGGAGAAGTACAGATGAAAGGGAGTAAAATAAAAGCAAGGAAGTACCCAAGTCATAGGATCGGGTTTATTTTCCTCCCAGTCATCTATACTTCTCCATCTTCAAGCATCTGACCAAGTGGGATTTTCTCCCACGAAAGCTCATGTGATAAATAAATTTGTTAGTCTTTAAAAGTGCCACTAGACTCTTTGTTTGTTTACCCCAAAACTGAGGATTTGGCTGTGTTGTAAGTTCACACTGGCCATGTCGTCCATTTAAGCAAATCCCTGAAGCATGTTATGACCCTGTCCCACTATCCAAAAGATCTTGAGATGAAGATTGGCCTTAGACATTCCCAACACAAACTTACCGCTGACTGTTGAGGTGTCCTGAGAGGCTGGGGGCATTGGTTTTCCAAGGATAAACGTGAGCATTCACTAGTGAAAGTATTACAAACAGAATATGGCCCTTTAACACTGTTTTTAACATCCCACCTACAAAACTACTGCGCACACAGTGTGCTAGATAGCATTGGGGTAGGAACTCCCTTGTACCTACAGAGGCAAAACAAATGAGGCAAGAAGTACTGTTAAACACACTTAGATTTACAGCAGAGTTACTGGTGTTGGAGGTAGTGGGAGTTGCATCATTATCTGCATTTGTCCTCTCCTTGAAAACTAGTTGCCATACAACAACAGCTGTTCACTATTATCTGGGTAAGTCTCGTTCCAGGGCAGCTTCCCACACCTGCTTATTGGAAACGGTCATATTTCCTAATTTTAATCAGAGCAGTGCCCATTTCAAACAGGCCTTTTGAATTGAGCACTCTTCTGCCTGGCAAGGGAGGGTGAGTGAGCTCCTAGGAAAAACAGTTCAAGTGTGGGAATGTCTCAAACAGAGAACATGAGTTACATGATCTCTAGCCTGTGCTCATGTTACTAAGAGTGCTCACTGCCCATACTGGAGCTGGATGGATACTCAAATTTGCTCTTAACACCCACTAATCCAACAGTTAGAGGGTAAAAATGACAAAAATTGGAAGCTAAAAGCAAACCCTTCCGTTTCCCTAACTGAAGGCCTGCAAAGATCCAAATCTCCCTTCAGTTTAAGAGTAACTCTCTGCCCGAACAAGCCTGTTGGGTACATTCAACTGAGGAAGAACAGGTCCTCCCACCTGCGCACATTTTAAAGTCATTCAAGCACTTGAGTTTGTGCAGTTTACAAGAAAACTCTCATCAGAACTGGGGGTGTTTCTGTAAGGAGGCCATTTGTAACACAAGACTCCAGCTATTTTTTCTAAAATTAATTTCCATCCAGTTGACAAAGGACACATGCTGATGCTAATTTTGCTCAGCTATCCACTTCTTAAGCATGAGGGGGCCTTTTTTCCCCTGAAGTATGCACAATTCAGAACCAGATTCTAGCTAGTTAAATAGTTAGGGCCATCCTGATCAAAGTATATTTTGTTCCTTTATGAAAGGAAAAAGTGCTCATGGACAAAACATTGTTTACATTTAATGACAGTATTTTATGGAATCCCTTTGAAATAAGTAACAATTAAACATATCTGTTAAGTTTGAGAAGTCCAGTAAAATCTAAATGTAGTTTTATATTCAAATGTACTTCATGGGATTAGACAGGGTGCCCCACTCAATAAATGTTTGCTAAGAGCCGTGTGTATCAGGACACAGGTGGCCTACCTGCAGCTTCACTATCAATCCATAATTTCAGATGCTCCTAACCCCTGAAAATTCACTCCATGCTAAAACTTGGAACATCCCAAGTCTCAGATAGAATGTCCCTGTGCCGCTCAAGTGTGTTACCGGTTCAAGGTCATGGTGTGTTTTCCCAAACCTGATTTATTCTTTAATATATAGCCTCAGCCTTTAACTTTGCTGCTGGTTAGGTCAGAAGGCAAACTAGGGTCTTGTATATCAAGAATATCAGATGCTGACTACCACTTGGACACTGGCACGAATCCAGTTCATTTTTCAGTACTGTAGTCCCATTCATCTAAGCAGGACATACTCCTTCAAGCCTAATTCTCATGAATGGCCCCTTTGAAATTAATGATCCCTACTATGGACTATGGCTCAGTGAAATAGATGCAGCACATGGAAGTAGCAAGACAAACATTTTTACGAGACCTTCAGCGATATCCACTCCAAAATCAACAGTAAAGCAAGTACTCCCTACTATGGCTTGAGAAACAAGTAATTGCTTATGTTGTTATGAGCAATCAATCAAGTCTTTTAGCAAGAGCCTTATTTATTCAATAAGCCACAATTATAGCTCACCCACTAAATAATTCTGTTTTAGAAGTTGCGTCAATACTCATAGACAAGGTAAACCCTAATCAGAGCCAAGCGACTCATTAGAGATAGCAAATTACTTATTTTTTCAGATCTTAAACACGAAGGTGCTTTTGTCTTGGCTGCTGAGGGGATTTAGTAGTTGAAGAATTTGAAGGTGGAAAGTGCTAAATATTATTAAATGGCAGAAACCTAGAGAATGAGATTACACATACAAATCCAAAGGAAGCCTGAAATCAGTCCTCAACACATCTTGGAGCCAGTGGTGTGGGATAACTAAGAAATCTAACACATGGAATGCAGTGCAGCTAATTTCTTGTTTTAATTTCACACTTAAATTGGAGGTCTCCTCTCTGCCAAAACCTTGCTTGCCCAAATAAGATCTACGTCTCTTGTTCTAGCTGATGGGTTAAGGAGGTTTGACTGTACCTTTTACAAAATGTACTGTTCAGGAATTTACAGGAAATAAAAATCCTGAGAGATGTAAATTACAGACTGAAGGGAAATATATATATATTCAACTTAATATTTAAACATCATAGTTTTCCTAAGATGGATTTTGTAATTAAGATCATGACAAAATCTACAAAACGTGTTTGCCTGTATATTACCGGTCTGGGATCCAATAACATCAGGTGACACTGGGATCACAGGCCAAACCAGAATTCTGGAGCGAATTACCTTTCCAGTGACATACACTGTGGTTTGATGTCTAATCACCTAGGAGTTCAAGTCCAACTGGACTCAGCTTTGTCACTTTTTATTAATAAACTTGGCTTAGTTACCACGTTCCAGGAAAGTTTAAGTGAACTGTTGTTCATTGCAATGTTTTCCTCTCATGAAATTAAAATATGCTGGAAACCAAGAGCCTTGGTATCCATCACAACATCTGATGCAATCCAAGTACTGCTGAGCACTTTTTGTTGGTACCCACGCCTGTCTTGATTATGCTTCTAACACTTTGTTTGAGGGTTTTTCCCAATGGGGTTCACCCCTAGATCTCACTCAGAAGTGCCACCCCAACATATTAACATTGCTTTTATTTATTAGGTCTCCCAGCAACCGTTACAGGATCAGACACCTGGGATTTCAAAATTCAAATTGCAAGCATAAATCAGAACCAAGGCATAAAGAAATCCACAGAAGCAATAAAGCAAAATATAAAATACAGTGTTCTGGAAACTCTTTAATTCATTTTTTTTTTTAAATAAAGAGGTGGTTATGATCTTGCAGTATTTTCTTTTGACCTAATCCAAGGATATCATTACTCTTTACCAATCCTAATTCCACTCATACAAAAATTGATATTCAACCTTTAAAATATAAGCCATTATTTTCATTACAAAATATGTTGTGCTGCTGTTTGTTTTTAATAAGTACTGTACATCAACTGTTCATAGCTATTTAACAAATGGACCACACAAAGTTCAATCAAAAGCAAACACAAACACAAGGAGAAGAAAAAAACAATGCAAACCGAGTGTCTTGTGAACATCTATGTACAGTTCAACACTTGCTTGAATAAGGAGGTAAAAAAGGGGGTAGAAATTGAACACAAAAGTACTGAAGTCCCCAAGAGATTTCTTTCACAAATACTTTGAAGTGCAAATCACAAACACAAGATATGTATTTCATTTTTATTGCTGTTCTGCAGTCTCGCTTCCCCTCCCAAAAGGAATCAACATTCTTCTGTTTGCACTAATTTTCCAAAAAGAAAACCTTGAATTTTTCAATGTTGAACACTTGAGCTTATAAAGATTTAAGCTTTTCAATATTAAATATCCAAGCATTTCGGGCTTGCAAATATCAGAACAATCTCTCTGTCCTCGTTCAAGTTCTTTTGAGAGGTTTGTTCTGCCCTCAGACACCCCTAGTTGTTCAGACATAAACATAATATAAACAAGCTCATTAAATGACTGACAGTTCAATTGAAGTGATTCTGTCTCCCACAGACCTGCAAGCACTTGGCAATGTTTCCAGTTGTACAAGGGACGTGTGCATATTCAGAAAGTCAAAGGAGTTGTTTAAGTTGCTTACAGGGGATTTGTATCTAACTATAAATCGTGATATGTATATGGGTCAACACTTACTTGCCCTGGGAAGTAAAACGCACAGCATCCCAACATGCAGTTATTTTTATATTTCAGATAACAAAAGAGTAGAAATACAGGATGCTGAAGCCATGTTAAAGGTACAGTGCATAATCCAATATACATAACATGCGGGTAAATCTAACCCATTGAAATGTCTTGGAAATGGAAACATGGTTCGGAGGGCACAGCAACTACAGAATTTATGGCATTTTTTATTTGATTAGAATCCAACATGCACGGGGCGAAATACGGGCAGAACATGATCTGCAAAGATTTCAGCTGAGCTCTTTGCGAGCTGTGAAGCTTTTGTGTAGTTATAAGATGTTGTTAAAAACAGATGCTACATCAGTGTGTCTTCATTCATAGTTCTCTATGAACAGCCACCTTACAAAGGAGTGCAAATCTTAAGGTCCATTTTACATTTCAAGTCTTAGTTAAAAAATGGGTACAGAGCAACAAGCTGTGTCTGTAAATGCCCACACTATCTCATTTCGAAGAGTTAAAAATGGCATGTGCTATGCCACAGCTGCTAAAAGACATTTCAGCTTTCCAGACCCAACCAAAACATTAACAAAAAACAAAACTAGAAACCAAAACCCTTTGGCCTTAGAACGGCAGCAAAGTACTTTCACTTGTAATGCTGGTGAATGAATGATGTTTCAAAGGGAACCTCCGTCTAAGCAGAGATGTGGAGAACTTGTGAAAAGACACACAACGCCTGACCTAAACTTAAACCCAATTTTTATTCTTAATTAGGAGCTTTCTACTACAAGACTGGGCGGGTTTATTCTCTCTGGGATCTTCCTGCTTTCAATTAATACCAAGTGGAGTTCTGGGAATGGAGTTGAGAGGTGCTGAATTTGTGTCCCTACGCAGGCACTTGTGTAAAGGAATGTAGGCTTCTCATGTTGACACTTAGTGTTGATGCATTCCCTACTCTCTAAAAACCTCCAAAAAGCTGAGTATCCTACTAACCATGACCACCACTGGGCTCCTGCCTCTGCCCCCTGCAAATATTCAGCAGCGGAGCTTGACCCAAGGTTGAAAGGAGGGTACGATCCAAACACTGTAGTCTCGAAAAGTACAACTGTGCTAAATTTAGGATCGTCACCCCACACAGCACTGGTGGGATCAGCAGTTAGTTTGCATAGCATACTGATGTTTTAATTCTTAACAAACATGGTGCCCAATGGGGGGGAAGGGGAGTACAAATAATTTATTGTATCAGAACAGAAGGCAATGGTCAATGAGAGCTAAATGGGTTTTATGAACTACAACGAAGGCAAGTTTAAATACCAGAAGGTATGAAATAAAAGGAGCTTATAGTAACGGGGACTGGCCGAGGGCAGTGTTTGCTAGACTTTTACAAAACTGATTCGCTTTGGCAGTAAAATGAGAGCTGCTCTCCTTGTCTGTCAAGTAACTGGATGGACAAAGCATTTCTTCTCCTGAAGAAAATGTGTTGCAGATGCTTAAATATTAAACTGGGATATTATTATAACTAGTGAGTAGCTACTGCAGCGTTCCATGTAGAAAGGTCATTCTGTAGAGCAAAATACGTTTAAAATGCCATCGGCATGTTACTGTTGGGTGGTAAAAAGTCCAGGCTTTTTTCTTATTCTGAACACAAATCTGTAGGAATTTCCCAACGATAGTAAAACACATTTCATTCGTCAGACTGATGAACAATCTGGCAGCATTTCAGATTTTAAAAACCCTGTGTGTGAAACCAGTAACATCTGTGGTACAAAGAGCAGCAATATCTATCAGCGGAAACTACCACGATAGTTTGAACATGCTGGAATCAGACAGGTAGTAAATTAGAAAGCTGCCAGCCCATAAAGACATGATGGATGCATGTGACACATGGGAGATACACAAGAACATTACAAAGGAATAACCCAAAGCTGCAAAGACTGCAGTTTGTAACACACTCATTGGACAGGAAACACTATAAATCTCTGGCATGAACATACAAAGTCTCAGGAAATGCAATGATGTAAACTCTGGCAATGTTAATGACTTGTGACTTTTGGCAACAGACCTGGTATCATATAAAAATAACGCTTAGTTAAAAAAAACACACAACACAAACCCCGATGTGACCACCATTATCGAAATTCAGAAAAAAAAATACGAATATGGAGATTTCTGTCCCCATGGGATGAATGCCCCATTTGTCAGAAATGTAATTTTAAATAACAAAGCAGAACACTGGAAACGAAAAGCAGCCATTAAACCTGTCCTATATGAAAGTGCACAGCTTTCAATGGAGTTTAACCATTGTGAGGTTGGGATCTAACACAAACTGTAACTTTATGAATATAAAAAAATCAGCTCCTTCGGATGGAAATATGGACCCCCACCAAGACGAGACTACTAGGTTTTTTTCCTTACAAGATAAAAATGTTGACATTTTGCAGCATCATAGTAAGGCACTCACCCATGGAAAAGTCTGTGACTGTTGCTTCAAAGGGCAGCAGCTAACTAGCTTTTAACATACGGAAGACAGTTTTCATCAGTTCTGAGCTAAGTGCTAGGGTGCCTTACACATTATATGGGGAAAATGTTAGTGTTAGAATTTTTCTATAAACTAGTTTTTTCCCTTAACCCATTAAAGCGTCCCGTATCCTAAAATATTAGTTTATAAATCTAGTCTTCTGTTTAAGGCTCTAAAAATTCCCACCCCCCGCCCCCAAAATACCAACCAGCATCTGTTTGGCAATGGAGGACCAATTCCTCTGCTTCGCAGTCAGAAGTCTATAGTGTATTGCATTTTAACATGAAAACCTGCTTCTGTTTCTGTGGGATGTTTTATCCCATCTTTAAATGCCTTCATTGGTTTGGTCAGCTTAAGATTTGCAAAACCAGAAAAATAATCAGTCTCTTCCAATACTGTGAAGGTGTCTGGTCTCCTCCTGCACGTGGTGCTGGTCTCCTGCCTCAAATCGACGCTACCTGTCCTGCAGTGATTTCTCATTGGAACACACAAGGAGTCTCAATGCTTTCTTTTTTGTATGGCTCCTACAAATCTGAAAGCTTTCTTGAGTGAGGTAAAAAAAGTTAGGCCTTCAAGCAAAGTACATGGTACGTAAAGTGTCCTGATGAACTTGCACAGCCTTTGCCAGCGCCTGCGGGTCTCTGCCATTGCTCTGTCCGGATATATGGCTGCCCTCTCCGCTGAAAGTGCAAAACGCACCATCTGATTATTGAGTGTGCGCACTGTGGGAGTACCAGGAGTCCCTGTCAGGGCCCAGGGCCCAGTGTGCTAGGCGCTGTACACACCTAATGAAAAGAAGTCCCCCAGCCCTAGAGAGCTCAGAGTATCAGTAAATGAGAAGAGTGGGTGACTACAACAAGCGGTGGGGTGGGGAGCACGAGGTAACTAAGATCAGTGTCGTAAGCACACCCATTGCCTAGCAAGAGTTTAGAGCCCTGGATCCCCAGTCGTGTGTTGCCATCAACACGCATGAGAACTGGAGATTTCCTAGCCCACAGTGGAAAAGGTTGGACTCAGTCACTGGGGTCAGGGCCCAGGTATGAGATCCTTAGCCCCACCTTCAACCAATTTACATTGGTAAAAGGGCCAAAGCAGCAAAGGAGCTAGAGCAGGGGTCAGCAACCTTTGCCGGCCCCTGTGCCAGCCCTGCCCACTGCACCTTTAGCAGGTGCTGGGGGCAGGGCCAGGCTTCCAATGCCCTGCCGGCTGGGACCTGGACCAGCATCCCCCAGCAGCCAGCCTCCGGTTTCCAGCCTCGGGGCTGGCTCCCGTCCACAGGGGCAGCCCACTCCTGAGGGCCCCTGCTGGATGGCAGGAGTGGAGCGGGTCACGTTGCCCCTCCCCAGTCGGCCGAGAGCCGCGCCGCTGCGGCAGAGCTGGCCCCAGCCATGGCCGGCAGGAGGGCAGGTCGCCTCGGCCCACCCGGAGCGGCCGCTGCTGGCGGGAGCCAAAGCCAGGAACTGGAGGCTGCCCACTGGCAGCAGCGGCTCCGGCCGAGCCGACCAGCCCCCTTGCCGGCCATGGCTGGAGATGGTTCTGCCCTGCCGGCAGCGGCGCAGCTGTGGGCGGGCAGGGCGACGCGACCTGCTCTGCTCCCCTCCACTCCACTCCTGCCGTCCAGCAGGGGGCGGGGCTAGCAGGGGCCCTCAGCTGCAGGGCCAGCGGGGGAGCCTGAGCAGCGCCACATGCCACTCAGGCTCGGCCCATGTGCACGCAAGCCAGGGGTTGCCGATCCCTGAGCTAGAGGTTTCTCCCCCAGCTAGAAGAATCGGGATTCCCCTAGGACAGGCACTGCAGAAGACAGATGGAAGGCTGCCTTCTAAGATACCCTCAAGGCCCTCTGTAGGGGGCACGCAGAGGAACCACCGCATTCAGCTCAGCAGCCCCTAGGGCACGGTAAGAGGGCTGATGGAACTCAGACAGGTCCCCAGAGCCTGGCACCCACTCCAGCCCTCAGAGCAGCCCAGGTTCAGGATGGCCTAAAGGAAGACAAAGAGGGGGCACAGCCCCTCTCCTGGGAAGGGCATTCTGTGCACAACCCAGAACTACCCCCTAGGTCTCTAAGGAGAGGTGACAGGTCTGCTGCTGAGCAAAATCAGTACAGCTCCAATCTACACGTGCCGAGACCCAAAAGCTAACTGACTGCCTGCCCTACTGTGGGCACGAGCGTATTATCACTGCTCTCTTCTCCTGCCCAGGAGAAGCCACCGAGAAGACACCTGGCAGATGTACACAGTGGTGTCTCGGTGCAGCAGCACCACTCACCTGTCATGCTCTTTGTCCACCAGGTGGTACCGTGCTCTAAATGCCACCAGTCTGGCATAGTATGCTGGTGCTGGGATGGAGACCGAGCGGGTGCAGCGCACGTAGGTGTGGCAGAGCTGGTACGTGAGGATCTGCAGCTCATCTGCTGTAAACCGGTTGTCGTCCCAGAGAACATAGTAATGGGAAGGTCTGCTTGTACCCTGGGAAGGAAGGAGTGGGGGGGAATCAGAGATGCCGTTTGAGCGTGTCTCACCATGAGAGCCAGCAGCAGGTGGCTGAAAGGAATTACACATGGTCTCTCACCTACCTGATCTAACTGGGAACCTGGCCAGAATTCTGAGCAGAAGACAGATCCAAAGGCTGCACTGAAAGATGCTTTTTGCATGGGAACAAGCTATAGAGCTGACAGAACACTAGGGGATGCAGATGCCCCACTATGAGCTCTCTCTCTCTTTACGGGACTGTCACAGCTTCTTTATCTTGATCATATGCAGAAGAGAAAGCTATGCAGTCTAAGCATTAGATCAAGTACAGAGGAGCCAGTACACTGGAGTTCTGTCCCTGAGACTGCCAGGGTCTGACCAGAACAAGACAGTTAACCATTTGTGGCTTAAGTTCAGCCCTATCTGCAGTATTTGCTTCCCTTTCATGGGCTGGAGAGTCAAGGGTCCTGGGAGGCAGCGAAGTGCAGCAATCCTTGGATAAACGAAGCTAAATGCGAGGCACTAGCTGCAGCTAGCCAGTCCATCCTCCCTCCACACACAATCTGTCACTGCCTTGGCACCCAGACTGCTCCTGACCCTTCAAATACACCTTATATTTGACCAGTGGCTTCCTCCAGCTCCTCTGTAGCTGGGACAGTTGCCCATTGTCCTTGGAGTAAGAGAAAGGAAGCCCAAAAGCCTCACCCATGGAAGGAGCTCTCAACACCAGAGGAGTTACTGCAGCTAATGTAGCATCAGTATTCCTGGCTCCCTCAAAACAGCTGCAGAGCAGACAGACTGCTTCAGCAGTTGCTGGAATGGCATTCTCCCTGTGAGGGTCTCCTGGTCCCTCTTAACAATCAGGAGCAGCAGCAGGAATTCAGAGCCAGAGAGCCTGGAAAGCACAGAAAGCTAGTTGATGAGTTTCCCAGGCCATCCTAGGATGAGGAGAATTAGAAGCTGCAGGTTAGGGAAAACTAGCTGTTACACAGGGCTCTGTGTGGATAAATAGAAACCTTAATGCCCAAGAACTACAAAGAACAGAGCACACTTCACTGCCCAGACCAGGTAGCCCCTATGGACAGAAATGTTCAGCACAACTCCCCCAAGATGGGTAAGGAACTGCTCCCCTTTGCTGGAATACCCCTCTGCAACTGGGAAGAGGAGCAGAACACCTGCCGTTACATCCAACTGAAGCCACAGGTGCAGAGACCCACAGATGTCCCCCACTGTAATCTGGCCCGGACCCTAGCGTGAATGGCTATACACTGGTGAAAAGGATGTTAGGATCTTGGATGAGGACTGGATGAGGCAGGGAGACTGCAGCTGGTCAGCAAGGGGCATGGACAGAGTCAGCCAGCACTCCTGGCAAACCATCTCTAAAGCCACAAGATGGCCTAGCCTCGGACTTGGGATGCGGTACCTGAATGCCTGCATGACTGCACAGGTAGAAGTCGAACTCAAATGGGTGGGTGATGTTCGTATCCACAGTAGTTCCCGCCGGGATGTTCCCACTCTTGCCAATCTGCAGAGATTGAACAGAGACCCAAATGTTGTAACCTCTGGTTACCCACAACAGCACACCTGCGAGTCTGTCTGATACACACTGCCCCCCTCAGCTCTGCCAGACGTGTACACCCCACAGAGCCCCATGTGCACAGATCAATAGCTTCATGCCTGGCAGGTCCCCAGTGTAACCACTCATCTCAAGGACAGCTAGGACCACTGCCCTCCAGGAGCCCCTCCAGCATGCACACCGTTCCCATTTACAGAGCAGGTCTCTGCAGTGCCCCCAGCAGCCATTTCCTGAGTCCCACCAGATGGGAAACGGGAGCAAAGCAGGCCCTCTGGACAGCGAGCAAAGAAAGGCGAGGGCAGCAGGGTTCTAGTGCTCGCCGCATACGCGACACTGGTGGACAGCGCAAGGTGCAGTGAGACAGAAGCAGAAGGAGAAAGAAGTGCCACGGTGTTTGCACTTTCCTACTGCAGAAATGGACCTCAAGTGGCCAACCCCATAGCACACATTCACACTCCAATCTATACCAAGGGCAGCAAACGCCTCCACTTCCCAAGATTAAATATCTGCCCTCAAATGGGCTTGCCACCAGCTGAGGTTTGACGCCAAATATGAGTTTCACTTAGGAACCCTGCTGACAACAGGAGGACTACCCTGAGTTTTTGATGTTAACCTCTTCCCTGCTGCCCTCACCCAACATCCACTGTTTAGAACCCAATCACTGCAGCCTGAGCCACTGGATGAGAGCCAGGACGAGTTTAGCTTTGGCATTTCTCTGTTGGAACAAAGAGAAGAGCCAGAACCACCAGGATCAAAACCATTCTCATAGCCCTCCCTCTTAATCCTTAGAGCGATTTTAACCCCACAAAAGAGGACGTGCTGAAAAATGCTTTCAGCCTGGAACTTGCTCTTTAAATATTGCCCTAGAAACCCATAATGCAAATGAGCCATGCCTGGCTTCTCATACAAGCACAAAAGGCATTGCTTGTGGAGACAGAATTAGGACTGCAGGATCTCCTGCTCCATTGGCTAACACTGCTTTCCATGTAAGATCACTCAAGTTCATTTCAACACAGCTGGAGACTGATCAATCAATCCCCCAGCCTTGAGGTTCTCACCCTTTCGTTCTTATCTGCACAGAAGAGGCGAGTGTGGTGCCGCTTCTGGACGACTATGTACGTGATGCCCGGCTGATAATCCTTCTCCAGCTTGATGCAGGCATCTCGGATGGCCAGCAGCTCGTAATGAAGAATCTGAAGGAGATCGGGTACAGAATGAGCGAGAACATGCTGGCTCACTGGAACACAGCTTTTCCCTGGCACTGGGGGACAGGGCCAATATAGGGCTTTATGTGACAACAATGAGTTCGCTGGGCAACTTATTTATTGTACATCATTGGACCAGCTTCCCTGGTATTAATTAGCCTTCTCCAGTCCAAGCAGGGAGAGTGCTTGGAACCACACTGTCCTTATAGGCAACTGCACTGAAACAAATGAGGAGCTCAGAATGTATACAACGGCCATGCCCAAGGACCTCTAGGCATAAAAAAGTCCCAGCTCACATGTTGTGCTCATTTCCCCTCCTCTCATCAGCAAATATGTAAGTAGGACTATCCGCACCAACTACACAACAGCTACAGGTCTCATTTCTCGAACTAGTTCTCTAGACTTCTTGCCACTGGCATTCACCGACTATTGCAGAAAAACGCTGGCTGGATTTCCACTACTGCTCCCTGCGTCGCTCTTCAGCAACTCTGCCCCCGAACGCGGTTTCTTACAGGTTTCCTCAGATCCTGTGTGCACTCAGTGACAATTGTTGCCATTAGGCAACTTCCTGGGGGCAGGGAGAAGTGAGAGAGAGGAATTGATCCTTGCCCTGCTGGCAGGTGGGACTCCCCACTGGGGAGCATGTGCAATGGATACCAAAGCACAAGGAAGCATCATCAGTCCCCGGGTACCTGTCTACGTACAGTGGGTGACAGCAGCCATGCACTCGAACTCTTCACTTCTATGGCCCCAAGATAAAATTCAGCCTTGGGCGACTGTTTGTTCCACTCTGCCGAGCCATCTAGCCACTCCGCGTCTGAGCCGACTGTTGGATTTCCAGCACATCCAGCATCGGAGGCTAGTCCAGCTCTGATTCCCAGCACATCCCAGCATCAGAGGCTAGTCCAGCTCCAATTCCCAGCACATCCCAGCATCAGAGGCTAGTCCAGCTCCGATTCCCAGCACATCCAGCATCAGCGGCTAGTCCAGCTCCGATTGAGGAGAGCGGGCAGAGAAGCCTGCGTCAAACTTGCCCAGCATCGTGTCTAGTTCTAACCGGGGTGGTCGCTCTGCCCTTCCATACAGAGAACATCGCCCACATAACTAAGCCTGGGCCATGAAATCCGAACGAGGCACATCTGGCGCTCAACACCACCTCTACAGGGGAACATGCACCAGCATCAGTGCAGTGCAAGTATTTCCCAGCCCCGCCAGCGGGCTCCTCACCTGCGGGAGCTGCCCCTCCGGAACCCCATCCCGATAGAAGATGATCCTGGTGGGTTTGAAACGGGTGGATTTGTAGAACTGGATGAGCAACTCCCTCACCATGTAGGAGAGGTCCTCAATGATCTCCTGCCGAGGGCGCTGGACCCGTACCGTGGCACAGTAACGGCTCGGGTGGGCATCCATGCTGCCCACAACCTGCAGGGACGAAGCAGAAAGGTCACACCGCGCCCTACAGCGGAAAGGGAGAGGAGGAAGGACAGCCCTGGCTGATCATGCTGCTCTAATGGGGATGTTCAGGACCAAGTCTCCTTGGCCAGAGCACCATCCCCCACTCCTGGAGCTCAGGGATGAGCAGCCGGATGAAAAAAGGTGTGTCCACAGAGAAGCTATATCCAAAAGGAACCACTTCCAACAACTAACTGCTGTGGTTCCCAGAGGCTGGACCACATGTCAGTCCGAGGATCTCAGGTCACTTCTGCCTCCCTTCTTCCCACCATGGAACTACAGCTGCAAAGCATTCCTGAGAGACATCAGGGCCTGCTGGACTGAACTTGGGACTGGGAGTCAAGAGCCCTGGAGCTTCCCACCCAAGCTCTGCTGCCACAACCAGATGGCAAGTCAAACACACCACTCACAGGAAAAGAGGTGATCTGGAGGTGATTACTTGCTGCATTAATATAAATAAGGGAGTGGATCCTATGTTTGGATGGATCCTATGTTTCATTTAACGCAACAAAAAACCTCTATAGAACATCAAGATCTACAGATGCCTAGCATGAAACTTGGCCTCTTCCTGCACGAGTCATCATCTCTTCCCTCTGTACCCTTCCTCCCACTCCCTTATCGGGTCAAATGTAAAGGTGAAGTGTGCTGAGCCAGGCAAAGTAGTCCCTTCCCAGGCCTTTAAATGTTAGAACAAAACTGCCCCCTCTGAGAGGTCAGGACACATACCCGCTTTTGTAAAATGCTTTGAAATCTGCTGATGGAAGAAGCCGCACAATACTCTGTGTTATATCTCTGGTCGGGGAACAATTATTTCCAGAGAGACAGACCCAGCAGCAACCGCAGCAGCAGGTAACTATGTTTAAGCTCCTATTTAATGAACACCCGAGCGCTCTACTCTAGTTAGGTTCGTGTCCCATGCCCATCACCAAGGCATCAGAGCATCCTGGCAGCATTCTGAGCTGTCCAGGAATGACCAAAGGAAGCATTTCTAGTCAATGAACAACTCTTAGCTGGACAAATATTTTTAAAAGGTATCTGCAGGCTGCAAAGTCCCCAGACTCTGCTAACACTGTGTAAATAGTTCTTGAATGAAGCCACTCGAGCACAGAACTACAGTGTTTCCCAGGGAGCCAGCGAAATCTGCCTCCATTGCTGGCTGCTTGTCTGGTTCCTAAGGAAGTGATGAGGGTCTGAGTCACCCTTCACTTCTAGTTGCTAGGCAGCAGTCCTGGCCTGGGGTCCCTGCTGGAGTAGCAGGAGATTCAGCAAGTACACGCTCTGAAAAAGGAGACCTTGAAAATGTCATGGGCAGGAAGGCCAAGAGCAGCCGCGCTCAACTGTGATGGTGTGAGTCACTGGAGATTATTTTGTAACTAGAGAACAAAGCTGCCCTGGAGTACAGGAAAGGGATGTGGGGGCAGGACGCCTCACCATTGATGCTAGAACAATTCCTCCGCTATCATGAGGGAGCAGCTTCCACGTCAAGACAAAAGCTATCTGCCCTCTTTTCGAAGGCTTCAGGGCTGCACCACTTGGGTAGAGATCAGCAGCACCTCATGTCCTTCCTCTGGACACTTGGATATCAAGACACACAGGTAATCTAGCCATATAACATGCCTGACTCTATCCAAGAGAAATCATTAACATGGGCATGAAAGGGTATTTGAGACAAGGTGCTGGGGAGGCATGAAGTACTACTAATATAAATTTAGCACAAATGGCTAGATACCATAGGCTTGTCTTGTAAGAAAGTACCATTATAAACAACTTGACTGACTGCTATGACCTACAACCAGAATTATTTCTCATGTTTTTCTTTTCTTTTCTGCTCTCCCAGGTTCTGATCCACTGCCTATTGAAATCATAGGAAAGATTCCCACTGATTTCTATGGGCTTTGGACTAGGCAGTCTCCAATATAGCAGCCTCCTCCAGGTTTGCTATGTGGACTGAGTGCGGCGCTGCCAACTCTTGTAACATGTGGCTCCAGCTCCTGGAGTCATGTGATTATAGGAGAATCAACTTTCATTATTGGGGGAGGGGGGAAAAATTTCTAGCAACTCATGGATGGAGAGAGAAGCTTGAAAATGCAAATCCTAAAAGCTCAAAAACCAGAAGGCAAATAAAAACCCGAATCTATTTTGCTTTTTCTTAGCTCTCATGATTTTTTACACCTGACTCACGATTTTTGGACACCTGGGGTTGGGGATGCTGGAAGTGGCTGCAGACTGTATTCCCCCACTGCAAGCAATGAAGACTGTGACTATAGTGTATGAAAAGAATACAGCACCTGAGTCTCTATGGGTCAATCTGGGTCCCAATGATTCTGAGACAAAAGTCTCATTGATTTCAATGGGAATCAACTTCGACTTGTATGATGAGATACCTCTTCCCAGCTGTTTCGGTTTAAAAGACCCACCAAGGACTAAATCAAGTGATAAACAGTTCTTTTCCTGTGTCACTGACACTGTAAGGTATAAGAAGTGAAAGTGTTATCATTCAGTTTCCTTGATGCTATTTATGCTCTTCTTTTGGTTCTCTAACCCTGTTCTCCACCCCGCCCCTGCATACACAAGTTAACCTAGTTTTTAATAATAGGTTTCACTCTATAGCTGCTTGTGCTGCTATGCTGTGTGGAGCTGTGGCCATTTCCAGCAATATCTTGGACAAAGTTTACTGAAGTATGTGAAATTATCTTAGGAGTTCGTGGTATTAAAAAAAATTTACGTACGTTGTGGGACTGCACGCAATAGTCTCTAGAAGACAGACAGGACTAAATCCTGGGAAACGTTCAGAACATCAGACAATGATCTGTAACAATGTGCCAGACAAGAGTGAACTTTTAAAGTGACGTGGGTTTCCCAGGATGTCTCTAGAGAGAGTGGTATGCAAATACAATCCTTCTAGCTAGGCAGGAAATCGATCCTTTGAAGCTTCGCCCTGAGGTGGGGTCCACTGTCTGTTGATCACTTCCTACAAGAGGACGAGATTGAGGTCCAGACAACATAAAGGGGTGATGTGTGCTTATCTGCGGTGGTGAACTTGTAATCACAGAAAACAGTTCCCGGTGCATTTTTGAAGGACTGACTCCTACCACATGGCCTTCGGTGGAGCTGGGTGACCTCTGGGAAGCTTATCGACCTGCGTAAAGGTTCTTTTAACTTGTTGCAGTATACTGTCTCTGCAATGCTCTCGCCTTCAGATAAATGTGCTTGCTTAGAAAAGTCATGGGCAGTGCCACCATTTATTGCCTCCAAGGAGAAAGCAAAGCAGGCCTGCCAGGGCAGTGTGACTTGCTAGGAGAGAGAGACATGGGGTCTCTGCCCAAGACAAATGGCAGCTGATGGGCTGGCAGCCTAGAAGTGAGGTGCCCATGTGGGACCACAGACAGGCAACCCAGATGCAGATGCCCTGAACTGTGACACTGCAGACACCAAAAAGGAAGCTGCTTTGCTTAAAAACAAATTCTCTCTTTGGAAATAATCTCTCTTTAATTGTGGGCATGTGGCCATTGATCGTCAAGGGTTTGTAAAAGCTCACTGACCAAACTGAAGTTTAGGGTCAATTTTCAATTGAGAGCCTCCCTTTAAATGCATTTGTATTAAAAGTTAGTTAACGGGGGGGAAATAATTTTTAAAATGCTCTTTTTAAAAGTTCTGAGAGCAACGAAGCAGCAAACCAACAAACAGATGGCGCTTGCCCTGCCTTCAAGAGCGAGGAAGCAGCCAAAAGCACTTGTCTCCCCCGCCTCCTTCTAATTAAGGAGAAATAACTCTCCAAAAGATGATTTCACCCGCCAAGGAAAACCTGAGCTATAAATGGTGGGGCTCAAACCCAACAGCTTCCTCAGATGGATCAAACACAGGTGTTAGGATAAATCCCGAGAAAGGGGAAAGCTGTTGCCCTGTCAGATTGTTTCATCTTCCCTTCGTACCAGGCTAGCCATGGCTGCCTCAGCTGGGAGTGACACATGGCACTTCAGGCCTTGCTCAGTGGTAAGCCAGACTCCTGGCACTTTAATAAATACCACTGAATCTTTGGCAGGTGGTGAAAATGAAGGCTCTGCTCTTCTTGCACAGGCAATATTTTCCTGGCTTTCTGTAACTGAAATTCACTTCTCCAGCCAGAAAAGTGAAGCCCTGTTTGTACTCAAACAGTCGATCTCCAAGGAAAGCCCAGGGAAAAAATAAAGTGGTGCTGGTGATTCTGTAAAGGAGTGGCTTTTTCCTTTCTTTGTACAATTAATGCATTGGGAACTTTACTGTGGACAAATAAGTCAACAAGACAAGCTCCCTGGCCTGAAGAGCTTATTCATGGAGTGTCCCCAGCCCCCACTTCTGACATGGCAAAGTGGTTTAGAGTGACTGGTCTGAAGATAGAGGGACTCTAGTTACCCGGGATGAAAAGCCAACCCAGGAAATCCCCAGGGAACTAGTGCAGCAAGTTAGCAGGTCTCCAGAAGATGGGTTCGATTCTTACAGCCCTGTCCTGGACAGAACGGTAGACTAGCCTGATGTGTCAAGGGGTCCCGAGGACGCACTGGCCTTTAGTTCAAAGCCAGCTCAGGGTGGTACCAAGCCCAAATCGTGACCAGCTGGGTGCCCGTGAAATGACATGGGGCGGGCTGGGGCCAGCGTCTGAGCAGCGCGATGCTGCCCCCTCATTGGCAGGAAGCCAAGCGTGGACCAGGGATGGTGGAGACTATGCTTTCCCCTCACACCCTCAAGTAGCCCTGCTCCTCAATGACACATGGGGGAAAGCTCCTTCCCTTGCCTACACTACTGGGAGACAGAAGCTTCAGCCTCCAAGGCTGTCAGTTCAACGCTGCTCAGCCCACTAACCCAAGTGCTGATTCACACTCAGCAGGCAGCCCCAGCAGCCGGTGGCCACCAGAGAGCACATGACTGACTCTCTCTCAGGCTGGGTGCTTCCTTGGACACCCAGTTGGCACCTGGGACTCCCCTGGAGCCAGAGGTGCAAGGGCGCTGAAACAACATTGACAGTGGGGGTACTGAAGGCCATTGAACCTAACTATTATTACATCAACTCAGGGTGCTGCCCCACCCTCAGCACCTCTAGGTCCAGAGCCCAAAGAGGGACAGATGTCTAGCATAACAATATTTAAGAACAGCCATGCTGGGTCAAACCAATGGTCCCTCTAGCCCAGTATCCTGTCTTCCAACAGTGGCCAATGCCGGGTGCTACGGAGGGAATGACCAGCACAGGTGATCATCAAGTGATCCCTCCTGTTGGCCATTCCCAGCCTCTGGCAAACAGCGATCCCTGCCTATCCTGTCTAATGGCCATTGATGGACCTATCCTCCATGAACTTATCTAGTTCTTTGTGAATCCTATTATAGTCTTGAACTTAACCACATCCTCTGGCAAGGAGTTCCACAGGTTGACTTTGTGTTGTATGAGGAAATACTTCCTTTTGTTCACTTGAAACCTGCTGCCTATTAATTTCATTTGGTGACCCCTATTCTTGATACGAGAAGTAAATAACACTTCCTGATTTACTTCCTCCACATCAATCATGACTTCTATTTTATTGCCCCTTAATCGTCTCTTTTCCAATATTAAAACGGTGCCCCTATTTAAGCAGGGATGCTCTCACAGGGATCAGACAGAAGCTGGCAGCTACCTACATGAATGAAAGAACACAGGTAAGACAGCTCTGTGTGAATAGCACCAGGTTTAACTAAAGTGCACAGCCTCTGCCTCGCACTCACTCCATCTCTCCCCAAAGGGCACTGGAGTGGCGGCGACAGATGCAGCGCTACCTCCCTCTGAACCGGAAAGGTAACTCACAGCTGTTATAGAAGGCTTCTTCCCGTCCCCCGCTGGTGGGTGGGTGACATCAGCACCAAGGAAGATCACTGGCTGCTGAAAGACGGCCGAGCTGATTGGGAAGAAGAGACAGTGGGAATATATGTGACTGAAATAGCTGCAGAGATTCACAGACTGCACTGGGGTTACTCACGCTGACTGCCACTGAGTTATGGGGAGGAGGCAGGCGGCAGCGAGGAGATCTCCCTGGACTCTTGCTTAAGTAGGAGGAATTGCTCTGAAAAGGTCTCCGCCTCTGTCTTTTCCTGTGGTTTGCATGATCTTTGCTCATGACATTAGGACCACACTCTACCTTGGCTTGGAGCATCCACAGCCCCAGGAAGTGCCACAAATCAGCCAAATTTCTAACCTGGCTAGACGCCGGACGCCAGTGATGACTGAGGACAAAGTAATGGAAATACCATCACATACCCAAACCAAACATTTAGGCCCCAGTCCTGCAAACATGCTGGCATGTAGTTAACTTTCCACACTGGATCAGGTTAAGGATATAGGCAAGTACCTGCTTCAGGCCTTGCAGGACTGAGGTGTTAGTCTGAGTTATTTATCCTAGTGACAAAGAGGAAAACACATACCCAGTGGTGAAGAGAGATTTGATTGCTTTTCAGAACAGACCCTGTGCTAGCTTTCCTCACCGGCTATCTGACTCTCTTCACTGGCTGCACAAGCTGCCTCTAGAGGAATATTGCAGAGAGGGAACTCTATGCACACAAAACATGACTTCAACTGGTGGCCACCACAGCCTAGCTAGTGGCATATGTAGCATGCAGCAGGTGTCTTGCAGGGGAGGACTGGCGGGAGAGCATCCTCAGGGAGGGGATCTCTGCTTTGCTATTCTTTTCCTTATCTCGATTCAGAGCCCACATTCAGTGACCTTCAGGATACATTGCAAGACTTGACTTTTTCTCTGGGGGTGGGGGGGGAAGGGGGAAGGCAGGGAAGAGCTCATTCTGGGGTGGGAAAGGTTTATTTTGAGGCCCATCCTTCCAATGCCCTTTTGATAGTGTTGGAAACTTGCCTGGTGACTCTAGGAATGGGGGAGAAATGTCCATGGCCATTTCTGCAGCTGACTCAGGTTCCAGGTTCACATAGAAGGCACAACTTGTGTTGTATGTGTGTTCACTCCCGCCTCCCCCCCGATTCCAGAGTCAGGGCAGGACAGGAGATGTGAACAATCGCTTGCCATGCTCTCCGACTGGTACAGCCAGACAGAGATGAGCTGACACAGCAAGCTCCATTACAGACCCTGGTTTCCTTTGATCCTGGCCACCAGAGGAGCAGAGTGGAGGGAAAGAGGGAGGAAAGCCCTGCTTTACTCTCCAGTAGCAGCTCCCCTTTGGAGCTGGGTCCTGACCTCTTTACCAGAGCAGAAAGGCTGCAGGAAGATCCTCAGAGAGGGATAAGAGAAAGGGGAGGATGTGCCAGGCATGGGGGACAAACCCAGCCAGCCGTTGTGAGGGCAGGGACAGATACATACCGCTGGTGAGGCACAAGGATGTTGTTGATCCCACCCAGTTTGACGTTGATTTTGAGGCAGAGGTTGGAGAGGGTTTGCGGAGACGTTTTCACCACATTCTTGACCTGAACACACTGCGTAGCCATCCCCAGGAGCGTGTCGCCAACACGCTTCACCTCCGCTGCCAGCAGAGAGGCAGAGCATTAACACAGCACCTAAAGTATGTGCATTTACAGGGACAGCAGGGACCACAAGGCAGGACTCCTGGGTTCTACCCCCAGCTCATTCAGAGGGAACTTAGGCAAGTCACTTAAGCACTGTGCTCCAGTTCACCCATCCGCAGAGCAGGTATAATTCTTCCCTACCACAGGGTGAAGCTGAGAGACTTAGTGCCAGTCAAGACCAAGACGTCCCAACAAGCCCTGCAAGGCAACCTTTTAAGCCCTAACATCAGGCACTCTACGGGCTTTGCAGGCATAGGCAAATCATTGAGTGGGCGGATGAACAGATTCAAAGCCGTTCTAAATCCCAGCTCCCTAACTGTGTTACCATGCAGCTCCTAACAACCCCAGACACTTTTCAGCACATCTATAGCTCCCTTTTTCATTTCATCTCTACCTGCAGTTTAGCTGTTCCTGCATTCAGAAATCCCAGGCTTATTCCTGGATTCTAAGCCCATTCTGAACATCCGGTCTGACCTCCACTACGGCACAGGCCAGAGATCCCAACCCAGAGATTTCTGCATGGAGCCTAAAACTTCTGGTGGAGCTACTGCATTTCAATCAACATTAAAACGTATCCACCCTCATCCTGACTACAGAGCATGGATGGGAATCAGCAGCTTTCGAGATCGGTCTTCAAATCGGGAGTAGACAGTTTATGGGAGGAACAGCTGATACAGGAGACTCAAGCATTTCTATTACAGCCCTCCCCACACGGATGTACCATATACAGGTGTTTTCCCTGGCAGGATGACGATGATGAGCTGGAGCCCTGAATAAGTGTTTTTAAGGTGTCGGAACATCGGCTCCACGCTGTCCGCACCCTGTGCGTATTTGCAGAAACATGGCTGGCCTTGGATCGGCATCCCTGCATCCTTGGAAATCTTGCGCAGCTGGTCTGTGAAGTTCCTGCACCAGGAGGGAAAGGAGGAGTCAGTCCCTGTGCATGTGTGGTTTACCGCTGAATGGTGACCACCGAACAGCAGTAAGCAGCCAGAGTGCCGAAGCAGGGGATGGGAAAGGAGCCCATTCCATTCCCACCACTTAGTGGGATACCGTAACACGACAGCCTGACTGATCCCAAGAGGAACAGGAAAAGGGAGTCACGCCCAGCCCTGCACTCAACGTGCTTTGCAGCCATGCACAAAACGACTGACATGTGAAAGAGCTGAGCAGATCCAGCCCAGCAAAGATCTCCTCCCCACACTGAGAAGAATTTATTTTGACAGGTGAACAAGTTATATGCAGCTTTGAATCATATGCCAGGGAAGTGGAGGCGAGCAGATTTGCCTTGCAGACTGGTGAGCTTCCACAGGTTTTGGAGCGCTGATGCGAATCATTCACGTGTTCCCAAACTTTGGAGAAGTTAGCGTTCTGCATGTGACTGGCTGATCAAGTGGCTTCAGACCCTTTTCAGTTTGCTGGTGATAAGTTTGAGGTAGGCACACCAAATGCCCCAGAACTGCAAGCTCAGGATGGCTACTCTTGACCTACTCTTAAAGAGATCACAGAAGACAGGACTTCCCTTCTATTAGCTGCAGCTCAGGTAGCCAGGTGCCCCCTGCCATTTTAACCTAATCAGAACTGTCCCAATAGCCATGTCTCATCTATGGCTAATTATGGAAGGAGAAGTGCAGATGAGACCCGGAGCATCAATTCCAAGACCAGGATTTGATTCATCTGTGGGTTTGCTGAGAGTTTAAGATCCAGAGTCCGGGGCAACATTTCCAGGCGCCAAGCAGCCTGTTCCACTCCTCACTTCCTCCTATTTAATGGAGGACAGAGCTCATGTTTAGCTATTAAAGCCTTCCAGAAGGACAAGAGTTAAGAGGCTTTAGGTCAATGTTTTAGTCTGTTCGAGCCATCTGATGCAGCTATGGTGGGAGTACAATGCATTGCCAGCATAGTCAGGCAAGAGATACATGATTAGTGCTCCTCCAAGCAGCAGCACCCAAGGGTTCGATGCCTGAAAGAGGCAGAAGGAATGTTTTCTGCTTTTTTAAAATTTAAGTTTGCGTCTTCCATATGAAGAGAAAGCCAGAAGAAGCCACCTTCACCTCTTGCTCTGTAGGGCAGAGCAGACAAGCCATGCTTTAGGGCTACATGTGGGAGGAGACAGCAGAGGGAGCTCCTGGGAACCAGAATGAGAGTCCAAGAGATGTGGGAGGGTGTCGGTCTAATAAAGGAAACCAAGACACTGTGTTAAACTCCAGTGTAAATCTGAAAAGGGAGAAAGACACCTGTTTGCCAGACAACGGGTGACAAAAATGTCGTACGTTTCCAAACCTCTGGGGGGGGGTGGCGGGGGTATTAGTGGAGAAGAACATTGCATTTAAAAGAGCTTAACACAAGGAGCTGCAGCTTAAAAAAACCCTAAGCCAACTTTTCAGCATGCCAGGCCCATCATAACCCCTGTTCTTCCCCCAGCGCCCACCACAGGCTGCCCAGCACCTTACTTTAGCACCTCCTCCCGACACTGCTTCTGGGGGGCAAAGCAGGCGATAGCCCAGACTTTGATCTCGATCCCGTTGTAGAACTGTTTCCCACGCATGTCCCACACGCCTTGGTTGGGAGTGGCAATCGCCCGGTTCTGCAAAGCAAGCATTCAGAGGTCACACCACAGAGTCCAACCCTCCCAAATTGGGAGGACCCTGCAATTTCCTTGTTAAAAGCCCCTTTTTACATGGAAGATCAAACTGGGGAGAGAGACAAAGTAATGGAAGCTGCTGGGGACTGGATGGATCAGGGGCTTGGAATCTAGATACTGAATCTTCATATGACTGGTTCTAACCCAACCTGGGCTGGTAGCGATCCAGAGCTGTTCCCATCTGACTGCTGAGTGGCCCCACATGATACATATTGGGCGGGCTCAGTATAGGTTCCAGTGGTCCTTGGGAAACAGGTTTGGGGGACCCACTGGGCAGGCATTAGTGCATAAAAATAAATTTCAGATTTGAACCAAGAGCCACAGAGGTGAAAGGCCAACAAATCCATCCATGCAGCCATCCAGCTCCCTGTGTCCACTGGGCTCCACTCAGCCCCAAGTAAAGCAGCATTAAAGCCCATTTCGGGAAACATTGTTTCAAAGGACGTTAACAGAAAAGAAAACCGCAGGCCCAAACTGCTCCTCTTCAATGTCTCTGATGCAGGGACTTCTGTCTCCCCTTAAACCAAAGTCCTCTCTTTAGAGGCTGGGGTTGTCGAAGGGCCGTACTGCATAACTCCCCGAGACTCCTTTGGAAAGCCCAGCCTTCAGCATCAACGGGAGCAGTCCAGCCTCTTGGTCTGGTCAAAGAGCCATAGGCTGTTGAACTTTCCAAGTCCCGACTGCAAAGGAACAACTTCCTCTTTGGCATGAAAACGGACAGACGCCCAATTGAAGACATGCTCCAGCTTACCCGGCCTCCATACTGCAAGATTGGTGCTGGCAAGACCCTCCCCGTCACCTCAGTCATGTCATCTTTCACCTTTATCCCAAACTCCTGTATGTACGGATCCAGGTTGTAACTGGCATTCTTCATCTGGGAGAGAAAGGCCGGTGGGGGGAAGACACCAGTTCAGTTCCTTACCCTGCTTAGTAAACGGTATGGTCTCCTTGGCCAATGTATGGGCAAAGCGGTGGCATGAAACCACTGAGAAGCAGTCAGGCAAAAGAACCTATGCTGTACCCAAGAACATACTCAGAGCTGGTCTGCAGCCCTGGGCAACGATGAAACTGACCCCATTGGGGCAGAACAGAGGTGCCCACACAGTGATGCTGGAAGATGGCGACTCCCAACCAGACCTGGGGTGGGCTGAAGGGAACAGGTGCTGTACTAATTCTCTGTGGTCACTGACACAGCAGGCATTTTAAAACTAAGGGCCAAATTCTTCTCTCAAAACTGGAGCTAACTCTGGATTTACACCAGTGCAGCTGAGAGCAGATTTGTTCCTGAGAATTAAAGGTTCTCAGAACAGATTCAGAGTATCAAGAAACCCACATTAAGTGTTCCAGTAGAAAAATCAAATGTCCCTGGCTTCCGGAGCCTGCAGACCTACGCTAGAGTAACCTACCCACCACCCCCTCATCACCAACTGGCTGCACAAAAAGGATTCTCCAGGCTCCCAATATGCCTTGTTTTTACCCATGCAGCCACAGAGCCTTAGGGCAGCAGAGAAGCGCTATGGATAGCGTGTCCCCTGAAGGGCTGGTGAGAGGTTTTCCTTCTGGATCCTGTAAGTGATCACTGCCCATGAGCTCCCAGGCCAGGTTTATTTCTCTAGTCTTAGCTCTATCTCTTCTGGGTTGGGATTCTGCCAATAACAAGGTCCCTGCATTGTGCACAATGAGTTTCCATCGCCACATAGGGAGTTAATGTGATTTGTACGTGTTCATAAATTCACAGCCTTATTCAAGTCTAGCGTTAGAATAATATTCAGACCATTAGCCGTATGAACCTCTCCTGAACGGCTCAATACGCTCTCCAGTAAAAACAGAATGGCCTGTTTGTGAGAGACCAGGGAGTGGAGCACAACGTTCTGTCACTCCTGCACCACACAACAGTCAGCTTCCATCCTACGCTCAATTGCACAGAGTTCTTGCAAAGGACACTCCTTCTCCACCAACCCGCCCTCCCAGAGGACAAGGAGGAGTGCTGCATACCAGTCGGCTGATTTCCTCTTGTCTATCCGGAGCAGATCTTGCTGTTGCTTTTATCATGGTTGACGTCTGATTGTCCGTTAGCTTCTTGATGCACCGCTGGCCTGCCACAATGTTACACACCTGCCGGGCACAAAGCAGAGGACAGCCGTCAGAAGCATGTCAGAAAACACACGTGTAACCCGCGCCCACTCCAGGTGGTGCTTGGGCCCCCTCTAGTGGTGTCTGGGCCACATATAGACGTCAATGAGCCAGCCACCGCGCTATGTAACAGGGTCTGGCCTTTCAGCACAGGCTAATCCACCAAGATCAGAGGTGCTGGGTTCAATTCCTGCTACCCACAGGCCACCAGGGGTGCTCAGAGTTCCTGCACCAGGAGACTCTGCTAGGAGAAGCAGCATCAATAAAACTGCTCTGCTGAACTGAAAGCAGCTGCATTTAGACCAATCCAGGATCCCCTTGGCTCCTCCCTTCGTAATATCTCCCTGTGGCACACAGCGGTTTCCTGTCCTGGGGACTGTAATGCCCTGGTCTAATTTCGGGTTTGGCGAGTGTGCTGGTTGGGATTGGTGGCCTGTGATACACCCATCAGAAAAGATGGGCTGGCGGCCTCCTCTGGCCGCAAGCTCTGTGACACGATCAAGGTTCTTCCGCTTCTTTGCGGCGCATCTCAGCAGCCAGCTGGTCAACAAGGGGTTGCTGATAGGACAGAGCCCCTCCCTTCTAGGTTACCAGGTCCAGCCTAGATCAAAATGACTAAGGGGGAAGGTTGGCAGATTGACAAACCCACTGCAGTCTCCCCACCCTTCCCAAACTAGAGGCCCATGGAACTGGGCTCCCTGCTAGCAGTCTCAGGGGACAGGACAAGGAGCAATTGGGCCTGAGACTCCTAAGGGCTTTGCAGCCCCTTTTTATAGCAATGATGCAGACTTGGCACTCACCTCCAGGGGCAGATATGTGTGCTTCTGCTCCTGGCCGACCTGCAGACACGGCAGGTGGGGGTATTTTAGCTGCAGGCTGTATTTCTGCTTGAAGTACTGAGCCACGGTACATTCCACCGTCTGACCACTCTCCAGCTGCAGGGGGAACCTGGCAAGACAAGGAAGATGTTCAGGGTGCATCAACTTAACCAAGAAATCCTAAACACAGCCCAAACCAGAGCACTGTCTGTTCTGCCACAGGTGGAGGGAGCCAAGAGGGGTGTCTAAAGCAGTTGAGCATCTAAGTCCAACATAACCCAATAAACAAGGGAGAGAGAAAACAAAGAGGTGGCCATACAGCAAGTCTGCACAGGAATATTCTGGTCCTTGGGTTGCTCTGAGGCCCACAGATCAAGCACAGATTTAACAAGCTAGGCAGGGAAATCATTTTCTTGCAGGTAACATGGTGAGTACATAAATATGGCCACACTGAAGGTTAGTAGCATTTATATTTGCTCCGTTGCCCTTGGCAGCAACACAGCTGGGCTCCAGAGGAAAGTCACCAATGTAGTCCTTCTTGCCACAGGGTGGTGGCTCTTGAAGGGTTAAAGGGGTGTGGGGTTTCAACACTTCAGAGCCAGCAAAAAAATGAACTCATGCTGCTAAGCTGCATAGAATGAAAATGGTGCTGCCTAACAAAGGGCAGGAGTGCAGGAACACAAACTCCGCCTGCATCAATTGTTTCCCAGCTTCATAAAGAGAACCCGGAGTCAACCCAATATTCCTAATGTGATCATAAGTAGCCAGCCATGCTACAAATGGCTCAGAGGAGGCATCACATTGTTTCAGAACCGACTGCGCCTAGGATTTCTTGGTTGATATTTCAAGTGAAAGTCCCTGACAGGGGTTTTGGAATTAAGGAGGTGAAAGGAATAGGGAAGACCGCAGGGTGCACACGGTGCTGGGACAGTAAAGCACAGAAGGAATGCGTGAAGGAGTGCTGGGCCCAGGAGTGTGCAGAAAAGGGAGTCCCTGAGATAAAAGGGAGTCATCTGGGAGATCTGTTGGGGAACAAACTCTAGGCCCTTCAAAGAGCCACTGCTTGCACTTGGATCTGTTCTTCCCACCAATCTACCTTTGATGGTTCCAGATTATTAGGGAGCCCCTGGCCAAAAAGTGCTAATTATTTTTCCCAGGCAGTTGTGAAAGAAGCGATTTTCCCAGCAGTGTTTCCAAGGTACTTTAAGATGTCAAAAATTATTTCACTAAACAGATTTCAGTTTTCAAACATCAAAAAGGTTAAACCTCCCCCTCCCCCCAAAAGGTTTACTTTTCTCATTGGGGACACCCAGGAAAAAGCAGCAACTAAAAAGGTGTCTTGATCCAATGCTCTTTTAACACACCCCACACAGAGAAGTAGGCCATTTCACTGCCGGTCCCAGTGCAGAACCCACCCCATACCCAGAGAGATGAAACAACACTCTTCTGCACGTCTCATCTGGTGCATTTTACAGAGTACTGGGGCAATGTAGTTGAGCTGGGGAGTCCTAGAGAGGAGCTCTCTGAGGAAGGAAATGGCTCTACTTGTGCTCACATGCTTATGGGCACAAATAATTGAAGGGATTTATTTCCCTCCTGACCAAACCTGTTCGCCAGGGTCTATTTTTGACCTAGTACAAAGTCGAATTCAAAGAGTTACAAACTGGAATGAAATTAGCTCACGGCTTGTGACGCATAAGAGCATCTTCTCAGCTCCCACTCCTCTGTCTCCTGTGCCCATCATTCACAGCACACTACATGGAGCCAAGCAAGTCCTTCCGTGTGGAACATCTGCAGAGCCCTGAACCCCACAGCTTCCTTTACTGTCACATACTAGAGTGTGCCCTTTGTATCTCACTAACACTCCCAGCAGCTGCTAAACAACAAAGAATGGCTTAGATTTTTCCAAGGGCATTTTCCCACCCGCCTTACGTCTGGTGACTGGCTGGTCGCCTGGTAACGTTACACACTCGGTATTTCCTCTTCATCTGCCCACAGTGGGTCACCTCTACTTTCAAACCTAATGCAAAGGAGACAGACAGCAAATCTCTGATAAATGTCAGGAGCTACACTGAGCATTTCCATAAAGAGTTAACCCTTTGGAGATTTGGCCTGTCTACAGACAGGCCCTCCGAAGCACTTGTTTGCCAGCTACTGAGGAAGATTCCTAAGAGCTCAATGTGAAAAAGCGCATCTACACAGCCTTCAGCAGCCTCCCTATTTCAGACCGGGGGGAGGGATGAAATGCTTTCCCCAAGGTCATAGCCAGTTTGAGGCACAGCTGGGATAGGAAGCCAGATTCCCCAAGTCCCAGGGCAGTGTCTTCACACTAAGCCATCCCAAGCAGAAAGTTACTCTGCCCCTTGAAATCTCAACACCCGCCCACCCAGCCAATTCCAGGACACAAGACAGCAGCCCGCGCCCCATCTCTTGACCTTTGATCTCCTTGGTGAAGCGCACCCTCTGCGAGTCCGTCAGAGGCTTCGGCTGCTCATCAATGTTCCGGATATCCAGCACTTCACACATGAACTCAATCACGGGCTGGGCTTTGTAGAAGGCCGTTGCAGAGACTGCAGGGAAAGAGAGCACCAGACATAGATGTTTCCTCTCCCTTTAAAGAGAGTAACAGCAGGCGGGCCCTCCCCTAAGCTAAAACTGGGTCATATCTAGGATGCATCCTCCCCTTGCTGTGGTCAGTCTCCTATTGTCCCAAGCAACTGGGCTCCCAGCACTGCCCTGGGGAGACAATCTGACAGCCGAACAAGTGACCCCACAGCCTCTCACACCACCCAACCCAGCCATGAACCCACTGGCCAAAGCAGGGATTTGTGGAGGCACATCATTTCTAGTGAGATGGGTGATGCCAATCAGGAGTGCAGTCCCACTGTGCTAGGCAGTGTTCAAACACACAAAAACCTGCCCCTGGGCTTCTCCCAATACAGATCCTTGTCGCCTGACAAGTACTGCAGCACCAATATCCAACGGGTGCCAGTCTGCATTTAGCATCCCACTGGCGCTGACCTCACTGCCATGATCAATGTCCATTGGGAAGCTCCCACCAAACTAACAGGTGCCATTAGGTCAGTGTCGAGCCCTTCTCGCCACTTACGAGTCTTTCCACTGTCATCAGCAGATATTGTAACACTCCTGTAACGAGCACTGGGGGAGACATGTCCACATTGAACGCAGCAGCCCCCAGCAGAGAGTGGCTGAGCCTAGGCCTGCAGTCTTGGGTCCGCGCTATGGAACTAAAACCCGCTATGCTGACTTTGCAGCTCAAGCTCTGAACCCACCCTTCATCCCAGGCTTCAGAACCATGGTGGAATGTCTACATGACTGATTTCAGCACCAGTCTGCAGATCCAGGCTGAGACTCGCCACTGCTCACTGGGGCAATGTCCCCTAAGCAGAAATCCCACTTGCGCAGGAAGGGGCGTCTCCCATCTGCACAGCACCACCCCTCGGCAGCGAGAAGGCGCCTGAGCAGAAGGGTGAGTCCGTGAGAGAGGGTGTATGTTAGCAGGGCCAGCTGGGAGCCTGCCAGCACTGAAAGTGAGTTACCATCAATGTTGAGCATCATCTTCCACATGGCAGGTCTCACGGACTGGTGGAATCCAAACCAAACCTCCCTGCCGCCTCCCAGAGGATGGTAGTAACCTTCAGGAGGGGAGAAGAAGGAGCGGCCCACCGGGGTATACCTGCAAGGCAGAGGAAACAAGGCTCATGGTATTCAAAGTAACGTCTGCAGCCAGCTGTGCGAGAAGAGTGACTGCAAATCCGCCTCCACACCCAGGGAAATCACTTTAAAAAGTCTTTCTTATGTAGCCTCCTAAATCCATGTGCAGACGCCAAAATAAGGTCCCATTATATGTATCACAGGAGTACTTAGGGGTCCTAGTCACGAGCCAGGACCTCACTGCGCTGGGTGCTGTACAAATAGAACCAAAAGGGCGCCCCCTGCCCTGAAGAAATGACAATCTAACAGCGCCAGTGAGACTGGGTGTGCTCAGCCCCTCTGAGGATAAGGCGGTCACTAAATTAAGTGGCTAAATACAGACAGCTGATAAAAGCTAGGCACTCGAGGTTGGAAATTCTGGCCTCCCAAAACTCCCCTGCCTTCTCACGATATTGGGAACGTTAGCTAGCTAATCAAAGCCCTGGAGAGCGGCTATTATGAGCCCCAGCATCTTCCTCCATCACTCAGGAGAGTGAAACACCAACTGGTTTGCACAAGTTCTCTTAGAAACATACCCAAGAAACTCCTCACTACCAAGGGTGCAAGGACCAGCTTTGCAGCCCAGGAATCGGAGTCACATCACAGGCTACAAACCCCATCCAGCACCCAAAATGAGGCCAAAGTCACACAGCCCCCTGGAGACCAGGCTAATGTGTGTCACAGACAGAGAGCAGGGGGGACCAAGGTGCACCGCTGCCCGTGGAATTGTTATCTCGCCAGCTCTCCTCCGAACACGTCACCCCCTCCCACGTGCCCGGGGAAACGGAGTACCTCATTGATGCCAGGTGCCTCATGGCAACGTCTAGTGCCTGGACAGATTCCAGTGGGACGGGGATCTGCCCGCTCACCAAGGCTTCATGGAGCATCCGCCAGCTCACGATCGCCATCCACTTGATGGAAACCTTAAATATCCTGTCTTTGCCTTCCCCTGGGATCGTTACCTCAAAGTCAACCTGGGGCAGGAGGAGAGGAAGAGGAACAGAGGGAGAAAGAGAAGTCATTGGGATGCTGCTAGCCAGACAGCCGCACTCGTTTCCTCCCCACACCTGCACCAAACACACCCCGTCCCTTCAGGGCATATAACCTTCTGCCATGAAAAATGCACCTAGGAAAACAATATGGTCCAGCAGGGACCAAGAGTCCCAGGTCCTTGTCTCAGCTCTAGCACTGACCTGCTATGTGACTCTGGGTGGTCGTTCTATGCCTCTGGTTTCCCCTCCTGCCATCTGAGTCATCTATTTAAACTGGAAGCGCTGTGGGGCAGGGAGCACCTTCCACTATGTGTTTGTTCCCAGCTCGACACAGCAAGGCCTGTGACTCCCTTCATGCCACTAGTCTAGTCAATCTCTAGCACCTCCACACCTCAGTTTCTTCACCCGCAAAATGACACCATGACACTTCCCTGGTGTCATGGAACTTGTGGGTCGAACTTCTTGGATGCAGGGTTTGTGAACCGAACCTCCTTCCCTCTCCCCAAGCTCCTTCTGTTTTGTTTTCAAGAGCCAGGATCATCCCCATTCACTCTCTCCATACAATGTGCTCCCAGGAAGCCTGGAGTGCCCCTGGCTGGACCACACCCCAAGACCTCTTGCTCCCTGCTCTCACCCGTTCGTTTCCGATGGGCAGGGCAGTAACTGTGTAGATGTTCTTTTTCCCATCATATACTGGCTTCCGATCTCCAAAGATCTGAGGTTTGAAGTGCTGCACCATGTATTCCACAACCTCCCTGCAGAGAGAACGGGGAGCAAGAGAAAGGAGAAAGGAAAGGGAAAAAAAGCAAAGCTAACTGGATCATTTATTTTTCTAGTTGCTTCACAGATTAGTCACTTGGGACAGAACAGGCCATATCAAAATTACTGTACCTGGGCCATCTTGTGAACTGAGGGCCGCGCCACAGGCAGATCAGAAACAATCAGAGATAACCCGCGAGCCGCCAGATAAGCGGGTGTGCCTCTTGCCTGGTATCTTGTGAAATCAGCGACAGCATAATAGGGTTACAGGGTGTGCAGGTATGGGCACCTGCACACTCAGGAGCTAGTAGCCGCCCCAGGGACCATCCCACAAGGGTAGAGGACAGCTTCAAGCATCTACACAGACACAAGCTGCCAAATGGCCAGGAAACAACAGCTTCTGCTCACTGGTCCCCCAAGCTGTAAATGAAATATGCTGCCTGGGAAGGGGGAGATGGAATCAGGAAGTTACACTGGCCCAGGGTCTGGAGCTTGCTATTTTTAAGTCTGCATCTGTTGCCAAAATAGCACAGCTGCTCCGAGGGACTGGGGACAGTATTACGGTCCAATATCTCCCGAGCCATCAGGGCCAGGAACAAATGCCGAGCTGCACAGGAAAGCTGGGACTCTACAGGTCTCCATGTCAGCGTATGGGTCAGCCATCTGTGCAGCTGAGGGAATGCCCGCATCATTTGGCACAGGAAGGCTTAGAGCACATTGCACAGAGTGTGCGAGCTACATCCAAGAAGAAACGCAGCCATAGCTTGTACGTTCTCAGTATCTAGAGTGACCATGGATGCCATTAGATAGTGGAGTTCACACTGCTTCCAGGCCGGGTGCAGTACAGCTCTGGAACAAAACAAGCCATGGGTCACAAGCCACGCTGTCATTGCGGGGGTGTCCGTGCGTGTGACAATAATGATCGTGGAATCTCAAACATTTTGCGTCTTGTTGCAAATTTGAACCTGACCCGGTTTTCATGCTGACAGAGACAATGTTTGAAAAATCAGTTCTGTTGGCAAAAGGTGACATTTCGTGTTTCCACAGCCAGATCACGTTATCTACTGAACTTCACAAAGGTGGCAAAAAACTACCAGAGATTTTGCAAACAGCTTCCAGCAGTTTCACATGGGGTTTTGGGCCCAGGCAGTGCCAGAAGAAACTTTCGCACACATCCTAGTGTGAGGAGGGACCAGAGATCACAGAAGTTCCGGTCTGGGACTACCCTCACCCCCTTTTCCCGGGAAGGGAACAGCATTCACAACTGGTGCTTCTGTACAAGGGAGCTGAAAGAGTGCTGAATCCTTTAATACTTGCCTTACCTGTTGACTCTGCGTGGACATTTATCAGGCTTGATATCCACTTCATAGTGATAAACATCGATCTTGGGAATGTCCACTTCAAAGTAGTTGGCTAAGAGTTTGATAGGCTTCCCTACAGTTCCTATCCCGGGCCGACGCGGGGCTTGAAATACTTGCTGCAAAGGTGGCAGGTAAGTGCCTGCAGCTAGAGAATAAGAGACATTGGGAAGATCAGGAGATTGGGGGAGACCACACCAGAGAAGCAGCCAGAGATTGTGAAGTTAGAATTCCACAGATAGCTTTTGGGGACAAGAGCCACATGGGAGCTTGTAGTTCTCAGCAGACATTTGTTTTCCTTAGTATGTTGTTCTCTCTCCTCTGTTTCAGTCTCTCTGCGTGCCTGATCAGAGGAGACATGACTGATTGCATGTTATTTTTACAGAAGTTTCTAGGTGACAGCACTGCAAGAGGTGGTTACAACTTCACAAGTAGGATCAGAGCAGCTAGAGATGGAAGAACCTTCCCTGGTCACTGGGCCCCGATTCTCTACCAGTGCCAAGCCCTGTCATGCTTTCAAGTGACTGCTTGCTTTCTGGGTGCCTTTCACTCATGCATCTTCAAACCATCATCAAACCACACATGCAGTAGGAAGGTATCCCTATTCTGCAGATGGGGGAAACTGAGGACCCAAGGGATAGTAACTTGTCCAGGACCACATGAGCTGGTGGCAGAACTGGGGTAGGAGCCCTGGCTCCGAGCCGCATGCCCTGCCCACTAGCACACTTAAAACACAACCTCTCCTAAGACGTAAGGAACGAAAACCCAGGGAACTCAGTTATCTTGGGCTCCCAGGGTCTGGCGGTACTCAACACATATCTTAAAGAGTATGAAAACATCCAGAAATCTTCCCAAGCTGTATACTTTTCTTTTTTTTTTTTTTAAAACACTCTGCAAAGAACTACTCGGTGTGTGCAAGAAGCCAGAATTCATCCCCAAAGTCCGCCTGACACGGTTATCTGCAGGGTGGAATGTTCAGCAGTGGCTGGAAGGTCAAGTGCAACCCTGCATGTCTGCCAGGAACCATCCCCTTCCACAAGCCACTGCACCGGCAACAAGCTAATGGAGTGTTTGAGGCACGTGCAATTACTGACATCCGATACTGAGATAAACCACAAAACTGGAAGGGCAGGTACTTGACATTCCCCCTCCCCGCAACTCCCAGTACGAAATTCTCCTGCTGGAATCTTTCCCCAAACATGTCCAGTGATGCTACTCCGTCAGCCGGCACTTGCCGCCAAAAGAATGCAGAGAAGCCCAACCGTTGTTCTGCCTCCAGGCACGTCTGCTCAGCTGCAAGGCAGCGATGGGAACGTTAAACATGATCCAGGCTGGGCTATGACAAATGGAATGCTTTGTTAGAAGGACAGCCCTATAAATAGCCTTTGGACATGTCAACTCCCAAGCCATGCACCACAGCAGAGAGGCTGAAGCCTTGATGGTTCTCAGAATGAGATGGAAGGAGACGTGGTTCAGCAAACCACACAGAAGTGGGCCCCAATAAATCCTTGCCATCAGCAGAAAGCTAGGAAGGGGCCTGCTAGAGGAGCAGCGTGCAAGCTTCAGGCTTGACCACTGAAAATTCTGCAGTCCCATTAGTAATTAACTGGGTGGATTAAATAAAAACAAAGAGCAGGCACAGGCCATGGAGACCCAAAGACCCCCCACCACATCCCTGTGGGTCTGCCTGAGTCAGCTTTTAGAGGAACTCTCTGTAGGCAGACCGATGGTCCATTCTCTCCCTTAGCTTCCCTGTTGACGTGACCACTGAGAGGGGCGCTAGGAGTGACAAATGCGGTGGGGAATGTACGTGCCAAGCAGGAAGCAGATGGGAATGGGAGCTCGGAGGCCCCTGAATAAATTATATTTAAACATTAGCAAAGCCTCTCCTTTCCCCAGCTAGCCTTGATGTACAAGTGGCTGTATCCAAATCAGTAAGCACTGCTGGCCAGGGACTCTCTCGTCACATCTCTTTATACAGTACCTAGCACAGCGAGGATCTTTGGGCGCTGCCATAACGAACACTATTAGCAGTAATAAGCAATAGACTCAGACGAAACCACCATTATCATCCCAGTGGCTCAGGCTTTCTGGACCCCCGTGCCCCTTTCAGGAATCTGATTTGTCTTGCGTATCCCACGTTTCACTTCACTTCAAAACTGCTTGCTTACAAAAGCTGTGATAAAAACAACAAAATTTTCATAGCACAGTAGTACTGACAAATTGCTCACTTTCTCACTGTTACTATATAATTAGAAAATAATCGATTGGAACGTAAACGCTGTATTTGCATTTCAGTGTCTAGGAGATGGAGCAGTATCAACAAGTCATTGTCTATGAAATTTTAGTTTATACAGACTTCTCTGGTGCTTTTTATGTAGCCTGTTGTAAAACTAGGCAAATATCCAGACCAGTTGATGCACTCAAGAGGACCCCTGATTGAGAACCACTCATCTAGTCTGTCCTCCTACACATCACAGGTCACAGAACCTGCCCCACCCACTTCTGTAATAGACCCCATAGCCTCTGGTTGAGTTACTGGAGTCCTCAAATAAATAAATAAAAAATAATAATATTAATACTGATTATAACTACTGATAAACAGCTGTAATTACCAACAATGGTTCTTCAAATTCTGAATGGTAAATGGCAGATGGGGATATTAGCTCCTGAGAATTAAGGGCAAATCGGCAAAGCAAAACCCGTTACCAGACAAGGAGGGCAGAAGACATGCAGCAGCGGCAGAAGGAATGCATAAGAGTTATCGGCCACATTAATTGCTTTACTAACCCCACACCTCATAACCCTGGACAGAGGTCAAAGGATGTTTTATAGCAAAAGTGAAGGGGATTGTCTCGTATCGTTCCATGTCACATAAGGGGTTTTGGAGCATGGGGCATTTGCAACATTTCACAGGTGAAAAGAGAAAAACTAAAGGCATTTAACTCCAGGCACGTTCCTCTCTCTAGGTTTTCAAATCAAGGGTGAATATTTACGTGGGATCAAACATTTAACCCTGGGCCTGCTCCTGCAAACTGAATTTGGGGGTTGTTTCCCAGCCAGGTCACAGAGAGTTCACGTCAGTCTTAGTGGAGAAGGCTCCATTTGCAGTCCCAAGGGGGCGCCCCACAGCAGAGCCTGCTATTGTCATTCCAAGCAGAGAGGCACCTTCTAGCCCCGCTCTCATGCAACTCTGTCCCCAGACTGATTTACAAGCAAAAAGCCAACAATGGGGAAGGAACCCTGCTCTGAAAGACAGCAGTAGGAGGCCGGCCGCACGCTGGGCAACAGAAATGAGACTGGGACCTCTTACTTAACTAGCACTCAGTAGTATGCTGGACAGCTGGCAGGAGTCAAAGACAGACTCCAGCCAGCCTACAATCTCAGAAGCAACCCATCGTTCTATGCTTTTCCTTTTCTTGTTCAGCATGGCCAAGTCCAATGAGAAAGGCTAAGGAAACCATCCCACAGCCATTGATGCATTCACGGGAGACACTATTTATCATCTCTAGGTTCCCAATGTCTCACATTGGACACAGAACTTAATCCAACTTGCCAAAGGCTATAGAGTCCAATAAAAAACGGGGATTAGAATCTGAGCAACTCTGATTTGAACTCCTGCAATCACAAACACAGCTGTCCTCAGCAGGCCTGGAGAAAGCAAGTGAATTAGGGTCTCAAGTGACCGTACACAAAAGATAAAATGCTCCTTAGCTACTAATAAGGTTTGAGGCAGGGCATGCTAGGAGAAGGTATTAATCAAATGAGGAGCACTCGCCACTGAAATAAAATCAAAAGACGCTCACATTTACTTTACAAGGCGTGAAACATCGACACAGATTTCCTGGCCATCTTACAACATGACTAGCGAGTTCAACTTGCACAGCTGAGGGGTTATTGTTCAGCTCACACTCTCCGATGGCTAGTTTTTTGTATCTTCTCCACTTGAAGTTAGGTAAGAATGCAGCCGCAAGCAGTAACTTTTCATGGTGGAAGGAAAAAATTTCAAGCAGATTTTCAATAAATTACAAACTGATTTATTTAGATACCTTAATTGCATCGATCTTAAAGGGTTGCTGCCAATCTGGTACCTAGAGAAGGGAAAGGTGATTTGAAGGTAAAGCACTTTGCCCTATATCCTCCCACGTCACTGCCATAGGGGAGATATTCAGGAAAAGCAGGAAATTTCCTAAGTAGTCTGTGCTGCATGGTTTTGTGATAGCTAAATTTTTGCAGGGCTGCTGTTTGTTTTCTTTTGATATTGACTGTCCTAACTGTGGTGCTTTTAATTCATCGTCAAAGGCGTCGAGGGTCAGAGGAGCACTAAGTCCCAATAAATGAACGCTGCTTTTTTATCTCAAGAACAAGACACTTTTCTTGACCTCTGGTGTGCTAAAAAGAACAACCAATCACAGCCACGGAGACGACCTCCCCAGGCAGCGCTGTCAAATGCACAAATTGAAATAAACCAAGAAAAATTGTTTTAAAAAAGCAACAATGGATACAAAAAGAGCCTCCTTTCTGCCCCAAAGCCTCAGCCAGTCCCAAAAAAGGAATTTAACATCATCTGAAAATAAGGCCACACCCTCAAAACTAAATCCCAACCCCAAGTGGCATTTTAACTTGGAGGGAGACAAACTAGACTAGTTCCAAAGGGGTAGCCATGTTAGTCTACTGCAGAAAAACAACAGAGTCCTGTGGCACTTTTAAAGACTAACAGATTTATTTATCGCATGAGCTTTCGTGGGAGAAAATCCCACTTCGTTAGATGCTTGAAGATGGGAGAAGCTCACTAAGGACTTCACTATTGCTGTTGATTTACACGGAGCATGCCCAGACACTCCAATATGGGCAGCAGTAGGAACTCCCCCCTAGAAGAAAATGTGGTTTCTAAGATGATGGCATCTCTGGACTCTAGACAGCTATAAAATATTACATGAAATAACGTGAATGACAGGTGTGGGCCCCCCCCCACCCCAAAGGCTACACTCACAGATCATCTGTCCACTCTACTCAGTGCCTTTCCACCTGGCTAATCTTCAGCCAGCAACCTTGTTCTCTCTGCTCCCCCATTTGTTTCCCACAGTCTCGTCCGGCTTGCAGCCAGCTGTAAGAAACCGTGATGCACAAAATGGTCGGAGCTCTCCATCTGGAGGATTAACCAGTGTCTGTGTCAACTGGACCCAAAGCTGGAGCTGCCAGTTCAATTCAAGATCCATAGGACACAGCACTCTTAGCTCCAGCCTTCTGCCCCCGTCCCCTTGTTCATTTTCACCAATAGCTAGTCTTGGGTTCTACTGAAATCACATCAGGCTGTAACAGGAAATCAGAGCTGTTGTTAAGATTCAAACACTCGGGAACAGCATGCTGATCCTATGACTTAAACTTCCCTGCATTTATTTTCCTCCCATTCTGTAAGCTCCTCATCTTCAAAGCATCTGACAAAGTAAGATTTTATCCCACAAAAGCTCATGCGATAAATAAATGTGTTAGTCTTTAAAAGTGCCACAGGACTCCTTGTTTGTTTTGCTGAACTAGACCAACATGGCTCCCCCTTTGGAACTTTACAAACTATGTCACATGAAGAAAATTAAATACGTCCATTTTACAGGCAGAAAACTATGTCCCGGAGACCTTTGGTACAGGAGCAGCAGAGCAAGGAATCAAACTCAGGAACACCAATTCCCATATCGCAGCACAAGTGCTGTAATAGGGCAAATAGCTCTGCAACTGCTGGCTTTAGCAGACAAAGCTCTCTGTGCGCAAAAAAACCCAACAGTCCCATCTAATCTGATTTCATTTAAACTCACACTTCCCTGCTGTTGCTTTCCAGGAAGCTCTGCTGACTCCTCGGGGGGATGTGAGGATCTCCTGCAGGTCCCTTCCAGGAAATTATGTAAAACGATTCTTTAAAAGCAAGTATGTGCCACAGTTTGCAACTCCTAACACACATCTCTGCAACCCACTGGACACCAGTGATCGTGTCTGTGTGGGAAGGACAGAGCTTCCACCGATTAACACCTGCTTTCCTCTGGCACCAGTCACTGAAGGATCTCCGAGCATTTTACAACCACAAATTAAGCCTCACCAACCTCTCCCCATGAGGTAGGTGTTACCTGCATTTTACATCAGGGGAAACTGAGGCACAGAGTGGGATGTGACTTGCCCAATGCTACTCTGCATATCAGCAGCAAAGCTGCAAAAAAGACTCAGGACATTTGTGAGCAAGTGCTATACAGCAGTGTTTTTCTTCCTGTTGTCTGCACAGCCCTGGGTGTTTGCAAGCTATGTCTAAGATTTCCAGAGGTCCCAGACCTCCATTTCAAATTGTCAGGGGTCCGCAAATGAAAACAGGTTGAGAACTACTGGTACAGATTTGACTTCAAGACCACTCATGCCACGGTTCCTAGACAGGAGCTCTCTGAATGAAGGCAGCTTTTGAAATGGCAGGCCCAGGGCTGCAGATGGGCAATGTATGCATTGCTTGGAATCCCCACAACAAAACAGTTCCTAAGGTGACCAAAGCTATTGAGAAGTCTGTCCTGCAGCAGATGAAAGAGCAAATGCAGGTCTTCACATCCACAAGACAGACAGAGCAAATGGCCAGGCAGCGCACACTACATCAGATCCCACACAGTGCCGGCTGGCGCAGCTCCGGTTCAGACGTTCACAGAACAAAATGAATTGAATAGACTGCAGCTGTGAACATGGGACAAAGGAACCAAAATGTTATCTGTTTCCTCACACACCAACTTCGCAAGCATCTTCCTTCCCCAATGGCCACCTGTTACCCAGTCAGTAGCTCCCCTTGATGTTAATGATAGCTGTTGCTTCTGTGATTAAACCAAATCTTGCCCCTTTGAGGAAGAGGAGCCTTTGCAGACCATCTCTTTACAAAGAGAAAGCAATGTCAGGCTAAAAATGGCCCTCAAGGCTCCCACGGTGTCAAGGTACTGCAAACTCAGTGCCATATAGATGGCTAATAAACACCACTGCACATACGAGACATTCCATCCAAGGACCTGAAAATGCTTTATGAACTTTAAGCCTCACAATTAATTAAGCCTGTGAATTAATGCCACAGATTAAGCAGCTAGTTCTGTGTGACAACAGGATTTGTCTCAAGAATTACAGCTTGAACCACTAAGCAACAGAGACCGCAACATAATTAAGCTTGACATCCTTGCAGGAGAGCTGGTCCCCACAGTGGCGGAAAGGGGGATTTCATAAGACGAGAAAGCTAGGCTACAAGACTTCTGTCCGACGGGAGGAAGTTAAAATCCTCAGAGGGGGTCTACACTACCCATTTATGTCGGTATAGCTATGGCACACAGAGGTGTGGAAAATGTTATGTTGACAGAAGGGCTTCTCCAGCCACAGCCTCTCAGGTAGAGGAAACAGCTATGCTAGCTCCTGCTGGCGTAGTGTCTTCACTAAGCACTACAAGGGGACAGTTGTGCCGCTGCAGAGCACTAAGTCAGGGCTTGACAAAACCCAAGAGCCAGGTCACCATGGCGCCTGGGGTTTGTAGCCTGGCTCCTAGCTCTGCTGCAGAATGCAGCAGAAAATTGTTGGCGCCTAGCTGGGAGCCAATTTTGTCGAGCCCTGCGCTATGTGCAATGTAGACATGGCCTCAGACTCAACTGGAAGCTATGTGAGACCTGCATACCCCTGAGCTAGAGAACAAGGCTCAAGTTATTGTTCAGGTTAATCAGACGTCCTTCACAGAATGGAAACCCACTCCTTTGGAGACAGCGCAGTCTGAAAATGGAAGTTCTGTTCCCGGTGCTGGCACAGAGCTGTGGGGTAAATGTGGGCAAGGCACGCCACACCCCCCTCTGGGCCACTTTGGTAAAAAGGGGAGAGCCATAATTATTTTCCTCTCCACAGGGCTTTCAAATCGCCTGGTGAAAAGCTGCCACCACTCATTACGTTTGTACAGCACCTAGCGTAATAAGTAAGGAAATGGTTATTCTACACTTGGCCCTGCCAAGTGCCACCTGGAAATTCAGAGGTTTAAAGGGGGATATAAAGAGCAAATAGTCAGACAGCTGTTTTTATTAGACACCGGCTAGCTAGACCAGGCACACAAGCAGGGGCAAGGGAGCAACCTACAGCAAATTCAAGTCTAGAGGAAGAGAACTATATTAAACCAGCAGCTAAGGCATCTCTGGCCAGCAACAGCATGAATAATTGTGCAATTTGTGGTTGTACCTTGGGACTTGCTAAGCATCTGCAGACTTCATGTGGGCCATGTGTCACATGCTCAGACAGGATTTATATTTGCTACATCTCATCTCTCTCCCCTGCTTTAGAACCACCCCTATACAAGGGTGCAGGACAGCTGAACAAGATGCCGAGCCACTGCATCCCCCACGGGAAGAGACATAGCCAATCTGAATGGCTCAGACCAGCCGTGAAGGGGGCGCACGCATGGAAAGGAGGCATCAGTGGAATGTGTAAGTTCTGTCCTGGAAGAGGGAAGCTTGTTAGGAGTGACCCGTCTGCCTGGAGATCTCCGCATACCTCCACTCTCCATGGTAAAACTACAGAAACTCCCATTTTGTCATGTAAATGAGAACGCCTGGGCGCGGGGGCTGGGGTTTTTGCCGGAGCACAATGCGTTCAGTGAGCAGTATGAAATCTGCCTGCCATTATAAATTCAGCAGATGGGGAGGAATCGAAAACTTTAACACACAAAAGCAGTGCCCCAGAGCCATTAAGACAGAGGTGCAATGGGAGAGCTTTGCTAATTTCACACCAGAACTTTCTCACTATATCTTCTCAAACATGAAGAAACAGCCTCCCGAGCAACTTCAGGGAAGTTTGGGGGGGGGGGGGGGGGAGGGGGGAAGGCATACAACAGGAGTCATGGTAAAAATCCACTTGGGGTTACTAGTGTTGAAATATGCTTTGTTTATATATTTATCATAACAGCTGGTGAACACACACCCAATTGACCAACAGCTGCCTGATGGGTGAGAACCCCTCATGTTTAGGAGGGCATGAAATTAACATGTCAATTTAAATCCTCTCCAAATGCTCCATTCAAAAAAAAAAAAAAAAAAAAAAAAGTGGGCCACTGGAATTGGAGAGAGACACAAAAAGTTGCTTTACCCAGCAGAGTTTGTATAATAAATTTCCTCCCCTCCTCTCCCCTCTGCCACACACCCTGTCCTTAAAAAATAAGGTTAGAAATCTGAGAAAAATATAAATGGGCTTTGAGGGACAAACCAGCAGCTTTACAAAAGCATCAAGGGGGCACAGTTAGCTGTCACCAAGTGGTGCGTTAATAAGCAGAGAAAGGCCATTCATCACCGCCACATCACGCTCACTTTAAAAACTCTGAAAGATCTTCCACCCTAAATCAGTTCAGTGAAACTTCTCAGAAAGAGCCAGAGAACAAGTGGCAACACTAGCATGAAGGACAATATATTCAGGAGGCCCGAGTCAACAATAGCCTGCCCAGAAAGAGTTGCTCATCTATTAATTTTGAGGGGACCTGGGCTGTATTTCGCTTTTGTACAGAGCTAAGCAAAATATGGACGTCTATTCCCAGGACATTTCTGCTAATTCAATAAATTCTTCCTGCGTTACCCAAACCAAGATCTCAGAATGTGCTGGACTATGCTTCCCATTAAAACATTTGCTGGGTAAGAAGGATTTACTCAGACCTGCTTGTCCGTTATGCAGCTCACTCACAAAAAAAGTCACATCAAAAGCACAGCTTCATTCCCAGTCCCCTCACGTTTATTCTTAAGCCTAAAATCAAAATTTAACTCTGTGAAAGAATCACCAACACCTGTTTTCCTGATTGTCTTGTTTTTCTAATGTAGCAACATTTATAATGTGATATTACTAAATAGCTAATTGCAACTAGGAAGTTTTGTTTGTCAAATAAAGGCTACATAGAAGTTTCAAAAAGGATTCTAGGCTCCTAAATTCTCTTGCCGAGATTTTAATTTTTAAAAGGTGGAAGATAAATTTCCCTATTATTCCCATATTAAAGATTTTCCCTCTCCAAACAAAATAAAAGTTTGTTGCCTCCACTCCTGTCTAGCCTACCCCACTGTGTGCACACACACAGAGTTCGAGGCCAGAAGGAAGCATTATGACCATGTATAGCACACCCCAGAAAACTTCCCCACGATAATTCCTAGAAAAACATCCCATCTTGGTCTGAAAATTGTCAGTGATGGAGAATCCACCAAGACCCATGGTAAATTGTTCCAATAGTTACCCTCCCTGGTAAAAATGAATACCTGATTTCCAGACTGAAGCTCATCAATAATAAGTAACACACTCCCACCTCCAAGGTAACATCTTAAAAGGACAGTGGAATACATTATGTGATACAGGAGACAAAAGAAAAATAGATGCAGCGTGTAGATTTATGAAAACCACTTTCCTTTATCCTATCATTCCAAATCCACAAATTTGCACTCCCTGTCTAACATTAATTTTCCATCACACAAGTGACTTTAAATGCAATTAGGTTAATATTGGCAGTAGAGGCTTTCAGGTTTCAACACTACAAGGAGTATAATTAGAATATGACCACATGGCAGGCAGAGAGCTCAGACTGAAAACATCGATTCAAAGCGTTAAACCTGGCAGCACACTCCCGAGCCAGCCTTCTGGGGGAAAATCTGAATTGTCCAGCCACCCAAGGATTGCCTCTGGCAGCTGTGTCCAAGAAAAACTCAAAAAAAGGCACTAATCTGTTTTACTATGGCGTTTACTTTTGAAAGCAATTTAGCTCTTTGTAGAAAACTGCACAAGAGAACCTTAAACTGTAAAGCACATTATTACGCTGTGTCAGGATCCCAGCTTTAAACTGGGAAATCAGAGGTGTCTAAATTGGAACTGCCAAATTAAAAACTGCCACACTTTGCACAGCCCTGCACCCTGCCTGCACTAGCCTGGCTGCAAACTTCTGCAAGACATCCCAGCCCCTTGCCAAGCTGTGTTCACAACAGCAAGACTCCTTTAGAGCTACTGGGTTTTGCAAATTAGCAATTTAGTGAGTGAAACAGAAAGCAAATGTGCCATAAGGTGTACTTTGCTCATTTAATTTGCATTTAGTTTTAATATTTCACAGAATACCAGACAAACTGTGTGTTTTGTACACATCTCTCAGTAAAATGAGACCTCAATACAGCACCGCTAATAAAAACCAAGCTGGGGAGCTACCACCCATTTTCTAGGATGTGTTTTAAAGAGGTTAGCATGGTTCTAATGAAACTGAATCTTGTGAATGGTTTTATGATACCAAGTTAATTTAGAAGGAGAGAATGGCTTTGGGACATGACAGATGAGCACAAGCTGCTGCAATTCCAGCTCTACTGCACCCTTCTCAGTTTAAACATATTGTGTCAACAAACATTTTCTCTCAAACACACCAACATACTGCTGTTCCCGTGTGCTCCCATCTTTTTGTTGCATCCACCTGTCCTCTCTGGTCTAAAGATTGCAGACCCTTTTGGGCAGGGGTCATCTTTGTGCATGTTTGGACAGCACCCCACGTGTTAGCAGAACACAAGCAACATAACAATGATTACAGCCTCCAAGCAAAGTAACAATTCCATCCTTAGCTATCGGGCAGTGGGTTTATGTCGGGGATGAGACTAGGAAAACACCTTTCTTGCTGACTCTTTTTTTGCTCCCACTCCTCAGCGCACAGCACCAGACTTATAATTCTGGGGAGGGTACCTGAGAGCGTAATGTAAATCCATCCCAGCCCTCTGTACGACAACAGAAGCAAACCCCATCCGTTGGCTCTGAAGTTTTTAAGACGTTTCAAAAGCACACTCAGCCCAATGACAGATCGCTATGCCTTATAGCCAACAGTCACATTTGCCACTAGGAAAAAGCTTCGCCACGCTCCCTGTAGTATGGAGAACTGTGAAGCACACGAGTTCAGGGTGGCAGGGAAGGTGGAAATTTAGTCATAACATTTATAAAACAGAAGCCCCACCACAGTAATGGGCTCTGCTGATTTACACAGCTGGCTCTTTTAACAGCAGCTGAAGGGGAGGCGGAATCCACTAACATCACTTTCACTTATGAATTAGTCCAGGAACTGATTCCTGCACTCCAAAGATAAGAGAAAGTGTGCTGCAGGATACAGTCTGACTATGCCATTACAAATAGAGAATATAGGAATTGCCAGACTGGATCTGACCTGGAGTTCATCTCTGGGTCAGTATCCTGCCTGATCATGACCTGGTACCAGTTGCTTCAGAGAAAAGTACAGGAAACCCTGTGGCAGGCAGTACAAGACTATATATGGAAATATGCATTTGTTCACTGTATAGAAAAGGCCAGCAGTGTTTTGGAACGCTGGCTGCTCACAAGATTCTTACAATATCTTCAGTGTGAGCTACTAATCCAGTCTTCTCAGTCATGGATCGAGAGTGTCAGGTCTCTGCCTTCCCAGCATCTAGAGAAGAGGCAAGAGATGCCTTTGCTACTTGTGTTTGTTCCAGCAGCATTTTATACATATAGCCATCTAGAGCTTCTACAAGGAAGACACTAAGCTGGAGACACATGGAACTGCAAATGTTGGGAAATTTAAGATCTTTGTTAAAAGAAACAGAACTAAGCAAAGAGATGCTGTTTCTTCCTTTTTAAGGATTCTTCTGTAGCTACATATGAAGATACTCCCCATTGATGGAGCAGGCCCAAAAACTGGGATTTAAAGGCCAGTGTCCGCCATGCTAAACTGATTAAAGTGCACACACACAAAGCAGTGACTCACCAAAAAACAACCCCCCCCAAAAAAAAAACCAAACAAGAGCATCCTAGCAGAATAACTGCACTGTGTTTATTTCCCCATTTCTCTTAACATCTGCCATTTGAATAATTTGTCTTACATTTGCTTTCATAGGTGTTGTAGCAACACAATAGAGAGCATTCAGAGATAAATCACACATGTTCTGTCTTGAGGCAAGGTGCTTCTCCCGCCTTTATTGCATGAAATAACCCTGGTCTAGAAACACAGTAAATACCAGACATTGTATGTTTCCTGAAGATAAAAAGATTTCTTAAGAGTGAAACAGCTGCAGGTTTCTGTGGAGGTTAACACAAAAAGACAACCGTTAACCTTAACGGTATCTAGGAAGTTTGTAAGGGATACAGAAAGTGCCAAAATAAGGAGTGGATTTAGTATTTAAAACCACCATGCATGTGTATTTAGCTTCCTTCTTCCCCAAAACTTCCTTTCTTAACTGCATGCAATTGAAAAGCTGAGTGCCTCTCTGCTGTTGGTCCATTCATTCGAATATTCTACACGTCTAAATGATATTTTTCCCATACACACTACCTAATCTTTGATTCGTCAGTAATGGTCATTTGATGCAAGATTTATCTGTTTGCTTAGTCTCTAGCCAAAGAGGGGGGAGTGCAGTGAAAATGAGACGAATAGAGAAGAGGGTGTTTAGATTTCTTTTTCTATTGATACAGGTTACATTGAAATTGCTTATCTTGTGCATGGACCTAGATGTTCGATATGCATTACTACAAATATAAAATCAATTTTAATAGAGCTATTGTCCCCTCCCTTCCCCTTTGTCATGGTATTTCCTCAAAGGCTCATGATGACCATATCTGGATTAATAGAGAGTAAAACGGTTCTTCTCCATGTCAGATTTTTAAGGATGGACAAGGTAGCCTTTGCGTACAGAAAAGGATTTCAGATCTGTTCTATGAGCAAAGACTAGCAGATTTTACAAGTAGAAAACAATGGGAGGGAGTCAACAAAACATCTTAGTGGGGAGATTTGTTAGCTTTATGGGTTAGGTCTCCACACTGTCACATTAGATCCTGTGGGAAGACTAGTGTCTCCTGCCAGACCTGGAGAAAAACGGACCTTTTCTATTGCTGGCTTCAGCACTGTCACCAATACACAGTCATGGCTGCTGAGCCTGTGCTAAATATCCATAGCCTATACCAGTAATGCATAACCAACAGTGCACTGTTCTAGCCCACAGCTTCTGAACCGAATGGAAACTATAGTGAATTCATGCAGGTGGGTGTGAGCAGACGTAATTTCCATTGGCTTCTAGGATGGCCAAGGTCACTAAGAACCAAGTCTACTCTCAGACGCCTTTCTTGCTCCAATAGCGGCAGCCGTAACAACATCTTTTCACAAGCGTGTGGTGAAAGGAAAAATGAAGGCCACTACCCTAGAGCAGAGCAGCAGCATGCTGTGATCTTCACAGAGCTCCTGCAGCCTCCAGCAATAACTGACTCGTACCTGATTGGTGCCACATCTAGAAGCAGTAGGTGCACATTCCCATGCTTGAGCCTTTCATGGGAGGGTCTTTAAATGCAATACCTAATACACACACACAGGATTTGAACCCAATACAGTAGAGTCAGAGACATGCTCAGATGAAGAATGTAATGCAACTCTTATCTGCTACAGAGTTTTCCATCTGAGGATCTCAAAGCACTAACAAAATTATTTAAGCCTCACATGTACCACTGTGTGAAGGAAGAGGGCATCATTATCTTTATTGTATAGATAAGAAACACTTCAGGCACAGAGAAATAAAGTGTTCCCTGAAGATAACACAGTATGTCATTGGCAAAATCAGGAACATAACCCAGGAGTCCTGGTTCCCAGCTTCCTACTTTAACCACTAAATCACACTAGTCAGAATGCCAACAAGTCACTATTAAGTACTAGTGTCTAATTATTGATCTACAAATGAGATATTTTGATGTGAAACTTAAAACATCCATATATTCTAATTCAGGCTTCAATGCATTCAGGTTAAATTGTTTACTTCAGAATTAAACCAACCACAATTTAACAGGAACCAAACTTGTCAACCTAGTTTCCAGAGCCTAACAGAAGCCAATGATCTAGCATCCCTACTGAATTTCTTCTCTCCATCCTTTACTTTAGGCTGTAATATTCTTTACAAAATTAAGGTTGCACATATGAGATAAAATAAAGCCTTCCACAGAATCCACATACATGAGAATTAAATGATCCACTGCTATAAGAACAGCAGCTTAAATGAAGTTTGGAGGGGTTTGGGAGGCAGAGGCAGGCAGTTTTAATATCAAGCCACTAAGAACAGGACACCATCAAAAGCATTGTTAGCAGCTCACATTGCTTCTCCCCAGCACACCCAGTTAAACAATGTTGAGGGCACTAGAATGAATCCCTTTAGCAACAGTCACTGTCTGCCTCTCCCAGCTGTCAGGCGTGCAAAGGAAGCCCCGACTTTGCGCATGCCCCAAGCAGAAACCGCTTCATTCTGTCACAAGAAAACAGCACCAACTGGCTCTTGTGTGCTAACAAGAGCATCAGGGAGATTCACATTCTGGTGCTCCTTACCCTAAGTCTCTCCTGTGTGCGGGTGGGGGGGAGGGGGAGGAGGAAGTGGAGCAGGGGGGTGGATAGAATGAGAGATCTGATCTCTTTTCTTGACACACAAACCATTTGCTGGGGTTTGAGATATAAAAGCCATCTGTGGCAGGCCAGGACCTTAACAGCAGAATTCAAATACACACACCATGTTCTGCAACATGTTCAACCAGACAACCTCTTCTGTTCCTTGCAGCTGCCTCAATTCCTCCAGTCTCCGTCCCCACTGCCAGCCTCCCACCACCACACTAATAGGGCTCATAGCTCTCTTACCCCACATACCCCTTCCTCTGCAACCAGGCAGCTGTACATCTCAAGTCTTTGTTGGTGGCAGCCCAAGCCCCTCTCTTCCTCCCACTGAAGCTGTTGTGTTTCTGCATTTCTTTAAGGGGTCTTCTTTTCACAACCCCACAACACAGACGCACTGCCTCCTCCCTACCTCAGCCTATTACTCCCCCATACAATGCACAGCCCCCGAATCCTCTCCTTTACCACCTCAGGCCCATTCTATCTCCCACTGCATCCTTTTTGAGCACCCCCTGCACTGCACCTCTCCCACCTCTTTCCTGCCCCTGATTCCCCATCTTACAGCAGCATTCCACAACACCCCCACTCTGTTCCAATGCAGAGCCTTCCTGGCCCCCCCCCCCCCCACTCCCAAATCACACAGAAGTTGCCCTACACCTATAGTGCACCAGCAACCCTTCTCACCCATTGCCTCCCCAATGCACAGCCTTCCTGGAAGCCCCCACAGCAGACCAAACCCTTCTGAGATTGGGAATGACTGTTGGGAGGGAACCACTCAAATTGCCTTGTTCTGTTCATTCCCTCTGGACTGGAGTACCTAGCACTAGCCACAGTCGGAAACCAGGATGCTGGACCAGTGGTCAGGTCCAATATAGCTATTCTTATGTACATAGGTACATAACTCCCATAACTCCCCCCCCCCCCCCCCGGCGCGGGGGGCGGTTGCCTTTCCACCCCCGGCCCCCAATTGTACAGATCTCCGGGCCCTATCCTGCCTCCACAGCTCTTCCAGCCCTTCGCACACCGTCTCTCCCACTGCGGCCCCTAACTACACATTCCCCTTCCCCTCTCACAGCTCCCTGTATATGTATCACCCCTGGATTCTCACTCCTTCTCTCCAATGCAGCCCCCTACTACACAACCTTCTTTCTCCTTCTGTCACCCCACTACACTATCTTCCTTGGCACCACCCTAGACCCCAACCCCAGACTGCACCAATCTGTGCTTCCTCTCCCACAATTACAGCCCCCTTGACTGCACTCCCCATTACACAACCACCTACTGCTCTTCCCCCATTGCATCCAATTCCTTCCCCACCGCAGTTCCCACATCAGAACGCACCAGCTCCCCTGCAACCCCATTGCACAGCCCCATCACCCCACTTCCTCCCCACTACAGTCCCCTTGCTCCAGCACCCCGACCCCCAGTATCTCCGCACTGCAGCCACCTTGCTCCAGCACCCCGGCCCCCAGTTCCTCCCCACTACAGCCACCTTGCTCCAGCATCCCAGCCCCCAGTTCCTCCCCACTGCAGCCCCCTTCTCCAGCTCCGCTCCCCTCTGCAGCCCCATTACAGCTCCCACCCCGCCTCGGTACCTGCTCCCGAGGGTCCTGCTTCCATCCCATCCACGCGGGCACGGCTCCGAGCTGGGCTCACCGGAGGAGGGGGGGGGGGGCTGGGAGCTGTTCCCTCCACCTCCCGCTGCTGCTGCCTGCGGCCGCCGCAGCCTCTGGGCAGCAGGCTCTAGCTCCGCCTCTCCGCCTGCCTGGGCCCCAATGCGCAGGCGCGGCAGCCCGACCAACCAGCAGCGCCGACGCGAGTTTGGCCCGGCCCCGACCAACAAAGGCGGCGGAGAGTGGGCAGCGCCCCCTAGCGGGGCGGGGCGGAGCAGCCGGACAACCCCCTGCCGGCCCATCGAGGGCACGCACCGCGCCGGCGCGCCGGCATCTTGGGGCCGCCGCGAGGCTGGGCAGATTTGCTACTAGCTGCTGCTGGGGGTGCGGGGCTAGGGCAGGAGTGCTAGGGCAGGGCGCTGGGTGTGTGGTGAGGGCAGGAGTGCTAGTGGTGCGATGGCAGGCTAGAGGAGGAAGTGCTGCCTGTGCAATTGGCAGAGGAAAGTGCTGGATGGTGCAATGGGCAGGTGGCCATGGGGCGGGAGGAGAATTGTGCAAGGTGAAGAGGAGATGGTGAAGGGTTTGTGGTAGGAGTGGGTTCCTGCTGCTAGAGGGGAAGAGAAAGAGGCAGTCCTTCCCTGGGATGGGAATAGGAACCTGCGGCAATGATGGAGACTAGCTTCGGTGGGAGGAGGGATTTAAACGCTGCCCAGTGGAAGAGGAGCTTGGAATGAAGAGAACAACGTGGCAACAGTCTGGGCATTGGTGATGGAGGTGGCAAGAGTGCAGGCTAGTTTGTCTGCATGGAAGGAAATGCCCTGCTGAGAACAGTGACGAAGGAGGGCAGTGTTGATGTAGTGCCCACTGTACTTATGCAATTTTGAAGGATCAAAAATGCTTTTTTCAAAGGGAAGCTGACCCTTTAAATTCGGCCCATAGTTTATATGTAAATTTTTATAAAACCAATGATCAATACATAGGTTTTCACAAATCTGTTTTAATGCCAATAAAATCGATATTTTCAATAAATAGGCATTCTCCTGCAGGGTCATAAATGTTAACATGGCTGCTTTGGGAGCCTGCAAGTGAAACTGACTACAAGCAAGGATGCAATTGACTTCATGGTCCAACCATCCAGCAATGCAGGAAATTAAACAAAGAGCATGAACTGTGATAAGGAAACTGCATTTCTAAAGTCTTTCCACTTTTAATAATCTAGCGTGGCTAGTAACAAGTGCTGAACTCAGTGAGGTTACTCTCCTGCCTAACTTAATCATGTGCCAAAGGGTTTGCACAGGATCAGAATGGTAGCTAAAGAAAAGTGGACAGTAAAAGATTTTAAAATTGTTTGTATCCCTTTAAAGCTCAGATAGCTCAGAAATAGCCAATTACATACACCGGCAGTGTTACCAGCTGAGCGGGGCTGGAACAATTTGGATTTCCTAGTCAGTCCATGGCAAGACATATTTACGGTAGTTTTTGGAGACGCAAGAAGCTAATGAGTGAACAGGAGAAGGTGATCTTATTTATTAGCACAAGTTATTGTTTTAAGTTTGCTTCTTTCTGAATTTAGCTAGCCAATGTACGTTTGCTTGTTTGACAGCAGGGGTGTTTGTTAATGCAGTGTTAAAAGCACCGCCTTGTGGTTACAGGTAACATGAAAGGGCAACTCCAAAGAAAAGATCAGAGCTACAAAACTATGGAAGGGAAATGGAATCTGGGAATGCAGAAGTCACTGTCAGTGAACATGTTTAGTGAGCACTATGTGACCCAGCAGCAGGCAGAGCTGTAGGAAAGATCTGTACAGATAATACATGGAGATTGGTGTTGTCTACACTGCCATTAAAAACCCACAGCTGACCCATGTCAGATGATTTGGACTTGCACAGCTCAGGCTAAGGGGCTGTTTAATTGGGCAAACAGAAGCAAGTCCCTTGACTGGTAGCAAATCATTAGTCAGGGCTTGTTCCCCAGATACACAGCAGGGGTTTTCAATGATAATTGCTCCCATCCACAGGAGAAAGTCACTGTGCAAGGCCTACAAACAAGGAATCCTGTGGCACTCTTAAAGACTAACAGATTTATCGCATGGGCTTTCATGGGAGGAAATCCCACTTCGGCAGATGCTTTGAAGATGGGGAATTTATAGAATGGGAGGAAATTAAATGCAGGGAAATGAATGACACAGGATCAGGTGAGGCTGTAACAGCAAATCAGAATAGGTGTTGGGATTCAAACACTGGGGAACAGCATATAGAGGAAGGTGAGGTCATACCACCTGTTGTAATGAGAATAAAATCCCTAGTCCCTGTTTAACCCTGAGGCAACAGAGTCAAATTTACATATAAAATTCCAATTCTTCAGTTTCTCTTTGAAGCTGTGATTTGTTGTTCATTTGTTTGAGCACAGCTATTAACAAGTCGTCAATCGAGTGAGCAGGGAGATTGAAGTGTTCTCTTATTGGTTTTTGAATGTTGTGATTTCTGAAGTCAGATTTGTGTCCATTTAGTCTTTTGCATAAAGACTGTCCTTTTTGTCCAATATATAAGGGGGCGGGAGGCATTTCCGGCATATGATGGCATAAATCACATTGGTGGATGAGCAGATGAATGAGCCCTTGATGGAGTAGGTGGCTTGATTTGATCCTGTGATGGTATCTTTTGTGTAGATATGAGGCAAAGTTGGCAGCATAGTCTGTTGCAGAGATATGTGCCTGCTTTAATGTTTCTGTTGTTTGGTCTGTGGTTGCTGGTGAGTATCCGTTTAAGGATGGGGGGCTGTCTGTAAGCAAGGAGAGGTCTGTCTCCCCAGACTTGAGAGAGTGAAGAATCGTTATGTAGAATAAGTTTGTAACAAGGTCCGTTCTACCTGGCGGTTCAGGGCCTCCCAGCCCTCAGGCAGGGTGAGGCACAGGCGCAGCAGTTGGTGGCCTCCCAGCCCCCAGGCAGGGTGAGGCACAGGCGCAGCAGTCGGTGGCCTCCCAGCCCCCAGGCAGGGCGAGGCACAGGCACAGCAGTTGGTGGCCTCCCGGGCCCCAGGTGGGGCGGGGCAGGCACAAGAGTCAATTGCCCCCGGCCCCCCAGGTGGGGCGGGGCAGGCACACGAGTCACCACCCCTGAATAGGGTTGTTAGGGGTTTGAGTGCTCCGGGTAGTCAGGGGTAGACAGAAGGGGCTATAGGTGCAAGGGAAAGGAAAGGAGGGGGACGCAGGCCCACCCACTCCATTGCGTCCAAGCCTAGGGCCCTATCCAGCGACCGAGCGGTCTGCCACTGGAGTCAGCGGATTATAACCAAGCCCGGCTGGTCCGGGTCCGACAGGCCGTACTCTGCGGCCCCCCTGGGCTGCTTCCTCCTTACCTAAGGCCTCAGGTCTCCTAGTCTCCACCTGGGGGATAGAGGTCAGGGTATGTCGCCAGCGGAAGGCTAGTCAGGCCTTCTGCATCCGCTGGTGGCAGGTCCAGTAGCTCCTCTAGGTCGCAGGGGCCCTCAGGTTCCTCTGCGGAGGGCAGCTCCTCCAGGTCGTAGGGATGGTCCCGGGCTGGCTCCTCTCCCCGGCCCTCTGGGAGCTCTGTCAAGGGAAGTTCCTCCAGGTCTTCCCTTGGGGGATAATACCGCGGGGCCCCTCTCCCCTGGTTGCCCCAGGATTCCGGGTTTTTACCTGGAGGGGTGGTAGGTTCTGCCCAGGGGGGTTGCTCGGGTGGCCGGTCCCTCCACCGCTGAGGAGGCTCTGGCGGCAGCTCAGTCCGCATCCTAGGAATCTTCCCCTCTGGAGGTTGGGTCCGTCTCTTTATACGGCCCCCTCTCCCCTTGACTCCACCCCTGGAGTCCCAAAGTCTGCCCCACGTAGGGTTGTCCTCTGGCCAGCAGGGGGAGGGTAGGAGTCCCCCGGGGCCTGGCTCCCAGGCCTGCAGCTTCACCCTGCTACACACCCCCCTCTTCAAGTCCAGCTCCCACTTGTCGGAGCTGTGTCCCTCCCCACCCCCTATGGGCGACAGCATGTCCGCGTTGTCGTGCTCCTTACCAGCCCAATGTTGGATGGTATACCTATAGGGTTGCAGGGACAGGTACCAACGGAGAAGGCGGGCGTTCGTGTCTTTCAGTTGGTGGAGCCAGCGGAATGGCAGATGCTCGGTGATGATGGTAAACGTGGTTCCCAGCAAATAATACCGTAGGGCTTCCACAGCCCATTTCACCGCAAATGCTTCCTTCTCGATTGTGGCATACTTCTGTTCCCTGGGGAAGAGCTTGCAGCTGATGTAAACGACTGGGTGTTCTTCCCCATTTACCTCCTGGGCTAGGACCACTCCCAGGCCTACCGAGGAGGCATCTGTCTGCAACAGGAAGGGGCGGTGGAAGTCGGGACTGTAGAGTATGGGTTCCGAGCAGAGGGCTGTCTGTAAGGTCTGGAAGGCTTCTTCACCATCGGGCGTCCAGTGTACTCGTACCGGTTGGGTGTTGGAGAGGAGGTCAGTGAGGGGGCGGCAATGGTTGCAAAATGTGGCACAAATCTCCGATAGTATCCGGCCAGACCTAGGAATTGGCGTACTTGCTTCTTTGTCTGCGGTCTCGGGTACTCCTGAAGGGCGTGTACTTTGCTGACCAATGGACAAAGGGCTCCCCGGCCGATGGTGTAGCCCAGATAGGTGGTCTCTTGCCACGCTATCCGACACCTCTTCGGGTTCGCAGTCAACCCAGCGTTTCAGAGAGTCCAGAGAACGGCCACCACCTGAGGGAGGTGTTCGCCCCAGCTCCGACTAAAAACCACTACGTCGTCTAAGTACGCGGCGGTATATTCATGGTGCGGCTGGAGGAGCCGATGCATTAGACGTTGAAAGGTGGCGGGGGCTCCATGGAGGCCAAAGGGCATCCGAACAAACTGATACAGCCCGCTAGGGGTAGCGAAGGCTGTCTTTTCTCGGGAGGTGGGTTCAAGTGGGATTTGCCAATAACCCTTTGTAAGATCAAGGGTAGTGAAGTAACGCGCTTCTCCCAGGTGATCCAGCAGCTCATCTACCCAGGGCATTGGGTAGGCATCAAACTTTGAAATAGCATTGACTCGTCGGAAGTCAATGCAGAACTGACGTGTTCCATCCGGTTTTGGGACTAACACAATCGGGCTGCGCCATTCGCTAGTGGACGGTTCGATGACCCCGAGGTCTAACATTGCATGGACTTCTTCCTCCATCTCGGCTCGTAAACTCCAGGGGATTGGCCGGGCCCCAGTGCAGATGACCTCCCCGGGTGGTGTCAGGATTTGATGTTCCACTTGATCAGTTTCTCCAGGTATGGCTGTGAAGGTCCCCGCAAACGTGTCCAGGAGGTGTTGGGTCTGGACCCGTTGCTTTTGGGTGAGGTCAACCCCAACCTGCAGACATCCTTCGTCAGTGGGGTCCGGGATTTGGGGACCCAGTTCCAGGTCTGGCGGGTAGGGTGCTATTAAAAAGTGCTCTTGTTCCCTCCAGGGCTTTAACAGATTGACATGGTATACTTGCTTTTTCTTTCTTCGGTCTGGTTGTCGGACCTCATAATTTACCGGTCCCACCTGCCGGATGATCTCATACGGCCCCTGCCAGCGTGACAATATCTTGGACCCGGAGGAGGGAAGTAGCACGAGTACCCGGTCTCCCGGTTCAAAATTCCGATTCTGGGCTCCCTGGTTGTAAACATGGGCCTGAGCCCGTTGGGCCTCTCTCAGGTTCTCCTGGGCCAAGTTGCCGACTTGCTGGAGTCGTTCTCGCAACTCCTCCACGTATTGGAGGAGTCCCTTGGAAGGGGAGGGTGCTTGCTCCTAGGTTTCTCGCATCCGGCCCCCCCCCCCCCCGAGGCCTTCGGCCATATAACAATTCGAACCGCATTGAAGCTTGGGGTACCTCTCGGATCGCCAAGAGGAGAGGTGGGATGAGTTGATCCCATTGGCGCAGTTCATCCGGGGAGAATTTCCGCAACATCCCCTTTAGGGTGCGGTTAAACCGTTCCACCAGTCCATCGGTCTGGGGGTGATAGACGGAGGTTTGGATTTTCTTGATGCCCAGAATCCCACAAACTTCCCGGAGTAGACGGGAGGTGAAATTCGTTCCCTGGTCGGTAAGGAGCGCCTGTGGGAGGCCCATCCGGGCGAATATTTTTACCAGCTCTCCGGCGATGGTGCGGGCTGAGGTGTTCTTCAGTGGGATCGCTTCAGGGAATCGGGTGGCATAGTCCACCAGGACTAACAGATGCCGGTATCCTGTTGTGCTCATGTCCAGAGGCCCCACCAGATCAACGGCCATTCATTCAAATGGGGTCCCCACCAGGGGAGCCCGTGGAACCCTGGCCGGTGTGGTTTTCTGGTAATCCGGGCAGGATGTACAGTATTTTCTTACTTCTTCGTGGATCCCGGGCCAAAAGAACCGGGCCAGGATGCGTGCCAAGGTTTTATCCACTCCCAGGTGACCGGCGGCAGGAATGTCGTGGGCCAGGCACATCACGGCCCTCCAATGGACCCGGGGTACTAATAATTGTGTCCGTGTTTCGCCTGTTCTGGGGTCTCGTTCGATCCTATATAACCGGTCTTGGCACAACTCAAATCAGGGCCAAGGTGGAGTCTGCTGCGGGTTGGTTGGCACCCCATCAATGGCAGCGACCTGGTCATAGGCTCGGCTGAGGGTGTCATCTTCTCACTGATCCCAGCAGAAGTCCCTCCCGTGGTTATCCAGGGGGTTACCCGTTTCCATTGTTTGGGAGGTTGGACTCTCCGGGGCGACGACCAGTGTGCTCGGGGAAGGTGTCGGGGGAACCTCAGCTGGCCCCACCGGGGTCCTTGCTTCCCCCATGGCCCCAAGGCGGACAGCCTGGTGGCCCACCGTTTGAAGGACGTACCTGAAGCCAGGCCAATCTCTCCCCAGTATCACTGGGTAGGGCAGCTTGTCTGCTAGTGCCACTGTGAGTACATGGGTTTGCCCCTCAATGGTTAGGACGACGGGCAGAGTGGGGTACGTCTTCAAATCCCCATGAATGCACCGGAGCCCCATTTGCCCCAGCGTTTGGCCAGCTTCTGGGACCAGCCCCCTTAAAATTAGAGTCTGGCCACAGCCAGAATCCACTAAAGCCTCCACTGATCTCCTAGTGAGATCTACAGTCACGGTGGTCTTCGGGGCCGATCTCCGCCAGGCTCACCCTTCTCCCATGTATACGATTCCCAGCGCACAATTCATTGTGGGACACTGGCATTGCAAATGTCCGTACTGGCCACATTTGAAGCATGGGCCTGGCCCAGCGGGGGCAGCCGCCGAGGTCGTCCTCGGCACCAGCTTCGGCAGTCCCGGCCTGAGCCTGGGGCCTTCCAATCGGGGTTCTCTGCGCACTGGCATTGTTAGTTGACTCCTATCCCGGGACGGCCACGCAGTTTGTGCTGCCCCCCCCCAGACCCCGAAAGGCCCGGGGTGATCGCCAGGGGCGGAGCAGTAGCGTCCGCAGCTAGGAAGTCCTCCATTAGTCGAATAGCTCGATCTAGGGTGGGTGGCTGATGGCACATCACCCAGCTCCTCCCCCAGGGTGGGAGGGCATGCAAGAACTGTTCCAGCACTACCTGCTCGACCAGCTCACAGCCTGTGTGTCTCTCCGGCTGTAGCCAGCGGGTGCAAGTGTCCTTCAGTTCCTGGGCGAAAGTCCGTGGCCTTGTTCCTGGGGCATATGCCGTGCTTTGGAAGCGGCGTCTAAAGGTCTCTGGGGTGATGTCCAGAGCGTCTAAAATGGCCGCTTTCACCTGGTCATAGTCCCGGGCCACTTCATCCGAGAGGGCCCGATATGCCGCCTGGGGGACCCCCGTGAGGTAGGGGGCTAGCAGTGTGGCCCACTGCTCTCGGGCCCACCCAGCCACCGAGGCTACCCACTCGAAAGTGGTCAGGAACGCTTCGGGGTCATCATTTGGTCCCAATTTCGTCAGGTGGAGTCGGGGCACCCCCAGGCCAGGAAATGCAGCCCCGTTGTCACCTGCTGGTGCGGTGGTCGGCAGCAAGGCCTGCACTTGCTGCATGCACTGGCGTTGCTGCTCCGCCTGCTGCGCTCCCATCTCACGGATTAACTCCCGTTGTTGAGCCCCAGCGTCTGCAGCAACTGTCCCTGGGTCTCGGCCCACCACATCATAAATTTATCCATTTCCATGGTGGGCGGGTGTGTGTGGGCCAGTATTGCCCGGGCCCTGGGCGACACACCCTCGTCGCAGGGTGTAGTTCGCAACAGATCCTCAGAGAAGGCACCACTGTAACAAGGTCCATTCTACACAGTGGTTCGGTGCCTCCCGGGCCCCAGGCGGGGTGAGGCACCGGCGCAGCAGTCAGTGGCCTCCCAGCCCCCAGGCGGGACGGGGCACCAGCGCAGCAGTCGGTGGCCTCCCGGCCCCCAGGCGGGGCGGGGCACCGGCGCAGCAGTCAGTGGCCTCCCGGCCCCCAGGCGGGGCGGGGCAGGCACACGAGTCACCACCCCTGAATAGGGTTGTTAGGAGTTTGAGTGCTCCGGGTGGTCAGGGGTAGACAGAAGGGGCTATAGGTGCAAGGGAAAGGAAAGGAGGGGGACACGGGCCCACCCACTCCACTACGTCCCAGCCTAGGGCCCTATCCAACGACAGAGCGGTCTGCCACTGGAGTCAGCGGGTTATAACCAAACCCGGCTGGTCCGGGTCCGACAGGCCGTACTCTGTGGCCCCCCTGGGCTGCTTTCTCCTTACCTCAGGCCTCAGGTCTCCTGGTCTTCTCCTGGGGGATAGAGGTCAGGGTACGTCGCCAGCGGGAGGCTAGTCAGGCCTTCTGCGTCCGCTGGTGGCAGGTCCAGTAGCTCCTCTAGGTCACAGGGGCCCTCAGGTTCCTCTGCAGAGGGCAGCTCCTCCAGGTCGTAGGGATGGTCCTGAGCTGGCTCCTCTCCCCAGCCCTCTAGGAGCTCTGTCAAGGGAAGTTCCTCCAGGTCTTCCCCTGGGGGATAATACCGCGGGGCCCCTCTCCCCTGGTTGCCCCAGGATTCGGGGTTTTTACCTGGAGGGGTGGTAGGTTCTGCCCAGGTGGTTGCTCGGGTGGCCGGTCCCTCCACCGCTGAGGAGGCTCTGGCGGCAGCTCAGTCCGCATCCTAGGAATCTCCCCCTCTGGAGGTTGGGTCCGTCTCTTTATATGGCCCCCTCTCCCCTTGACTCCACCCCTGGAGTCCCAAAGTCCGCCCCACGTAGGGTTGTCCTCTGGCCAGCAGGGGGAAGGTAGGAGTCCTCCGGGGCCTGGCTCCCAGGCCTGCAGCTTCACCCTGCTACAAGGTTGTAGATCCTTGATGATGTGCTATAGAGGTCTGACTTGGGGGTTGTAGGGGATGACCAGTGGCATTCTGTTGTTATCTTTCTTGGGCTTCTCCTGTAATAGTTGACTTCTGGGTCCCCTTCTGGCTCTGTCAATCTGTTTCTTCACGTCCATGGGTGGTATTGTAGTTTTAAGAATGCTTGATAGAGATCCTGAAGGTGTCTGTCTCTGTCCGAAGGATTGGCTCAAATGTGGTTATATCTTAGGGCTTATGTAGACAATGGATCATGTGGTATGTCTTGGATGAAACCTCAAGGGATGTAGGTAACTATAGCGATCAATAGGTTTTCAGTATAGGGTGATGTTTATGTGTCCATCTCTAATTTGCACTATAGTGTCCAGAAAGTGGATCTCCTGTGTGGAGTATTCCAGGCTAAGTTTGACTGTGGAGTGGAAATTGTTGAAATTTGTGTGGAAATCTTCAAGGGCATCCTTACCATGGGTCCAGATGATGAAGATGTCATCAATGTAGCATAAATAAAGTAGAGGTGCTTTGGGATGAGACATGAGGAAGAGTTGTTCTAAGTCAGCCATAAAAATGTTGGCATATTGTAGGGCCATGCAGGTACCCATAGCAGTGCCGCTGACTTGAAGGTATAAACTATCTTCAAATCAGAAATGGTTGTGGGTGAGTACAACGTTACAAGGTTTGCTGTGGCATCTGGGATGGTTCTTTTAATGACTTGTAATCTGTCTTTGTGTGGGATGTTGGTGTAAAGAGCCTCTACGTCCATAGTGGCCAGGATGGTGCTTTCTGGAAGTTCACCAATGGATTGGATTTTTCTCAGGAAATATGTGGTGTCTCGACGATAGCTAGGAGTGTTGATAGCATAGATCTGAGGAGAGAGTCCACATAGCCTGATAAGCCTGCTGTAAGCATGCCGATGCCTGAGATAATGGGGCAACTGGGTTTTCCTTTTTTATGGATTTTTGGTAGTAGATGGAATAGCCCTGGTCAAGGTTCTGGTGGTGGTGTCTGTCTTGATTTGTTCCTGTGCTGCTTCATGAAGTTTCTTGAGTAGGTGGTGTAGTTCCTTTTGATATTCCTCAGTGGGGTCAGAGAGAAGTGGTTTGTAGAATGTTGTGTTGGAGAGTTGTTTGTAAGCTTCCTGATCGTAATCCGATTTATTCATGACGACAGCGCCTCCTTTGTCAGCCTCCTTAATAATAATGTCAGAGTTGTTTCTGAGGCTCTAATAGCAATATTCCTTGAGTCTGAGACAGCGAAAGTAGTTCTCCAGGTCACCTCAGAAGAAAGTAAGACCTCAAGATAGCACAGATTCTTCTGCTGGAGTAAATGTATAGCACAAAAGATTAACAGTATTGGGGGTTGAAGGTGTCGCTGTTGTCCCTTATGGTACATTGGAGTTTAGACAGTTTGTTGTCTTTTTTCTTCTGTAGGAAAGCAAAGTGTGTGTTGTAGATGGATTTTCTCTTTTTTTGTGAAGTCCAGCCATGTGGAAGAATGTGTTGGAGGCTGGTTTTGTATGAGATATTCCAGTGTTGAGAGTTAATTTTTAATATTCTTCTGTTTGCTGTACAGGATGTTGATTAGGTGGTTTTTTAGTTTCTGTGAGAGTTTATGGCACAATCACTCACTGTAGTCTGTGCAATATGTTGATTGTAATAGATTCTTTGCCTTCAATCTGATAGGTAAAATGTCCAATTATTTGCATTTGGAAAGGAAGATGATGTCTGTTTAAATCTGCGTGAGTTGTTTCATGAAGTTGATGGATCTCCACTTCAAACAGTTGTATTCAGTGCCTTGCATGTTGACAAGTTCCAAAGAGGACCATCTCTACGCAAAAGAATAAGTGGACACAAATCTGACATCAGAAATCACAACATTAAAAAAAGATAAGGGAACACTTCAATCTCCCTGCTCATTCCATTAATGACTTGTTAATAGCTGGGCTCAAACAAATGAATAACAAATCACAGCTTCAAAGAGAAACTGCAAAATTGGAACTTGTATGTAAATTCGACTCCGTTTCCTCAGGGTTAAAAAGGGACTAGGGATTTTATTCTCATTACAACGGGTGATTTGACCTCACCTTCCTCTATATGCTGTTCCCCAGTGTTTGAATTCCAACACCTATTGTGATTTGCTGTTACAGCCTGACCTGATACATTTCCCTCATTTAATTTCCTCCCATTCTGTAAATTCCCCATCTTCAAAGCATCTGACAAAGTGAGATTGTCTCCCACGGAAGCTCATGCGATAAATAAATTTGTTAGTCTTTAAAAGGGCCACAGGACTCCTTGGCTATATCTACACTTGAAAAGTTAAGTTGACTCTTAACAAAGTTGACCTTGTTAAGATGACTTAAGTCGACTTAAGAGTCAACTTAACTTTTCAAATGTAGACATAGCTGGGGCTCCCTGCTGAGAAGGGAGCTGCGGTCCATAGCAGAAAGGACCCGCGGTTTCCCAGCATAAGGGAGCTGTGGGTTGGAACCTCTGGGGATCCTATCAATCAGCTGAGCATTGGCAGCTACCTTCTTGCCCAGACCCATGCAGGTCCGGGCAGAAGAGAGCGGGGCTCCCTTAGAAAGGAGCGCAGCCTGCAGCTCCCTTCTGGCCAGGACCCAGGTCCCAGTGAGAGGGCAGCCACGGCTGCCTTCCCACTGGGACCCCTGTCAGGGAGTGGGGGTCCCGGAGAGAAGGGAGCTATGGCTCCCCTGTCCCCAGCCCTAGGTCGACTTGGAGAATGAAGTCGACTTAGGGTGTCCACACTGGGTTTAGGTCAACTTAACAAATCGACTTAGCTGTTAAGTCGACCTAAACGGTGGTATTTATTAAGTCGACTTAAGGAAAGCCTAGTGTGGACAAGGGACTAAGTTAGGTCGACGTAAGCCTCCTGAAGTCGACCTAGCTTTCAAGTGTAGATGTAGCCCTTGTTTGTTTTGCTGACCTAGACAAGCATGGCTACCTCTTTGGAATATGCCAGCCCTGGGATTTCTGAGGCAGACCTGGATATGGAAAGCTCCTTGGTCACTGGAGGCTAATGGTGGCAGAGAGCAAACAGAAACCTGCAGCATTTAGCTGTTTGATGACAGCGTGTCTAAATGGTCTGCCATGGGAGTCAGGTGCATTTGTATTTACATCTGTGCCCTTGTCATCTTCCTCACGCTCAGGCATTTCCTGCCCTCTCTGCTCCATACGGTGGTATTAGCAAGTGCACATAGTGGAATTATTTATAAACTCTGGCCCAAATCCATCCTTGCTGTCATTATTATTGATTTAGTTGCTCTGAAGGGAATTTACCCCACTGGCCTGATGTTGGTGACATATGTAACCCATATGCCTAAAAAGGGCTATCTCTTTGAGAGACCTGCTGAGGGTGTGTTACTGTTGCTGGGCGGATTATCTACCCACAACCAGAAACTTTTAGAGGCAGGGAGTGGTAGCATTTTTGAGCATGCTCCACAGGATGCCCTGCTGGTGTGATGTGATGTTGTCAGTCAGATGACATGAGAGCAGCAGTCTGTGCAGACATGAGGCAGGAGCTTCCTTGAGAAGAGACCATGTGCTCTGTTTTCAGGAGAGAAGCTGAGCCATGAGTGAACAAGATGTTTTGTCCCTCTAATGGAGACATCTGCAACAGATTTTGCAGACATGCATATGGGACTGAGGGCTGGTTGCAAAGGAGAAGGAAAAGCCTGCATGAATGCTACAGAAGATTCCTGCAAAGAAAGAAGAGGACAGCTATTTCTTGCCACTCAAACCTCTACACTGGAACAAAGACTGTAGCTGAGAGTTGGGTGAACTCACCTGGACTTTGGGACTCTTGGGTATCTGTCATGCAAGGGTTTCTGTAGGGATTGTTCTTGGTTAATTGTATTTTGTTTTCTTAGGATAAAGTTTATTTAGTTAGTAGTTAATAAAGTTTATTGTTCTGTTTGGTTTTTAGTAGTATTTGAATGTGGGTTGGTAACTCTGAGCAATCTTTGCTGTGAGTCCTATACAGAGTGGATCCTGGGTTTCCAGCTGCTTTCTCCTTAGGGATTGGGGTTTATTTCTGTGAGGCACCGGAGAAGGGCAATTGAATTAATTTTAGCCCACCTGAAGGTTACACATACACAACTAAAGCTTCCCTCCCACTACCACCCTTTTTGGAACTACTTATTTCATGAACTGTCCTGCTGTAAGGACCTGCAGAGGGCAGAAATGATTAGCAACACTTTGACTGTGAAGCATGAACATTACAAAAACATTTCACATCGATGAAAATATTTCTCGAAGGGCTTTCTGTTCCCTAACCTTGCAATCTAATCCATGTAGGTGGACTACCATGCCTGTATGCCAACCCCATCAATACCTTAGGCATCGCATAATGGCATCAGTGAGATCAGGGCCTACAGCTAGGCCTCATGCTGAAAGGATGATCTGTTAGACCATGAGTGACTAAAAAAGGAACCTTCACCACCCAGTTTTCTTTCATGGTTCTCAGATTAACTCTTAAGGAGCAGAAGCTAACACTGGAAAGTGCCACTGCTGCTGAGCATGGTTAGCACTGGGTTCCATTCTTAGCTCTACCACGCACTCACTGTGAAATAAAACCTTTGTGCCTCAATTTCACCCTTCTTGGCTCTGACCCCTAATATGAAGCCACAGGCAGTAGGCTGTAAGGTTTAATGATTTGTAAAGCAGGCTGAGATCCTCACATTGCAGAGGCATATTGGCCTTGTCAGTGAGGAGCAGACTTCTGTATCTCAAGTAGCTCTGAAAGAGATCATATGCAAATGCAGTTAGCTCAGTTAAATGCTTGTTTCATGCTTCTCTTGAGCATTTTTTAAATAACCCCCTGATATTTCTGAAGACACACACAAAAACACCAGTCTTGGAGAAAGGAGTTAACAATGACCACAGAAGTCAAAATGACTTGCTTTCATTTATGCCTGAACCTGGAAAGCTCAGGGCTCCTCAGAGAGCAGATTGACCCTGGTCTCATTCTAGCCCCATTTAAAATCAACATTGCACTGAGAGGCTGAAGCAAATGATTTGGGAATACATTATTTAATTGACCCACACACTGTAAATGCTTAGCAACTTAAATTGCACTGTTATGGGGAGGCCATTCAAGACAACAAACAGCATATCTGTCAGACAGGTGACCCTTCTCTGCTAAATCCTGGAATTAATGGTGTTCAATCTCTCTGCACAAGAGGATTCTGGCACTAGCAGAGTTGCTTTTCCTGAGCTGCACTCTCAACTCCTTATTGAGAAACAGCACCTCCGAGGCTAGATATTGAGACATACCAGTACAGCAGTGGAGGAGCTGTGATCTTAAAAGACTAGGCTATCAGAGCAACCATTATTAGGGTTAAAAATGACCAAATCTTATCATTTTTGTTTGGCTGATTCTCTACTTCAGCTGATCTTTCTTTCATTTTGGAGCAGCCACAAAGCATAAGTGGTAAAATAGAAGGGCAAGAAACAATGGAAAGAGGCGCAGCCTTCAGGAATGTATCAATCCAAAAGGCTTTAATCATCCCCAACAAACAGCCTTTACCTTGACATTGTCAGAGAAGGAAGAGGTTCATCTCTGAAAGGTAATCATGCCAGAGTTGCCTTAGCCAAGGGCAGCCATTGTCAGGAAGCTTTAGGTTAACTAGATGTGTTGTCAAGTCAGGTTTTGTTTCATTTGAGTTCTCTGATACCACTTCCTCTCTCTACCAATTGCACTTAGGCGGGAACAGTTATTGCAGGACGGGGCCTGCTGGAATTCTCTCCATGCTTGCATCTCTGAAACCTGCTGCTGATCATATGGCACAAGAGCAGGGCTGTAAATTTTAACCACGCAAGATGAAGAATCCATCGTGGAATAGAACCAGCAACAGAGATACGAGTCCAGCTCCTCAAAGGTAATTAGATGCCAAAAGTCACGGGGAGTTAATTAACGAAGTATCTTTGAAGGTCTGGGCCTCTGTATTTACGAAACGGACCACAGTCAGAGTTGCATGTGTGCTCTGAGGAAAGAGTATGATCTTCCTTGGACACATTGCTTACTCACTGCGATCCCAGACATTACAGTACTTAAAAGGGCCTGACAAACTGCGAGACCCCCACCCATAACTCCCCACCCCCCCTTCAGCACTTGCAGAGCCACTGAAGTCACTTTAATCATGAAGTGACATCACCTCCCCCTACTAACTCCACCATCCAGTGCTTCCCCCATATTTAGTTGGTGGTTTTGTCTCTAAACAGCTCCTCCTCGTGTTCAGTACAAGCAGAAAGGAATTGGAGACGCTGGAAATGCTAGGTTATTAAAGATACAAGTTATACTAAGTCATCAAGTGTATTGAATTTCTGTTTCTAGTCGTTTTCCCTTTGCACCTGGCCCAACTATTTTGCTCGTCACCTACTTGTACTGCTGAAGTATGCAGTTATGAAAAGGAAATAAGCCATCACTTAGTCAGAATTTTAAGTCGCTCCTGTACTTTAATTTGTGCCTCAATAATACAGTAATTGCCATACTGGATACAAGTGGTCCATTTAGTCATGATTTATCAATAGCCAATACCAGATGCCTTAGGAAACAAGTGCAAAAAATGCCACCGTGGAGAATTATGGAATAACTTACCCATAGAGGGGACATTTTTTCCCAACTCTTGTCAGTTAATAGCTGGCTGAGGCCCTGAAGGAGGAAGCTTTATTTCAATTAATGCTAACTGGGATGTTATCCGTACAAGTGTCTAATCTTTGTTTAAATCCCGATCCTGTGGCAATGAGTTCCAGTTTTTAGTTACACATTATGTAAGATTTAATTTGTAATTTAAATAATTTAAGGAAGACGATGCTTACAAGCAACAATATCTATTGCTGATTCTGTACATTGCATTTTTATTAGACACCAACAAGGAAAAACAGAACATTTGGCACAAGAATGCCAATTTTTTATTTTTTTGGACACATGAACACAAAATATCCCTGCAGGCTAAAAAAAATACATTGCAAATTGTACACGACCAGCATTTTATCGCAACATGGGGCTGCTAACCCACCCATAAGAGTTTAGAAAGAGTACCTCGTATTGCTATAGACATACATCCAGTCCAAATTTAATAAAATACAATTTTAAACATTACAAGTCTAACAATATAGAAACAAAAAATTACATCATCAGTCAAAATGAACAAATGCAAACATTTTACATTGAAGTTTCAGCCTCTAGACATAGAAATATCATGAAAATGTCAATAGCAAGGTATAAGAAAATCTGTGATATTACAAGATCTTTCCTCAAATTTCACAAGGAAAAAACCTTGTAGTTGAAACAGTATTGATACAATGCCCTCCAAACTCTGCTTTCTTAAAATGAAAGCAGAGCTACTGCCTTGCTATTGAGCAAGAAAAATCCTACAGCACATCCACAAAGGTAGTTGGGGGGGGGGGGGGGGGATTTTTTTTAACACAATCTGAACAAAAGGATACCTTTACCCATATGAAGGGCAAGGCTTTTTGATATAGGTAAATAAGCTCTGACATTTGTGTTTGGAACAAGATACGTACTATGAGGGCTTGTCTACACTGGAAATGCTACAGCATCACCACTGCAGCACTTAAGTACAGACACTCCCTATGCTGGCGAAAAAAATTCTCCCATCAACCTAGCTCTGTCTACACAGAGACTTAGATTAGCTTAACTATATCACACAGAGGTGTGGATTTTTCAAAGCCCTGAGTGACAGTGTGAAGCTAACCTCATTTTTTAGTGTAGCCCAGGTCTAAGAAGCATGTTTGCCTGTATATCACAACCTTCTATGCCCTTTGGATGCAGCCACAGGCACTACACTAAACTGTAGTACTTACAGTAAGAATAAATAAGTCAGGCCTGCCAATGTCTGAGACAGGCCAACTAGTTCTTTCCAGAGCTTGTTCAGAATTCAACTGTTTACAAAGAAAGCAGAACTGGTTTAAAAATGGGGTTTCTGCTGTTCTTTAATGTCAACTGCCCCTTCCCCCTACTCATTAAACTTCGCTACATTTAAAATCTTCCACACCACACAGCTAAACAGTAGCCAACAGGCTTTGTTTATAAAAAACCAAATACCCTAAGAACTACAGCTACAGAATGCACGTCTTCCCATTGATTGACACATGCAGAACAATTCAGTCAGTCCTAAGGGATAATTCAGACCATCAAGCCAAACCTCAAGACTCAGCTTTCAGAACTGCATACAATAATATTGCTGCAACTTTGATCTTGTCATTACAACCTCCCAAAGATACGCACCCTTCAATGACAATAATTCTAAACTTAAATGCTCTTCGGTTCTCTCTACCTCTCCAAGTGACAGCACTGTACCCTTACCAGTATTTCAGTCCTATGATGGTCTAACACCAGATAGAGTTAGAAATTCTTGCCACGCTCCATGGAGCGAGCTGAGGTCTAGTAACCTGTACAGTTTGAGGTTAAGTGTTCAGGCTAATTGCAGGCAAGCAAATGAGAGGTTCTCACTTCACTCAATCTGAACTAGAAATGCTTGGCACTCGACAACTATCTACCTGGTGGTAAAAATTAATTCTCTTACCCACCCTTAACTAGTCAGTCACATTCTTGCCTAGTGCATGAACCCACAGTGATCTTTGATCCTGTAAGATAAGGGGTGCTTAATTTCTCTTCAAGGTGCCAAAATTCACCATATATTGGGTCAAAGTTCATTCTAAAATGGTTTTTTCTATTCTCCCTGAACAAATATTAAGAAAAGCAGCCATCTAACTGAAGCAGCAGTCAGTCCCACCCACGTCCTGATTATTATCCAAGTGAGGTATTCTTTAAAAAAAGTTTAAACAAATTAAAAAGAATCTTATCTAAACCTGTCCATACTATATGCCAGGAGCACAGCTTGCTTCAGTTCCATTTTCCAAGAGAAAATGTTTAAACTAATTTTAATGAGGCATACTACTTTGAAGTCGGTTATAAAACTGTCTTGAAGACTAAATTCAGCTTACTTGTGTACAACTGAAAGAGCATTTAAAAATGTAAACTTTATTTTATTTACAAGCTTATTTAGAAGACTGAAGGGAAAAAAAATACAGCATTTCATATTGCTGAGCTTTCGAGAGGGCTTGTTTCCAAGCTCTAGAACAACAGACAACTTAGCAGCAAACCCCACACCAATGGCAGAGATCACAGTGCAATAGTTGGTGACTTTTCAAACTTTTCTTAGCTTCTGCAGTGGTGTAATGTTAGCTATACTGAATCCATTAATAAGATTTTAGTCTGTGTTAACTCACGTTAACATGAAATCTATTCTCCATATGTTATGTCTGTGGGTTCCAAAAGTATTAAGTGACACCAAGCACCTCTTCCTTTTTTATATATTTCAGCTGAAAAAGCCAAGCAAATAAAAACCCCTAATTTCTAGCCTGGAACAGGATCAATATATTTGATTTACAGTTTTTAAACATGCTGTTGAATGCAATTGTGTGTGCAACCTTGATTCCCGGGGAAAAAAAAAAAAAAAAAAAAAGGATTAAAATGCTGGTACCAGTCTTCAGGTTGCTATTGTCACACAACACACTAACTGTACAGATTGGCAAGCCTTTCCTACACACAACAACCAGCTTCCAAGCTTATAAAAAAGTGGTAAACAGGACACCAACAGTGAATATAAAACAGTTAAAAATAATTATTAAAAAAACATGGAAGTGCGTCTTTTCTGATTAAATTTGAGAAACTGCCCAATTGTGCGCTCAGAAAACGACACAAGAAGGTTGGTTAAACTCATGCACAATCCTCAGCTAGAATTTTACACTGTCGGAGTGGAGGGGGGGGAGGGCTAAAAAAAATATTTATTGCCAAGTTAAACCTTCTATGAGAAAAGTTTTTCAATCACTTAGATTTATCAAACCACACAGCAGCATAAAGTGGGCACTTTTGTAAAAGTTGGAAAAATATCTAAAAGCTAATTTTTAAAATATTTTATCATTTTTATAAGGGGAAATGATTCAGTACTTGTTACTATACCATAGCAGTATTTGTAACCATCATAATTAAAACCTGCTGACAGGCATCACTATCTGGCTATGTTGCACATTCACAGAACAAGAACCAACTAGTTGAATCCGCAGTATAGTGCAATTGCTTTGCAGCCCAAGTCTGCAGAGATTAAAAAGATAACTAGTAAAACTGACAAAGAAACTGCAATACCTGTGAAAGTTCGGGTTTGTTAAAAGGCATTTACAGTAGTGAAATCTAAAATCTCCATAAAAAAAGTCTATGGCCCCACACATAGAACGGTTACATTGAATTGGAGTAAAATATTTTGCCGTAATATGCATACTCACTAAGCAGTGCATGAAGAGAGGGAATTAGTCATCTTGATAAACAAGTGGGCTGAGATAACTTAAAAACCATAGCTAGCAAAATATTCAATAAAAATCTTTCATGCCAAGTCTTTTAAAAATTTCAGGATGATCGGCCTTTTGCGATTTGAGGTAAAAATTCAGTCCAATGCATCAGAAAAGACAGTTCATGAATTTCTATTACTTAAAACAACAAAACAAATGGCTCAATTGTGTCGGTGCATCAGACTTTGCTGTGAAGTATAGATTCAGTGCGACTGTTCAGAGCTGCTGGTAGTACGCAGTCTGAAATAAACTGGGCCCTAACAATAAGCAGTAGGCTTTCAAAACATTTCAGGACCACGTGGGTTTCCGGTTCTGCCTCGTCTTCCCAGATGGACTCAGGCAAAATACATTGTATGCTGGGTATCGTGGTGGATCTGCACTGCCTTTGCCAGAGCCTGAGGATCACGGCCATTGCTCTGTCCTGAAACATGGCTGCCTTCAGCACTGTAGAGAAGGAGACACATTTAGAGAGCCATGCACAATGAGACAAATGAGCACACACTTAACCAGTTCATTAGTCAAGGTTCTGTGTACACAGTCTTGGACTACAGAGTAGTCAAATTCCAAAGGGGTAGCCGTGTAAAGCTATTGTAGAAAAACAACAGAGTCTTGTGGCACTTTTAAAGACTAACAGATTATTTGGATTTTCTCCCACAAAAGCTCATGCGATAAATAAATCTGTTAGTCTTTAAAAGTGCCACAGGACTCTGTTGTTGGACTACAGAGACAGTCCGGCTCTGGAGCACTAACTCGGGCCAGTAGCTGATCACAGGTCATCAATGTACAGATTACGCTAATGGAAGACTCATCTCGGCATTAGCGTCTGCCAAACTGCCCGATCCCTGGACTGGACGGATCACATCTAACAAGCAGGGGAAAGCCCTGATCAATTCTTAGTCTCTCAAGACTGTCTGACATTGCTATTAGAGATAAATATGGATTGAGAACCCACCAATCTGTTTCACAGAGAAGCCCAGTTTTAAATCAGTGAATGGTATAAAGAAAGGGGAGGCATCAGGATTTTACTCTTCATTTAAAGGAAAAAAAGATCTTTTTAGATGTGTTCAACAATCTACTGGCATGCTATAAAGCGACTGTAGTCTTTCACGACTCACCTATCATGATCCTTGTCTACCAGATGATATCTTGCCCTAAATGCAACCAGCCGGGCATAGTAGGCAGGAGCTGGAATGGAGACGGATCTTGTACAGCGGACGTACGTGTGACACAGCTGGTAGGTTAGCAACTGCAATTCATCCGCGGTGAAACAGTTGTCATCCCACAAGACTTGATAGTGTGATGGACGGCTAGTACCCTGGTGAAGGAAACAAATGAATGTTTAACTGGATGATAATCTAAGGCAGTTGGAGCTCTAGACTCATCTAGAATGAGTATCATTCAAATAAAATTGCTAAGTAGTTTCTAGAGCTATTTGTACCCAAGCGATGTATCAGACTCTTAGCACTGATTCTTCAGGTGTTAAATAAAACTGACAGAACTGCAAGCCTGCTCCAACCATAAACAGAAGCTGTTGTCATCTGTGAGTGACAACAGATGATCTCTTGCTCCCACAGCACATGTCTAGCACAGACTGGAGATTACCTGAATTCCTGCATGGCTACAGAGATAAAAGTCAAATTCAGAGGGATGTGTGATGGTGCTGTCCACGGTAGTGCCTGCTGGTACATTACCACTTTTACCCACCTGTTTGAAAAAAACATTATAATTGGTACATTTACTTCTGCACATGCCCCTTACACTCCCCTATTAAGATGGCCTTATATTAAGCTGCTGGTGAATTTAGTGCTCATGCAGGTGGGGAAATACTAAGGTCTTTTCCACACTAAAGATTAAATGGTGTTTGCAGTGTGGTGAGTCTTTCTTGGAAACCTTGCTATAAACTCCGCTACATACCTAGCCTCTTAGATTTGAGTAGTTTTAACTGTTAAAATGTGGTTCCAGAAGAAGCGATACCAGTTGGGATATATTTAAACAGGGATGTTAGTAACACCATTAGAACTGTAAATTGGAGCAGGCCTAAAACTGGATAATCCAAGCACATCACAAGCTTTCCGTGAAAATTTAAACTTCCCTTCCCCACCCGTACTCATATCCTCCCACTGGGTCCTGCAACACACGCGCAATCTTACGTCCAAGAAATTTCTTGAGAAAAGGTGGCAGTTTTGTGATGTGAACAAGATACACGCATGTAGTTAGAAACAAAGTAGGAAAGATTCTCTGACTCCCATTTGGTGCCAAGGATCCCCTGCTACAAGAGCCTTATTTGCTTAGAAACCCCCTACATATTTTACTCTGCAATAATTCCACTCTGCTAAGTAAACTGGACATCAACCCCAGTTACGTGAGCCAGTAGTTCTCTCATTTCTACAAAAGCACTCCACTTACGTACAAGAGAATGTTACTTGCCCTTTCAGTTTTGTCAGCACAGAAGAGCCTAGTGTGATGCCTTTTCTGCACAACAATGTAGGTTATGCCTGGTCTGTAATCTTCTTCCAAACTGATACAGGCCTTCCGGATCGCTATCAATTCTGGCCAAGCCACCTAGAAGTGTAAGTGAGGAATTCAGTAAGCAGGATAGTATTATCAGGAGAAAGGGCCATCTTAATGTTTGCAGGATTCAACCTTCTGCTTCGACAGGATCTAGGTGTCTCAAAACTGAAGCTTAGCTCCCTCAGTCATTCTGAGGAGATACGTTTGTAAGACTCTTCATCTAAGCAGCTTAGCTAAGTCAAGGCAAGGCGAGCTCAGGCTGTCATGTGAGAAAGTGTGCCATCTATTAAGGAATCTTTCCCCATATGGATGGATTCATTTGCCAATACAATTTACATTCTCAATGGCTAGACTTCACTGAACCTCAAGGAAACATCACTGGAAAATACCTGTTTCATTTGCCCCTCTGAGACACCTCCTCTGTAGTAAATGATCCGTGTGGGCTTGAAGCGAGTGGATTTGTAGAACTGGATCAACAGCTCTCGTACCATATTAGTCAAGTCCTGGATCACTTCCTGACTATACAGTAACTCCTGGGAAGTCTCCTGGCGGGAGGTCTGCACACGCACGGTTGCACAGTAGCGGCTAGGATGGCCATCCATACTGCCTACCACAGCAGCAATAGATGGCTTCTTTCCATCCCCTGCAGGAGGGTGAGTGACATCTGCTCCCAGAAAGATCACTGGTTGCTGGAATACAGAGGGCCTGTTCAATTTAAAGAAGGCTTAGTCAAAAAAATAAAGGAAGGAATGAAGTTGAATATAGCAAGTCATCTGACAAGGAAAGATTAAAGAACTGAAATTTTGCCAGCTACTTTACAGAGGAGAGTCCCTGCACTCAAACAGCTTATACTCTAGAGAGAGCAGACAAGGGAAATGGAAAAGAAGCAAAAAATACCAAACAGGTGGCTGAAAGTTAAAGTTCCATGTGCCACAATTCACTCACCTGCCAACTCTCTCTTATTAGAAGAGCACCAAATGAAGGGAAGAGCTAGTGTTTCCAAGTCTCACAGAAGTGGCGTGTTTTAAAGAAGATACTTGGAGGAGAAGGTGGAAGTATCAGGACACAGAAGCAAGACAGACATGAAGGGGATGGGAGTTATTCAGGGAGCTTTGTAGAAATGAGCGGTAGAATATGCTTTACAATTTATTACAGGAATTAAGTGAGGTCTGTGATAAAGACAACAGGTGTCTGATCAGGAATCATAGCCAGTTCGATTATGTGAACCATATGAGACAAAGCAGCAAGAAAAATAAGTTTCTTGCTTGAAGACAATTTTGCATGCTGTGATCCAAACTGTAGCTCTAGATAGTTTACTATACATTCTTTGTTAGAGACAGAAGTGAAAATGTGCCAATTATGTCCAACTCATGAGATGGGTGACAATTACCAACTCAGTTCAGAAAATGGTCATGTGCTAGAAGATGGGACTTGACAATATTGGAGCTCTCCCATCTTTTAATTTTATTTTACTCAACCTTTTGTTTCTCCTTTTTGGCCACATTGCTGGATAAGTCAAACCTGAGCCACGATGCAAAAAAATAGCATGTTGTGCATCTGAAGCACCCTCATTTGTTCCTTTCAATACAAAAACATCTACATATATAAAAGATTTCTAACCCACTCACTGTTTGGGAAAACACCATTTTAGTTACTAAAAAGCAGACCAAAATATTCAGTTTACTCAGTAAGGTAACCGTAACAAAAACGTCAAATTTGATCTAACCTTTGATGAGGTACGAGCACATTGTTGATTCCTCCAAGCTTTGCATTTATCTTCAGACAAAGATTGGATAGAGTTTGGGGTGATGTTTTTACCACGTTCTTCACCTGGACACACTGCGTAGCCATTCCTAAGAGAGTGTCGCCAACACGCTTAACCTCAGCTGCAACAGAAAAGCAAAGTGATTCTGATTATCTGAAGCATCAATGCTCCATTACCTCCTCAAAGACATTTGAAAAGTAGGTCAAGATTCAACAGTGAATGACAGTCCACCCCTTTGGATCTAGTCCACTCTTTGAAACTATATCTGCATGGTTATAAAGAAGTGACATTTACCAACTTCTTACAAAAAAACCAAACCCAACTCGTCACAGAAAAAGGCATTGCCACTCTTTACCCATCTCATCAACTTTATGCACCCTGAGAGTGCAGTACATGAAACTTTACAATCTCCATACCATACACAGGTGTCTTTCCAGGAAGGATCACTACAATTAGCTGGAGACCGACGTAGGTCAACTTCAAGTGTTTGAACATCGGCTCCACACTGTCTGCACCTTGTGCATATTTACAGAAACATGGCTGGCCTTGGATTGGCATCCCTGCATCCTTGGAGATCTTGCGCAGTTGGTCTGTGAAACTCCTATGAAACAAATGAAGAATTAGTACTTTTGGCAAATCTTTCTACATAATTTCAGTAATATCTCAATCCTCTGGCAATTGAGCATGTTATCATCTACACTTTTCCATAGCCTGACCAGTTTTATGCTGCCAAAATTCTCTTCAATTATACCCAGCTTCGAGCTTCACTAGTGCAGTTCTAGTTTTGATTCAGGAGAAACTTTTCATGTCTCCACACACTGCCGTTATTCAAATGTCCTCTGTGCTCATGTAACTGATGGCTGAATTTTAGAAGGGTGAACTAGTCATAGGTTCTTCATTAAGGACAAGTGCCTTTTGCATGATTGAAAAAATTTGGCTTAGCAATACTGAGACCTCTCCTGAAGGCCTTACACACAGGTAACCAACTATCTGAAGTCAAAAGGAGGTTTGCACGTAAGCAGTCACATCTGAGTCTCACGTTAACAAAAGCCAGAGTTTATTTGGCGAGACTTTCTTTTGTATCAAATCACTACACCCACCAAGATAATAATTAGAGTTAAAATTAAAGTGTACACACTGGAAATTCAGTTATGGGTTCCAAACCTGCTAACCCTGAGTCATTGTGCATACAATCTACAATTTACACAAGAACAAGGAATTACTGGCCCTGCAGGAGATTGCTGCAGGTACCATGAGATGTGCATTAATGAAGATTTAATGCTTCAAACAGACATATCTGCACCAAATGAAGAGAGAGCTGAACATTATCAGAGGATCAGATCACAACACATTGTTGTATTAATTTTATATATAGCAGAAGTAGTTCAGTAATTGCCTTAAAATCCCAAAATAACCAACTCACTGGGCCCTTATATTACAGAGACCTCAAAATGATACTCTAGCACATACATTTCAGTAGCCACTGTCTGAAATCCCAGCAACATTGAAAACAGTCAGTCAAGAAAGTTTCCCCAGATGCACAGCTTCCTTCCTGTTGCAGATTTAAACCAGCCCTCTCTAACATAATCCAATCTGAAACATTTTGATATTTACAGTTACCACCCTTCCCTTCTCAATCCCTAAAATGAAGCACTAAAACCCCCAAAAAACCATAATGGTTCATTGTAAAGTTAAGAGAACATCTTATTCTCTGTTCTGTAAAGTGCCATGTACATTTTCAGTACTGAACATTTAACTGTCCGGCTTAGCTACAAAATGTTAATGCATTTTTTTAATGTCCAAAAATAGACATTTGAACTGTGTAAGAAGTGAGTTCAGTAGAACGTTACACAAACACTGAATAGTTCAATAAGCACACCTGGCTCTATGCTCTACTAAGGTGCTTTACAACATGAAGGATGTCCTAATTCAGACCCTCTGTAGTCAAGAGTTTACCATTTGAAAGCCTATGGCGATTCAGTAGAAAAAGCCAAGATAATACTTAGAACTTTGGGGGGGTTGAATGGTATTTGGTGGAGAGAGAAGGAGTTTGGTACATGGTGACTGAGAAGCTGCTCATGCATTAGGAGCAGATGAAAAGCCAGGAAGACAAAGCAACCAGCAATCAGAAGAGAAACACAGGCCAAATGCAGGCAGTGGGAAGCAGATGTAGGAGGAAAAGAGCAGAGATGGAGACAGTTGCCTTCTCCAAAGATAGCTTTTCAACTGAAATAAGAGCACTTTAATCCTTTTCCTAGTTCAAAAGTTTACAGAGGTTTATCAGTTTAGACTTGGTTACGCCACACCTTCAAGTTGCAAATATTTAAGCTAGTACTGGGCAAAGATTTCCTGCCTTGATGTATCAGATTTGTTCAGATCAAGTTATTACAGAAATGCAGGGCTATAAGGGATCTTGACAGGTCAGCTAGCCCAATCCCTGCACTGAAGCAGAATTAAGTATTAACTAGACCACCCTAGTGTGGTGCATGTTATATCACAACTGCTGGCAACACACAGATACTCACTTGAGCAAGTCTTCCCTGCATTGTTTTTGAGGTGCAAAGCAGGCAACAGCCCAAACTTTAATCTCGATGCCAGCATAGAACTGTTTCCCCCTCATGTCCCAGACACCCTGGTTTGGTGTAGCTACAGTCTTATTCTAAAGACAAAGACAAAAACTTAAAAATTAAAAACTATGTTCAGATAGGTAAGGCAGTGACCAGTATTCTCTATAGGTTGGGGTACAAGTGAACTTTTAAATTACAAAATGCCAGCCAATGCCAGATAAGTCTGATTAGTACAAAAAGTGGTTTTACAGTAGATAACAAGAACTCACCCGGCCTCCATACTGCAGCATTGGTGCTGGCAATACTCTGCCTGTTAACTCCGTCATTTCATTATGGACCACAATACCAAACTCCTTCAGATATGGATCTGGTCCACCCACCATACTGTTACTCTTCACCTGGAGATCAGGAGAACAGCATCAGAGCCACACATAGTATTTCAGGTGGCTGTTATTTGTACAATAAAGCACAGAGTGGCTCAAGCTAGTTTCTTCAGACTTTTCTATTCTGCTTATTCAGAGGTACCTGAAAGGGATCAGAAATTCTATGGATTTTACTATACAGGTTCAGTGAAATCCATTTGAAAGGTTTACAAAACCCATCTATGGGGGGAAAACATGACACATACAACCTGAAAATTTCCTATCAAAAGAGGTTTGAAGGGAAAGGTCTTGTGACTCTTCTCCATGAAGCTGAACTACAGCTACTCACAAGTCTGCTGATTTCTTCCTGCCTGTCTGGTGCAGATCTTGCCGTTGCCTTTATCATCGTTGATGTTTGATTGTCTGTTAGCTTCTTGATACATCGCTGGCCTGCCACAATGTTACATACCTACACAGCAGCAGAATTAGAGAGGGCATATTGCTACTGAAATAAAAGATATACGTCACAATGCAGTGTCAGTTAAAAGTGACCAGACTCCATTACCTCAAGTGGTAAATAAGTGTGTTTCTGTTCCTGTCCCACTTGGAGACATGGAAGGTGAGGATATTTCAGCTGCAGACTGTACTTTTGCTTAAAATATTGAGCTACTGTACACTCCATAGCCTGTCCATTTTCCAGCTGCAGAGGGAACCTATAAAAAAATGCACTGCTTTGATTACACTTCGCAATGAAGTGTTTAATTCTTTTTAAAAGTGATATGGAGAATATATTTGAAAGCCCTGGAAATGCCCATTTTCAATAGTTATTGTTTACATAAAGAGAAATGTATATATAAAGTAATTTGTCACTGTGCATTGACTTGAAGACAAGTTAAAAAATGGTGGCTTCAAAGAGATATTTTAAAAACCATCTCTCTCTAATTGCACAACTCTCTCCACAAGAGGAAATCTAAAAATCAACTGTCACTGTTCCAACTGGTCAAATAAAATTAAAAGTTCTTTTAAAAGCCACATAGATATTTTGACTTATAAGCCAGCTACCTTTGTAGAAGTAGTGTCCTTAATACCTACAATAGCTTTCAGTGCATAATCACTGCATATAGGAGATTGTGTACATACGTCTGATGGCTCGCTGGTCGCCTGGTAACATTGCAAACTCTGTATTTTCTCTTCATCTGGCCACAGTGGGTAACCTCTACTTTTAGACCTGAAAACCCAAGACAAAAAGCACAAACACACACAGACGGGGATGGGGGGAGAAAATCAGACATGGTCAACTGATCACCACCTTTAAAATCTACTTTCAGCTCAAAGATGAGTGACATGGCATAGGCCGGATTCCAGCATCTGCAGCCAGTGAACTCTGTTAGCCCAGTTTAATGTGCTTATAGGCTTCCAATATTGTACAGCAACAATTTTTAAACTAAGCATTTACCTCTAATTTCTTTGGTAAACTTAACACGCTGGGAGTCTGTAAGAGGTTTCGTCTGTTCATTGATGTTCTGAATATCCAAGACTTCGCACATGAACTCAATGATAGGCTGGGCACGATAGAAAGCAGTAGCTGATACTAAGGACAGAAAGAACGGATATTTAGTCTAGAAGACGCAGTGGGGAGGAGGAACTTTCTCATGCCATTAAATACAGAAGTTGTTGCATACCATCAATATTGAGCATCATGTTCCACATGGCAGGCCTGACAGACTGATGGAATCCAAACCAAACTTCCCTGCCACCACCCAGAGGGTGGTAGTACCCTTCAGGAGGAGAGAAGAAGGAACGGCCTACAGGGGTGTACCTGATGAAACAGAAAGAGTTAACACAAACCTTTATAAAAGTTCAAGTCCTGATAGACGTAGTAGGGACCTGATACTTCTATACTTATTTCAATAGTGTTTAAAAATGTGCTTAATATTCCTATAGCACTAAGACAAGAGAAGCATACCTGAATTATATAGATAAAAAAGCAGCTAGAAAGGCCAAAGTTACTGTCAGAACCTCAGAGAATCCATGCACCTTGTGGGCAGACCATATTTCTTCTAATGCAAGTATGTATCAAAGTTATATATTATATAAAGAAATAGGAGTCATTTTAACAGACTGATCTAAAGCCCTGGCTGATTAGAAAATTGTAATCAAAAGAACCCACCTCATGGAGGGAAGGTGCCGTGTGATTACGTCAAGTGCCTGCACAGAGTCTTCAGGAACTTCATTCAAATGCCCTGCCAGAGCTTCCAGAAGTAGCTGAAGGCTGACCACTGACACCCACTGAATAGACACTTTAAACGTCTGGTCCTTCCCCTCACCTGGGAGTGTCACTTCCATATCCATCTAAATGATCAAAGAAGAGGCAGCACAAGCCCAAATTAACAGACAATTCCCTAGTGCAATACTAAGCCACACATTCTCTTGGACTTGCTTTGGGTCTACTGGGGATTTCTCAATTAGGATGTAATAATGTAAGAATTCTCCAGCAAACAAGTATAGCTGCATGAGGAAGTTTGTAATCCAGTAATTTAGTCACACCAAGAAGCTGCTCTGAGGTTCTGTTTGTATTAGCCATCATCTTCAACGGGAGGCAATTATAGTGACATCAGTTGTCTGAAGAAAGCTATGATTAGTCATCAATTTTTTGTCCCATAGAATTGATAGGAAGATGCTCATTTGTGTCCATAACAACACAGTAAAAGTATGCTAACCTCTAGTTTTCAAGTCAATGATCTGGAATTCCTTTGGAATCGGTCAACACCACACTTTAATCATAAAAGGAAGCGAAGATCTATGAGGGATGCAAAGTGCTTGTCACCAGAGGCTGACCACAAAGTAAGAAGTACTCATCCACCACTAGCCTGAAGTGTCTCCCTCATATGGCACTGTACCATCACTAATCTGGTCCTCACAAAGGACTGTAAAGTGGGAGTTAATTTTCTCCAGAAAATTGAGCATCTACACAGACTTCACTCAAATCTGGAATTTTTGGTACGTATTTCTATCTGCCACATACTGTTAAGAACTAGTACCCTCAAATATTTCACTTGAAAATTATCAGAATTGTAAACATAATGCTTGACAGGAAGGTGACAATTTGTTAATGTTTATCCTTAGAAAGAATAAATTTAAAGAGGCTCACTAACTTCCTGACACTACTGAGAGAAACAAAAGGAAGCATCTGAAATATCTCATAACTATTGGTCCACAAAAGCTACATTACACTGTGCTCAACTTCCTTCCCTATCCTCCCTTGTTCCCATTTACTCACCTTCTTCTGCTATTTCCCTTCTCTATAGCTTTGTCACTATTAGCAAAAATATATTTAAAAAATAGGAACTAGAACATCACACGCGTCTCATGAGCCTGATCAATTCACTTGTATGTCATGTCTATCCCCTACCTCTTTGCTTTTAAACTATGTTTTAGTCTGCTTTGATTAAGCATTTTGGGATGTTGACTGTCTTCTTGGGTCTGTGGACAGTACCTAGCAGATCTGTGTTCTACTCCCAGCTTGGAATTTTGAGTACTACCATAATATAAATCAAATCATCAGGCAGGTAAATTGAGGTACTGTTAAAAGCCTTCGGAAACCTAAATATTAAGAAAAGCTATTCTATTCCAATTTTCAATTTTAATGAAAAGGTTCCTTGCTTTGCATTTATTCATATGGGTAAATTATGAATTTACTAAATTTAATAAGTAACTAAAGATATGTACCATCGGACCATAAATCTGTAGAGAGGAAGTGAGCTACAGAAGCTTTTGCTTTCAAGTAGATGGAGGAAAATATTGAGAGTCTAGCATACAAAAGTTCCAGAGGGGGGTAACCTTGCTAGTCTATTTCAGCAAAACAAACAAGTTTTATAAATAAATGTTAGTCTTTAATTTTTGTGGGTATAATGCATGAAGCCATTTCATACATCTTATAAAGTGGGATTATACTCACGAAAGCTTATGTGTTAAATTTTGTTAGTCTTTAAGAGTACCAAGGACTCTGTTTCAGTGTAGAACAGTGGTTTTCAAACTTTTCTTCTCAGGACCCAGCTGAAAGAAATTATTTGTGCCCACGACCCAACAGTTTTATCTTTGAGCAATGCATTCCAGTCTTTTGGCAGCAGCAGCAAGGGTCACCGTGACCTAGCATCTGAGGGTCTGCAACCCAGTACTGGGTCCTGACCCATGGTTTGAAAACCACTGGTGTAGAAAACTGTATTTTGTTTGGGTTCTGAATTTCAAAAACAGACTTGGCAGCAAACTAATTTAGCTGGTGCTAAAACATACTAGCACCCTGGCTCTTTCTTATGTTAGGACATGCCTAAACAAATTCAGTCATACTAGAACAGTACAATTTGCTCCAAGTACAATTTGCTATGTCATTCAACAGTGAAGCAGCTAATAGTATGGCCCTTAAAAGGCTGTTAAGCCTCTTAAAGATGAGAGAAATTCACACCAAGAAGTGTGATCCATCTCAGTAGACTCAAGACCACAGTGTGTTGGTTTATACTGTCGAGGCTAAGTTCACAAACACAAGAGATGGGAAATTAAAGAGCACCTGGGGTTGCGGGGAGGTGGGAGAAGAATCCAACGAAGAACCAAGATCCTTGGAGTGCGCACACAATTCCCATTGCCACTGGCCCTTCATTTTCTAATACTACTAACTGTAAGGTTTCTATAGCACAGTGTTCCTCAACTGGTGTTCCGTGGAACACTGGTGCTCCTCAGACGTAGTGCAGTTGTTCCATGACCCACCCCAACCGCTCCCCATCAGGGGGGCTTAGTGGGGAGGGGGAAGGAGCAATTTAATGCCCCAGCCACAGCAAAGCTTCCAGGCACACAGCAGCAGATGTTGATGCACACCTGGAAGCTTTGCTGTGAATGGGGCATTTTAAATCTCTCACCAGCTTTTTTCACAATATTTCCATCAGGTGTTCTGCATAAAGTAATTAATACTTTTAAATGTTCCCCAGTTCCTCCAAAGGTTGAGGAACACTACTATAGCACCTTTTATCCCAGCACACTTCAAAAACCATACATGGTATTGAAATGTTGATACAGCAACATTTCACAGGAAGATTGTTGTTATAGTAAACACCTTACTTACCCTATCCCTCCCAATAGGCAGTGGATGTGCAGTGTACATGTTCCTTTTGCCATCATATCCTGGCTGCCGATCACCAAATATCTGCATCTTGAAGTGTCTCACCATAGTATCTACCACCTCCCTAAAGAGGGATGGCATTATTCAATAGATAAGTTTGAAGAATAGGCAAATTCAGTGATGCACTAGCAGAGTTGTTATAACTGGACATAGCTGCATTCAGGCCTGAAACCAGTAGCACACCAGAGACAACAATGCATCTGATCCCGCACAGACAAGTTGCCAGCAGCCCCTTTGCCCCTTAACAGAGACAGCTAACAATTATCCAGGGGAACATATGCAGAATGGAGAACAAAATTTCCCCATTACTGAAATTATAAATGGAAAAACTATTTCATCCACTGGAAGACCAATGTAGGATTCTTCCCTACAACATATTTCTTAGTGCTTTCCACATCTAAAGTTCAACTTTAAAAGCTTTCACTACAGATTTTTGTGAGAACGATATAATTTATGTTTCTGCAGCCCCTAGAAGCCCTAGTCATGGCTCATTGCTCAACTGGCAACTAATAACTATACCACCTATTTAAAATTATACTTGACAGCAGCTGGAGAATTGCTAAAGATAGGGTTTCCTTCAATTGAAGCTTCTTTAGTTTTTATTACGGTATCCTTACCTGTTCACTCTTCGGGGTCGCTTTTCTGGTTTGATATCTACATCATAGTGATAAACATCAATTTTAGGGATCTGCACCTGAAAATGATTGGCTAAGAGACGGATGGGTTTCCCAACAGTTCCCAGGCCGGGGCGGCGGGGCGGCTGGAAGAGGCTGGCTGGAGGTCCTGCAAAAGTCAAAGACAAGCTTGAGATAATAACTGATCGTGTAGAACATTTTCCCAACTGTTCATAGGGCTGCAATTCAACTAAAGACTCCTTATGAAAGAGGAGAGAGTGAAGTCTGAAGTGGCTTGCTCAGGTTGCAAGATTAACAAAAGAAAGTGCTCCCGAGTGGCTCCATTGCCTTTTAGCAGCTCTAAATGATGTTCATAATAAACTGAATTATGAAGCCAAAAGATATAAACTAATTACAGCAGTAATATATACAAGAAATCTACTTTTGCCAACATGCTTTATGAAGTCAGAGCCCTGTGATGGAATTCAGCCATTTGTATACTAGATATACTCAATACCCCATTATTAAGTCCATTAAAGGCTTCCATGTATTATGCCTAGAGTTAGGATTTTAATGATGGTCATTCTTGGAATGATCAAGTGGTTAGAGGGCCAATTTTTTATCTGAAAATTGAGTTTCTATGATATAAATTAAAAATATCTTTTTATATAGGACCAACACAAACAGTTTTGTGCTTTCCACAACAAAAATGCTGTACTGTTTACATAACAGTGAAATGTTCTTTAATGTAAACAAAGGTCAGACCATTTTCAAATTCCAACACAAAGATGGGAGTGAGGAGGACAATCGCGCCCTAAAGGAAGAGAACACAGCCAGGAAACTATAAAATGTTTTAAACCAAATTATTATATACACATCCATGTCTTGTTAATAGAATTGCACAAGATAGCGTGAAAAAAATCTGGGCTTTTTAGAATTTATTTTTATTGAGAAAAATTGCAGAGGCTTCAAAGAAGGAAGACAGTTGAACTCAAATTAGCCAATGTAATGTTTGCCAACTTCCTCAAAGATATAAATTAGTACTGGAATGTTACATAATTTAAAGGGACACTTATTTGAAAGTTACATTTTTCTGATTTTTTAAAAAACTTGCTATTGTTTTAACAGGAAGTAAAGTGGCTGAATGAAAAACTATTTTTTCATGTAATTTTGTGTATCTTGTTGTAGTCAGTTTTACTATTCCTCAGGTGTAGGCAGTTTTTCCTGGTTGAGTCTTTTGCCTAGCAACAAAGGAGAAACATTTGTTTAAAAAAATAGAAAAACATAGTAAAGTCACAAAAAATTGGTAGAATAACTTAGGGCAAATTTAGCAACTGAAACAGCTTTAAAAATGTTTTTTAACTGACTAAATTTCAAATTGACAGCATGCCTTTCAGTCAAAGGGCTGATAAATAGAGGGTCTGAATTTAATCGGGGGAACAGCCGTGATGGGAAACAGCTATACCTTAGAGAGGCAGCAATCAATTTTTGCTTGGGAGATTAAATCCCAAGAAGCCATCAACCTTTGTTTTATTGGAAGAATTCTAAATCTCTACTAAAGTACCATTTTACTTATAGATTTGTGATTACCACAATAAGAGTATTTTTAGTGCTAGAGAGGGTGACACATCAACTAGATATGGTTCATTTGTTGCACCAGTTCTCCAGTGTTGAAGAGAATAGCACACCAGCTTCTTTGGAGCAGATTTTGTCTTACTAGATATCAAACATGCCATATATGCTATTGGTACTGCACCTGTATAAATAGTTATTTTAACTTAACGACAGCTTGTTGTAGGGTATAGTTTCTATTTTTGAAAAGTTACATGCATATATCATTGAAGGCAATCAAAGTTTGCTGTGCTTGTTTGGATACTAGAGAGATGATCCATTAATCCTGTGCTAATAAGTCTGAAGCAGTATAGCTTTTATGGGCACTGACCTGCTAAAAGAGATTAAATGACCAAACTCTATTTACCTTCTTCAGTATTTGCAAATTAGGAATTTAAACAAACAATTTGAGACATTTGTTGTCAAGAAAGAGTTTAGCATTACATCTCTTCTTTATAATCATTCTGATACAAAAAAGTAGAAAATTAAATGTTATCTTCCATATGAAACCATGGGCTCTCTACAGTTTGTATAAATTTGTTTCAATAATTTTAATTTTATCCATTCAACTTCACTAGATTAAATATTTGTATCCCACATACTACTGATCTAGTTTTCCTGACATGGGTCAACAATAGATGTAGTATATCTTGATTTTAGCAGGGCTTTGGGGACTGTCTTGCATGACCCTCTCATACACAAATTAGGGAAACACAACCCAAATGGAGCAACTATAAGGTGGGTGCATAACCGGTTAGACAACTGTCAAGCCGGAAGGCATACCAAACTGAATCATGCAGGGATCAATTCTGGGTCCGGTTCTATTCAACATCTTCATCAATGATTTAAATATTGGTACAGAGAATGTACTTAGAAAGTCTGCAGTCTATATAAAGCTGGAAGGTATTGCAAGTGCTTTGGAGGATAGGATTAAAATTCGCGCAAACTAGAGAAATGGTCGGAAGTAAACAGGATGATATCTAATATGGACAAATAGAAAGTACTCAGTGTAGGAAGGAACAATCAGAAGAGCACTGTGGAACTAAGGAAAAGATGTAGTCACACATACTATGACTTCTAGAAAGACAACAGAGTCTTGTGGCACTTTTAAAGACTAAGAGACCTCCATAAAATTATCTTTTTCAGTTTCTGGGGGAAGGAGAGGTGGCAGCAGTTCTTAACCATGGTGGGGACCCTCCAGCTCCAAGCAACCATGGACTGCAGGGCCCCACTGCTGTCCATCAGCAGAAGTAATGGGGACCACCACTGGCAGTGCAAGCAGCAGAGACCACCACCCTCCGGCTCCAAGCTGGCAGAGATCTCTGCTGCTGTCTACCAGGATGGGTGGCGGGACCCCCTGGGTTTGAGCCACTGGCAGCAGAATAGACCCCTTAGCTCTGAGCTGCAGGCAGCAAGGGAACCTTGGAAATCCTTGGAGGGCTCTGGAGTTCTCAGCTGCCCCAGGTGCTCCCAGCCACGGTGGGATAACTTTGCTTTCCCCAGCTATGGCAGGCACTAAGAGGACCCTGCAGTCCCAAGCCACTACATGGGGCCCCTGTAGTGGGCAGCAGGCCCCCCCCAGCTCCTAGCCATTCTGTCCCCTCCTCTTCCCTCAGCAGCTCCCACCTCAATATTTTTAGTAAAAGTTAGAGACAAGTCATGGACTTTGGTGAATTTTTCTGCATTACCTGTGAACTGTCCGTGACTTTTCCTAAAAATAACCATGACTAAGTCTTAACCTTTGACTGGGTCACAATTTAAACATGAGTCAACAGTGTAACACTGTTGCAAAAAAGGTAAACACATTCTGGGATATATTAGCAAGAGTGTTAGAAAGCAATATACCAGAAGTAATTCTTCTGCTCTATGTTGTTTAGACCTCCACTAGAGTTCTGTGTCTAGCTGTGGGCACCACATATCAGGAAGGATGTGGACAAAATTGTAGAAAGTCCAGAGAAGAGCAACGAAAATTATTAACGTTCTAGTAAACATGATCTATGAGGAAAGATTGAACAAAAAATGGACTTGTTTAGTCTGGAAAAGAGAACGCAGAAGGGATGCATAGCAGTTTTTAAGCATCTAGTTGTTACCAGAAGGAGGGAGAAAAATTGTTCTCCTTAACATCTGAAGCTAGGATAAGAAGCAATGGGGCCTATATTTCAACAAGGGTGGTTTAGGTTGGACATTAGGAAAAACATCCTGTTAGGGTAGTTAAGCACTAGAATAAACGGCCTGGGTAGGTTATGGAATCTCTGATTTTTAAGAGCAGGTTAGACAAAATCCTGTCAGGGATAGTCTACTCTACATAATACTTAGTCCTGCCTAAATACAGAGGACTGGATTAGATGAACTCTTAAGGTTCCTTCCAATCCTAGGATTACCAAGTTACAACTGACAGGAAACAGTTTTACACAAATTAAAGAGGCCCTCTTGGAAATGTGTAATTTTATATTGCATCACATACTCATTAACAGAACATAAACATTCAAAATACCAACTATTATAATTATCTTTCAAAACATCTCCCATGAAGTCGAATTAATGAGGGTAGATTTGGTCTTCAAGACAATTTATTGCTATAGATTTTGCTGAATTTCTAAAAACATCAATGTTATTGGAAGGGATTCAAGAGCACTTGTGTTGATATATACTCTTAGGTCAAGAAATATATCTTGCATATAGTTTCATCTTCAATCATTTTCTTTTACAAAAACACTCACCAAGTTCTGCGTCCAATAAAAACAAAACAAAAAAATAAAACCAAAACCCCAGTCCTTTAGTCCTTCAGTTTTAATGCACAGGTAAATTTCAATATTAGGCAAGTCTCCTTCTCTAATGGTCCCCCTTCAAAAATTAGTGTAATAAAAACATGTCTACCTGGTCATGCAATTTATTTGCAGCAATAATTGTCAATGTGTATGCCAATATTCAAACCTGTCACCCTGCTGTTCCTCTTCCACATCAAGTCACTTCCTTGGCTAAGGCTGTATTCTAGACTCATCTATATTTCTAAGAAGTCAAATCATATTGTAGAATGTCTAAGCGGAAAAAATCCTGTAGCAGTCTGAGAGGCCTGTCAGGCAGAAAGTTTAAGTGTACAAGTGAATCTGCTCAAAGTTTAGCAACCCACTTAAGTTCCTCTTTAAAAAAAAAAAAACAACCCCCCCAAAAAACCACCAACAGATTGCTGAGATGCTGACATGAAACCAGATTAAGTGTAATCACCTCAGCCAGAAAACCTCTATAATGGTCACCAGCAATAACCTTGCACAACCATATCCCAATTTGTTACTTATAAATGTAGCAGTGGAATGAGACAGTCCCTACATTTAGGGCATTTCTAATAGCATGCTCTCACCAATTCTTATTGGAAAACACCTACCACTGTTGAGTATTTTCAAAGAAATAACAGCATAGAACAGAAAGCACCATTGATTTGTGAAATTCCTTAGATGCACAAAAAGGTCCAAGAACAGCAGACTGTGAACCACGCATTTCAATATAGTTAGCAAATTATTAACCGCCACAGCAAAACATTTAGAGAATGGGGAAATACTACAGCTGGAAAGTTACCAGGGGCAGAATTCAGTGGGGAAGAGGAATTTTCACGGGTTCCATCGCCCACCTATGACTCAGTCACTGCTAACAACACGTCCAGTGCCTTTACTCAATACTAGAGCACACCCTCCCACACAAAAATAACTGGATTTCCAGCAAAGCGCTTGTTGACATCAGGTGCCTGACTTGGCACCAGGAATCGGAAACAGCTTGCTTTTCCCTCCCTGGTGTATTTTAAACCGCTCTAGAGAAGAGGAAGGACTCCCTAAAACACAAAGTTTAACCCAACGGGGGGGCCTCCACATGCGGGGCACGGAGGAAGGGCTCGGCCCACGTGTGGGGAGAAGGAGCCAGGATGACAGGGTGCAGAAGAGTTCCCAGCTAAGCCTGGGCTCACCCCCAACCCCAGTGCCCCTGCCCTGCAGTGTGCCCCAGGCCTCAGCCGCAGCCTGGGAACCCCTAAAGCAACGGGCCTTAACCAAGCCCCCCAAGCCCCTGTCAAAAAGGGAACCCATCACCCCTCCAGAGCGCCAGGGCCCTCTGACACCGAGACCCTCCCGTGCCACCGGGGAACCTGGGCCCCCCTCAGCACCAGCCCCCCGCAGGAAGTCGCCCCTAAGAGGAGCCAGGGCCGCCCCACTCCCTCCAACCCCGCTGTCGCTCACCAGGTCCCAGCGCCTCCATGGCGGCGGCGGCGGCCTCGCTGCGGTCCCCCCCGGCCGAGGCCGTCCCGGGCCCCGCCGCCCCCGGCCCCGCCGCCACGTATCGCTTGATCTCGGGAATGGTGGCTCCGGGTGGGGTCGGAACCGGGAACGGAGGGGGGTGGGGGGGAGAAGAGCGGGACCGGGCGGTGCCGGCGGCGTAAACAATCCCCTCAGCAGTGCCACCGAGCCCGTAGCAGGAACCGGCGCGGGTCCGGAGCACGCGCGCCCCCTGAGGCTGCTGCGGGGACAAGCGCGCAGAACCCCCTCTTGGCCTGCCGGGCTCGCGCGCGCGGCGGCGAGAAGCAGGGTTCGGAGGCCACCCCAGCCAGCCAGCGGCCTTCCCCAGCCCGGGCTCGCCCCACCCTCTTTCCCGCCGCGCGGGAGCGCGCACGCAGTCGGTCACCTGGGCAGGAGGCCCGGGTGGAGAGCGAGAGCGCGCTCTGGGTGGGTGTGCTGTGCGTGCGCGGCGCGCGCGCGCTCCCCCGGCCCTTTAAACCCAGGCCGGCGTCCTGCTGGGAGGTCGCCTGTCGCTTGAAGGAGGCTGAGAGCGTCCACTCCCCAAACCTCAACACCCCCCACCCTCGCACTAGTCCCCCCCGAGTGCCCCCTTCCTAAATCCTATTCCCCACCAGCCGCACCTAAGCCCTCCCTGATACCCAAAAGCCTCCAAAATACCTCTTCTCTAATGCGCCATCTCCCCACCCTCGGTCCCAAATATCTCTTCCATAAAACCCACCCTCAGAATATATCCCCAAACCACCTTCTGCTGAATACCTCCTTCCTAGACCCCAGGTCCTGGCCCTGAAAAACAAACACACTTCCCTAATTTAGCTCTTCCCCAAACCAGCCTACTCCAAATCCCTCCCCCATCCATACCTCTTCAAATCCATCTTCTCCCCAAACACTTCTTCCAAAACACCTTTCTGCAATAACTCCTGCTTGCACACAGGTGTGCGAAAGCTCCATTTCCCCCAAGTAGTTCCAGACTTCTTTGGAAGAAACAGCTCTTGGTGAAAATATATTGGCATTTTTACTAAGACCTCACCTGTGTGAACATCTTAGGTTACGGAAACTGAAATAAAATAAGCCGAGTCACCAATGACATGGGTCACTTCTAGCATCTCTCACCTTCAGCACTTAAAAGTTTGAGTCAGCTTCATTTGTACAAGTACTCATTCTTTGGCTGTTGTGCACAATGCTCAAGTGCCTGAGCAGTGAACAACAGGTGAAGCCTTAAAAAACAATAACCACACTAACTTCTTTAAAAATTAATGGTTGCTATGCTGCTGATTTTATTGGGCTGGATTAACTGTGTCCCTTCATGCCATTTTTTCATCTTAGGTCAGTTATGTGCCCCATCACGGTCTTTCATGTATGTATCCTCACAATACCTCTGTAAGGTACAGAAGAGCTGTTATATTTATATATTTGACAGATGGGGAACTGAGACCCAGAGAGGCTAAGAGACTTGATCAAGGTCACATAGAAAGTGTGTGATGGAGCAGGGAATTGAAACCAGTCTCTAAAGTGCTTTGGGAATGCCCTACCCGATGGATCATCCTTCTCCCCCAGTTTAGAAAAGCAAAATTTTCCTGCCATTTCTTGTCCTTGCACACTTGGCTGTTCAGTGTCCTGTTCCCTATAATGGCAATTCACCAGCTGTGATGTATGGACCACTGGCCTACACTATTTGAGCAGTTGGTGCCTGTTCTCATTTCTGAGAAATCATTTTAAAACAATGCATGCATAATTTCCTGATATTTTCATATAAACAGTTGTCATAAAGATCATATATGATTGTGAACAGTAGGACAAGTATCTGAGAAATGCTCTCTATTAAGATGTAGTCTGCACTATGAAAAAGTTTGTGAACCTATAGGAATTGCCACAGTGGCTGAGACCCATGAACCATCTTGTCCAGTACATGGTCTCTGATGCTGACCAGTATCAGATGCTTTAAAGAAAGAAACAAAACAAAACCAAAAACCCACAGAAGACAGAACTAGGATAATCTGCCCTCCTGGAAGGTCTCATTCTAATTCCTAATAGGAGATTGTCATTAGACCCTAATGCATAAAGTTTTCTATTCCTTCCAATATTTGTTAGCATTAGTTATTAACTCTGGATATTCCTGTCATTAATGCAAATGTCTAATCATTTTTTAATTTTGCAAGTTCTTTGCTTCAGTGACATCCAGTAGCAATGAGTTCCAGTGTGAAAAAATATTTCTTTTCTCAGTTTTGATTTGATACCTGGTAATTTCATTCAGTGTTCCCTTGTTCTAGCATTATGAGATAGAACAAAATCTCTGGGCCATTGTATATACACTTTTAGCTGAAGCTGACCAGAAGATTGCATGTCATGCTCTCTATAGCCTGGTAGGTAAGGTATCAATGCGGGAGAGCCTGGTTCAAGTCCTTGCTCTGCCTGATTCAGAGTTTTTCTCTTCAGATCACTTCAAATTAGGAAAAGTAGGGACTTGAATCTGGGTCTCTCCCACATCACAGGCATGGTCACATTAAGGCTCCTGGGGGCCCAGGGCTGTCCACTCCTGTGCCTCCCTCCACCCCACAGCGGCGTCCAACCTGGAAATCGGTGGAGTAGGCTTGGGTGCACCAGTGCTAGCGTCTGGCAGACCAGCACTCATTGCTGGGGCCTGGCTGGTGCTGGAGGGGGCCAGGGACAACAGATTGGTTAGCTGTGGCAGCGGGGTAGTGCTGGATCCCAGTAGACCAGCCTGCCCCATATGTGTGATGCAGCGCAGGATGCGGCACTCAGGCTGGCCACCAGAGATGCTCTAGGCCCCATCAGCCAGTGCCCAATTTATTTTTGCGGAGGCACATGGGGGTGTCCTGGGTGTGCAGGTCCTATAGCCCCTTTTGTTAATCTGGCCCTGATCACAGACCTGTACCCTGATCAGTTATACAGTGACTCTTATCTCACTGAAAAGTCTTGGCTTCAACAAAACAGCATATTTTGTTGAAATGAAGAGACAACATTCTGGTCAGCTGAACACTTTGGGAGGGAGATTAATGAAAGGGGAGTATGATAAAGTAAACAATCCCTATGTTCTAATTCTCTCACCATAAGAGATTTTCCATATTCCTGTCCTAATTATTCTTGTTTCCCTTCTTCAAATCCTCTCTCATTCTGCAGTATCCTTTTTGAGATAGGTTGACCAGCACTGCACTCAGAATTCCAGAATAAAGCAGACCCTTAGTTTATATAATAGCATTAGAATACTTTCTGGATTAGTCCATGGCCTATAACAATTGCAACATGGCACCCTAACTCTACCTCAGAGACATACCTGGCTCTTAAATACCATGCAGATTACTTTAGGGGATCCAGAAGGTTAATCTTTTCATGAGAGTTATCCCCACATGAGACATACTATATTTCAACAAACTTCTTATTTATGAGTCTGAAGAATTCAAATCAGAAAACTGCTAGTTATAAAAAGCATCCTAAATAAATGACAATGTAGCATTCTTGGTAAATTCTGGAACAAGGTCTCACACAGATCTAACTAACTACAAAGATAATTAAAATATTGATAATTCTGTGATAAGCGATTCTCACTCCAGATGTACCAATCAGATTACTCTCAAGTCTGCAACTAAATTAAGTATATTTTAAAACAGAAAAACTGTGGCATTTTCATGGTAACTAAGGCCCCAATCTTGCAATAAGCACCACGTGGGTGGATTCTAGCACCCACATGGAGTTCATTGTAGATTAAGAGCCTTATAAAAACACCGTACAAGAAAATGGTAAAAATCTCTCAGCATCTTAATTTAAATTCATACTGCAGCATGACGACTCAGTTCTGGTAAACCTAATCTATGTTCATCCACCCTTCTTCATAAAATTGCATTGCATAGAAGTCTTTCAATCCACTGTCCAAGGAGTTTGACAGATTTACCTAGTTCCAAAGCATATCTTTGCAGAGTTCTGGGTTTCTAGCATCCTTCCTCACTCACTCACTCAAGGTGATATAAGAATGATTATACTGGATCTGACCAATGGTCCATCTAGCCCAGAATCTTGTCTTCTGACAAGGTCCAGAGCCAGATGTTTCAGAAGGAAGTAACAAAGTAGGGCATTTTGAGTGATCCCTCACTCATCCTCCAGTATTGGTTTCTGGTAGTCAGAGGTTTAGCGATACCCAGAACATGGGGTTACTTCCCTGACTACATGGGCTAATAACCATTAATGGACCAATCTATTCTCCACAATGTTATCTAAACCCAGTTAGACATTTGTCCTTCACAATATCCCCTGGTAATGAATTGCACAGGTTGACTATATATTGCATCAAGTAGTACTTCCTTACATTTGTTTTAAACCTGCTGCTCAGTAACATGATAGGGTGACCATTGGTTCTTGAGTTATGTGAAGGGGTAAGTAATGCATCCCTATTTACTTTCTCCATGCCATTTGTGATTTTATAGATGTCTATTATACATCCCCCCATCCATCTCTTTTCTAAGGTGAAAAGTCCCAGCCTTTTTAAAATCACTTCTCATATAGAAAGCTATTCCACACTCCTAATAATTTTTGTTGCCATAGAGAAAAGGAGATCAAGGATTTGAATAAATACATATAATTTTTTAAAAGAAAAAACCTCATCTAGTGAAAGAGACTTTTTCTTTAGTCCCTCTTACAGAAACTTTCTACCCTCCACTCTTCTGCTTCAAATCTAATAAACACAAAACTTATCCACAGTTTAGAAATACACTACACCACTTCTTTCAAGCTCTTTGCCAGCATCACGCTGCTCTACTGTTTCACAACTCGTAACTCCAGTCTCAAGGCTCTTCATATGAGAATTTCCTTCTTCTACCTCTCCAACCTCTACAGTGTGCCCCCAGCAGGGTATTTGTTTAACTTAACCTAATTGCAGCCTATATATAACCTCCTGCTGCAGAGCACATTGTATTAATTAATGAGCTTCATTAGATCTTCAGATGTTTTGAAGAGATGAAAATTCTACTGAAAACCATTCTAAATGTAAACTTAGATTACTCAAATGTTGCAATATGCTCACATGTTAATGATGTTAATGGGAATAGCTATTTTTTGTTTAGGGTTACAGTGCTCTGGTAAGTGTAATAATTTTTCTTACTAGTGTTAATGATTGATTAATACCCAGCAGCTAAGAGTTAACACAGAGCTGGATCAATAATAATCAGAGGATGTCAAATGACTGCTGGGGAATTACGGGGTGTTACTAACAGTTTGTCATTAAACACTCGAGATGCATTTTGTGTTGCATTCTATGTTTATTACTATATCGAGTAAGACTACTCCTGCAAACATTTATGCCCACAAATAATTCTATTCACATAAATTGGCTCATTAAACTCAGTGGATTACTCTATGTGTAAAAATTACATAAGTGTGTATGTATTTTACAGGATTGATGTATAAACAAAGTAAAATCCAAAATTAAGATACAAGAGATATCAGGATTCATTGCTGCCAAGGTAAGAATTTAACAATTACAAATTCTGCAATTCATACTGCTTCTTTTCAATATAATCTAATAAAGAATAACGTATGTGAACCAGAGTGAAAAAGAACCTGGTATTGGCTCCATCTATGTAGAAATATATAGTCTTAAAAGTGACTCTATGCCAAGATGATGCTAAAAACTAACTCTTAACTCTCTCATTCTTCAGTATCCAAGTAAGACTATACAAGAGTGTTATTCAGCAAAAATATCAATACAGGTAGAAAGAGAGTCCTGCCAACCAGAGAAGAAAAAGGCTAAAATAAATGGTTAGAAATTAATCTGAATAGTTAAATAACATTTCTGAGAGAAATGAAAAATATAAAGCACTAAATTAGAAAACTAAACTTTATTCAAATATTAATGCTGTGTTGCTTATGACCACAATTCAAGATTCCATTGATCGCATTTAAGTTACTAGCATAGCCGCTAGGTGGTTCACATGGCTTCTACTAGCTTCTCCCTTATTCTTCTGTTGAAGGGTTTGCTTATTTGCTTGGTGATCTTGTTTTTGCAAGTGCACATTTCTTCACATCATTGGTACTTAACCCTTAAAGGTAAAGAAGTTGGATTTTTTATGAACATTCTGACCCAGACTATGTCTTCATCTACATTAATATGGCTGGAATAATTTTCACTTATTTTGTTGGAGAGATCTATGACAAGTTTATCTGCCTAGACACCAACCAGTTATATGGTGGAGACACAAATACCAACTTTGGCTTCAATTCTGCAATGAGTGCAATACAGGCAGATCCCCATGAAAATCAGTATGGCCTCATGTGGTTAGAGGTACGTTCATATAAAGATGGTTGCTTGATTGTGGCCTGGATGAGCACACTTTAACATACCACAATAAACTGATGGATGAGACTTTGTTGTTGTTTGGAATTCAACAATACTAGGCACTGTCTACCTGTTTAAAGCATTTATTATGTCCTTCAGGACAAATATATAAACTTACTGTATATTCACTATCATTTCAAAAGCACTGTTCATTTATAAACTACACTTTGATGTCTGCTATGCCTGATTGTTTTTCTTCCTTCCTTGTTCAGCAACTCTCTTAAACCAATCTTTTAGCTCTTTTGTCTCTCTGATAGAGCTGTCAACTTCCTGAATAAGTGAAAGAAAGCACTCAAGGCTGCTCCCACATCCGAGGTGAGCTTACTAACCACTGAGCTAAGAGTATTAAGTGGCCCTACCCGCACCTGGCACTCCTCCAGCCTTTTTGTATGGAGCAAGGCAAGTGTCTAACTCATTCCCAGAACAGATGCCTAGACTGCCTGACTCCAGGCAGTGGATCTCTGTTCACAGTTCACTAAGCAGAGAGAGGCACTTCCTTACAATCCTAAACCTTGGCTCTCTTTGAGAATGGAGCTGAGCACATACTCCTGCCATCTAGCACCCCATCTAGTGTGCTGGCTTTTCTGCACTGCATTTTAACGTGCCTGTCTCTCCCTCTTCATTGCATAGACTCTAGAGAGCCTAGGAACCTAATTGAGTTTTGTGGAGCACAATGTTGTTCCTGTGATTTTTTCCAGGCCCCTAACAGACATGGTGGCAATCATCACTGCAGTGCCTAAATCCCTTTGTGGCTCTAGGCCAGGGTGTGTCTGCAGAGGGTTGACCCCAACACTAGAAATGCCCTTATGAGTCCCCCTGTAACCCACTAGCAGTCAGCGCATCTGCAGCTAGGGAAAGTGCAACAGGCCCCCTTAGGTCCAAACCAGGCACAGGCACATCCCGCATTGCACCAGCAGGTGTCAGCCAAGCCACTGTATCCAGTCCCCGGCTTGCGTGGGGCCAGGTAGTTAACAAGCGCCCCAGCGGCCAGCGCTATATAGACCCGCCCTGCTGCGTAAAACGCGGCACGCCGCCGCAAGGCAGAGCCTCGGGGTAGCTAACGTAAGGAAAACGGAGGGGAGAATACCAGGGGGAAGCGAATTGACACAGTTGAGGCACCAATGAAATGCTGGCAGGGCGGGGAAATCCGTTTCAGAGCCTCTGATTAGGCCGAAGAGCGGGGGGGCGGGCGAAGCTAGCCAGTCATCCAATGGGCGCTGAAGGAGGCGGGGCTGTAGGGGGAGCGCAAGCTGTGATTGGCCCGATGGAGTGGGCGGGACCAGCTGAGGCAGAGCGCGAAGAATCGAAGAGGGGCCTTTTCCCGTTGTTAGATCGGGCGGACTTGGCTTGAGCGGCGGCGGCTGAGGAGAACCGGGGACCCCCGGGGGGCAGCCTGCTTCAAAGGGTCCTGATTGCTCCCGAACTCCCAGCGGCCATGGCGGCTGAGGTAAGCCCGTGCGGTCTGCCTGGTCTGGTCGTCCCGGGGAGCAGATACGGGTGCAGTGACCCCCCCTCCTTCCCTACGGCTCGGTTCGAGTGGCTGGAACTCCCGCTGCTGCTGGCGAGGACTACGACTCCCGGCATGCATTGCGCCCCTCTTCCCCCCGGGAGGGAGCCCGTCTCAGTGCACTGCAACTTCCGCGGAAAAGTATTGCGCCTATGTAAGGACTGCATTTGCCAGCGTGCAATTCGGCGCGCACAGCTAAGTGGCCTGCCCAAGTGCATACTGGGAGTGTGGTGTGTCCTGGGCCCTGCCTGGGGCGCGAGGAGAGGATGTATAGTTTGGCCCGGGGCACCCCACGGAGGCGTTGTTTGCACTCACTGGTCTAAGCTGGGCGCCTGTTTCCTGCTGGTGGGGTTGTAGTGCTGGTGCTGCCCGCGCTCTGAGCCTGGTTAAAGGATAGTCGTTCAGATCCCTATACTCTTGCTGCACTGGGTGCAATTGCATGCCTGAGTCATGACCCCACCGACCGACACCTGTTCATTATGAGAGCAGTGCCCACAGAGCATGACACACATGCAACACATATGGAGTCCCCAAACTGTGAGATTTGGGGGTGCAGATGTGGTGGGTGGCGGCATCTGGTTTTCAGTGCCATAAACTGCATTTAGTCTGTGGCTCTGGCTTGTCCCCTGCTATTAGGGCTTTCTCCATTGCTGCTTCTCGGGCTACTCCTACTTGCTATAGACCATGGAGGTCCTTGGCTGCTCTTTCTGTCAAGGACATGTGTTTTCCCATTGATGGTAATGCATATTAAGAACTCTTATGTCCTGTTCAGTATTATTTCTTCATCATCATCTTGTTCAAATGCCAGAAGGATGGCTTAAGACTAAGAGATGTTTAGCTGATCTGTCTTCTGTCATCTTAACTATGTGCCAAGTTGTTGACAGTGCTGGTGTTTTACTATATTTCTCCATTACACAGAATAATAATAACCTCTCACCTTCCTGGAATGATCTTAACTGCCCACACAATTTGGGATGACTTTATTTTTTGTCAAGTTACATAAAGTTGGAAGTGTTAATATGTCAAATAAAAGTTGCAAGTTTCTGCTTTTAGTGTTGTGTTGTATCAAGCTTTCTGCTTTTAGTGTTGTGTGGTCACCAAGCAGTGTTTGGGTACAACATTTGATTTTCTTTGCTACTTTTAATGAGGTCAATTAATCAACTTTATTCAGTAATAAAAGGTGCATGAAGCATAATCATGTTTCAGTTGAATGAACTGAATTTCTAAGGGGTTACAGTGAAAACATTTTAATATACCTTATGTAATCCAATTTGATGTATTGGGATGAAATTGAATTCAATGAGTCATCTCTGTTAAGAAGCTTCTGCTATATAAAGGTAAATATTATTCTTGGTTTCTAGCTTCATTCTGAAGTAGAGGATCTGATATCTGACTTGCAGAAAACCTTGGACAACGATTCTGACAGTGGACAGGGCAGCTGTGAAACAAGCTCTTCAAGACAATCCAACAAGGGAACTGCATCTCTTGGTGACGTAGGTCTGTAATACTGTCAGGTGTCCCTCTTTTGGATTTTGTTTTTTAAATTGGTTATAGTAATTTGAATTTACAGGTGTTTCCTTTGCAAGAGGCTGAGAGAATGTGGTCTTGGACTATCTGCCCGTCAGAAATCACACAATTGCTTTGCGATCCCTTGATTATTTTTATATTTTAATTTTGCTGCCTGCATAGGCTGCTAATTTTTCTTCTCTTTATACAGATTTTAAATGTAAAAATCTCAGAATTAAAGAAGACTACATTCAGAACAATCATTAACAACATGCATTGTATATTCAAAAGTATTCTAAATATTACAGCAGAAAATATCTCCTGTCATTTGCACTATTTGACCCACTAACATATCAATCCAAAACACCATATAACACTTACATATGATGTAACTTAGAAACACTTCACTAATACTGTATTAATAATCATACGAAAATATGGCTACTCAAGTTAAGGGTGGAAATGTGAAGGTGGTAGAAATGCAGTAGTGGAGACTGAGGAGGAGAAATAAGCAATTTAAAATATTCTTTTTATGACTCGCATAGTCAAGCAAGTCAAATTCAATAGTGTTAATTCTAATGGTTTTGTGTGTGTGATGTTTCTCCTAAATTTACACCAATCCAGTCTGGCCACATTTTCAAAGGCTTTTGTGGGTAAAGGGAGACTATGGAGCTGATTCCTGGCAGAGGAGCATTTGTCTGTAGAAGTTCCATTTGAAAATAATTTTCGGATACTGTAAGAAGAATGCTCAGAGCTCAGTAAATAAGTGGAACAAGTGCTTTTTATAGGGAAAGCTTTCCCATTCAGATAGCATTCAGTGGTGGTTCTTGTCCTTGGTATGATTGGATGAATAAATGACAAGATAAGATACGATTCTGAAAGCACACTTTGTTTCATGTCTACTGGCTAAATCAGTTCATTCCTGATAACAACGCTCTCATTTTAAGCATTTCAGTATTATAGACTTAGCACTTTTCAATCTGAATTCAATAGTAATTTTATGAAGTTTTGGACTTATGAAAATTCTAACCTAATATTGCATTTAAATAACATTCATAAGAAACCGTAACTAAAGGGCAGCCAAGGTTTCTGCAGAACAACATTGCATTGATCTCCCTGCATCCTTCTGAAATAGGGAATGTCAGAACTCCAGATTCAAACAATGGAAAACCAGGAAGTGTTCAGTTAAGGTCCCTCACATATCTTTGAAAAGAAAATTAGTGTTGCAAGAAAAATAAACCACAAACTTACACAAACTAATTAAGGTTGAAATGCACATTTTAAAAAATATATTTAACTATTGTATAACAGAAGAGGTCACTTTCACAGTGACTTGCATAGGACTAGTCACTTGAGTAAAATTATGTACCTGTTTAAATATTTGCAGGATTGGGGCCATAGTGTGTCTATTATAATTCACATAGTATATTATTATTTGCTTTGGTGATAGAAAATACTTTAGTCTCCAGGAAAGCCACTAAAAACTAAAGTAGTTTTGGGATGTTTCTAAATTACTTTACGGATGAATAATTACACTTCTGAACTTGGGATAATGTATATATTATGCCATTAGGTGGGGGAGAAATGGGTTTTCAAAGTATAGATTAAATCTAATTTGCTATGATGTACTAAACTTTCACTGACATTTGTGAGACTTCAGTGGATAAGAAATGTCTCAGAGAAATGTTTGCATGCTGCATGAACTAATAATTGGTCAATTAACATGCTTTTTGTTTTGTTTTAAAAACGTGATGTGTGCCATAAAGAGTGTAATGTATTTCCACCAGATTCAGATGAGGAGATCTTTGTGAGTAAAAAATCAAAAAGCAAGAAGTTGCTTCAGGACAGTGAGAGTGAATCGGAAGAGGAGCACATTTCTCCCAAGAAGACTGACATGGTGGATGTAGATGTGGAAAGCGGGCAGCAAGATGAGAATATTTTTGCCCAGAAGAACAAAAAATCCTATCGGATTCGCCAGGGTCTGCGGGACAGTAATGAGAGCGATACTGGTGACCTGTTGCATCCTGAAAACCTTGAAATAAATGTGAAGTCTGAATCGACTAAGCATGAATTAGGCTCACAAGTGAAGAAACCTGCGGCGATGTCCATGAAATCTCGGAAAAAATACAAAAACCACAAAAGTGATTTTGAGGCAGAAACAGCCAAAGTGATAGGGAAATCAAGAAGGAAGATGGAAAAAGAAAAACGAATGGAGGCTATTAGACAGCTGAAGAAGGAAAAGAAACACAAACAGGAGGTATAAATGTTTATTTGCAGGCATTTTAGTTATTTTCAGGTGTTAAATTATAGCATTTGATGATGGTCTGTAGCCTCCAACATAATGTGGTGCTGGACAACAGTAAGTTGGGCATTCACATGAGCCCCCAAGACAGGGTTTTTCTCTGACCCATTGGTGGGTTTTATGTAAGTCTTCCTTGTCTGTTGATTGCAGTATTTGTGAACCTGCCTCCATAAATTAGCTAATTTTGGAATGCTATGAAGTCAACATGACCTACCTAATTTGAAAGATTTTGTTTTAGGGATGATGTGATGTTCCTTTTTTGTTTTTAGAGTTTTGCTAGCAACCCTGAAATCACGATATTTTTCAAATATTTTAAAATAAACTTTCAAATTAAAATAGTTCTTTGTACTTTAACTCTTATGTTGACCAGGGGGATGGTGGTGAAAGGTACTCTTTTAACGATAGTGGGTGTCTTCTTGCTGACAAAGAACTCTTTGAGAATGATATAGAGGAGGAGAAGGATACCCTTCTTGAAGATGAAGAGTCACTAGAATCAATAAGAGCTGCTGTGAAAGACAAAATGAAGAAACATAAGGTAACATACGTCATTATAACCTTAAACAATTGTTTGTAGAGGATATTGTACCTGAGCATATGATTGTAACACAAGCTTTTGGTTGCACTGATGTGCTTCCACTTTTACCAAAAGTGAAAGAAAATAGTCCCTGGTATCTTGCTCCCAAGGGGTACAGGGATATTAGTGCTTTTTCTGAGGGGCATTGTCATAGAAAATTCCAAGAATAGTATTGCAATAGAGATGCTAGTTGCACCTAGAGAAGGTGCAGTAAAATTGGACCATAGTTGACACAGGTTTATGAAAATATTTTCTGATTGTATTTCAGGATCAATGGCCCAGAAAATAATTGTACACAGTTACTTTGCTGTAGGCTTCTTTGCTTTTGATAATTATTTGTTTTGAAATTAATAGACTTCTTTTTATCAATTATAGAGTAAAGATCTAACGTCTGTGCGTGAAGACTACAAAGGTGTATTTGATGATGCGTCTGAGGAACCTACATTAAAAGTACCCAAAAGAAAGGTGGAATATTTCATAATTCATTGAATCATTTGTTAATTTTTAACTCAGAAGTTCATTATAATTTTATATGAAGTTTGTCTATGTTGCTTCTCATCAAAGTGTCTTATTCTTGTCTGATTTGACTTCGTCAGACGCTTTGAAGATGGGAAAGTTACAGAATGGGAGGAAATTAAATGCAGGGGAGTGTATGACATAGGATCAGGTCAGGCTGTAACAGCAAATCAAAGTAGGTGTTAGGATTCAAACACTGGGGAACAGCACATAGAGGAGGGGGAGGTCAAATCACTTGTTGTAATGAGGGAAAAATCCATAGTCCCTGTTTAACCCCAAGACAACTGAGTCAAATTTGCATATAAGTTCGAGTTCTGCAGTCTCTCTTTGAAGCTGTGATTTGTTATTCATCTGTTTCAACACAGCTATTAACAAGTCATCAAGGGAGTGAGCAGGGAGATTGAAGTGTTCCCCTATTGGTTTTGTAGTGTTGCAATTTCTGATGTCAGATTTGTGTCCATTTATTCTTTGGCGCAGAGACTGTCCTGTTTGTCCAATATATAAGGCAGAGGGGCATTTCCGGCACATGATGGCATAAATCACATTGGTGGATGAGCAGGTGAACGAGCCCTTGATGGAGTAGGTGGCTTGATTAGGCCCTGTGATGGTGTCATCAGTGTAGATATGAGGGCAAAGTTGGCAGTGTGGTCTGTTGCAGGGTTATGTTCCTGCTTTAGTGTTTCTGTTGTATGATCTGTAGTTGCTAGTAAGTATCCTTTTAAGGTTAGGGGGCTGTCTGAAAGCAAGGAGAGGTCTGTCTCCTAAGGCCTGAGAGAGTGAGGGATCATCTTATAAAATAGGCTGTAGATCTTTGATGAACTTTGAGGAACTACAACACCTACTCAAGAAACTCTCCAAAGCAGCACAAGAACAAATCAAGACAGACACACCGCCAGAACCCCGTCCAGGGATATTCTATCTACTACCAAAAATACATAAAAGAGGAAACCCCGGACGCCCCATCATCTCAGGTATTGGCACGCTTACAGCAGGATTATCTGGCTATGTGGACTCTCTCCTAAGACCCTATGCTATCAACACACCTAGCTATCTGAGAGACACTACAGATTTCCTGAGAAAAATCCAATCCATTGACGGTCTTCCAGAAAATACCATCCTGGCCACTATGGATGTAGAGGCTCTTTACACTAACATCCCACACAAGGATGGATTACAAGCTATTAGAAGAACTATCCAAGATGATGACACAGCTAAACTTGTGGCTGACCTCTGTGAGTTTGTACTCACCCACAACCATTTCAGATTTGAAGATAATTTATACCTTCAAGTCAGTGGCACTGCTATGGGTACCCGCATGGCCCCACAATATGCCAACATCTTTATGGCCGATTTAGAACAACATTTCCTCATGTCTCATCCCAAAGCACCTCTACTTTACCTACGCTATATTGATGACATCTTCATCATCTGGACCCATGGTAAAGATGCCCTTGAAGATTTCCATAGAGATTTCAACAATTTCCACAACACAATCAAACTTAGCCTGGAACACTCCACACAAGAGATCCACTTTCTGGACACTACAATGCAAATTAGCAATGGGCACATAAAGACCTCCCTATACTGCAAACCTACTGATCGGTATAGTTACCTACATCCCTCGAGCTTTCATCCTCAACACACCACACGATCCATTGTGTACAGTCAAGCCCTAAGATATAACCGCATTTGCTCTGACCCTTTACACCAGCGGTTCTCAACCTGTGGGTCGCGACCCCTTTGGGGGCCGAACGACCCTTTCACAGGGGTCGCCTAAGACCATCTGAAAACACATATTTCCGATGGTCTTAGGAACCGAGACACCAGTTGGGGGTCACCACAACATGAGGAACTGTATTAAAGGGTCGCGGCATTAGGAAGGTTGAGAACCACTGCTTTAGACAGAGACAGACACCTTCAGGATCTCTACCAGGCATTCTTAAAACTACAGTACCCACCCGCAGAAATGAAGAAACAAATTGACAGAGCCAGACGGGTACCCAGAAGTGAACTACTGCAGGAAAAGCCCATGAAAAACAACAACGGAACGCCACTGGTCACCACCTACAACCCCCAAGCCAGACCTCTTCAACACATCATCAAAGATCTACAGCCTATTTTACAAGATGATCACTCACTCTCTCAGGCCTTAGGAGACAGACCTCTCCTTGCTTTCAGACAGCCCCCTAACCTTAAAAGGATACTTACTAGCAACTACAGATCATACAACAGAAACACTAAAGCAGGAACATATCCCTGCAACAGACCACGCTGCCAACTTTGCCCTCATATCTACACTGATGACACCATCACAGGGCCTAATCAAGCCACCTACTCCATCAAGGGCTCGTTCACCTGCTCATCCACCAATGTGATTTATGCCATCATGTGCCGGAAATGCCCCTCTGCCTTATCTATTGGACAAACAGGACAGTTTCTGCGCCAAAGAATAAATGGACACAAATCTGACATCAGAAATTGCAACACTACAAAACCAATAGGGGAACACTTCAATCTCCCTGCTCACTCCCTTGACGACTTGTTAATAGCTGTGTTGAAACAGATGAATAACAAATCACAGCTTCAAAGAGAGACTGCAGAACTCGAACTTATATGCAAATTTGACTCAGTTGTCTTGGGGTTAAACAGGGACTATGGATTTTTCCCTCATTACAACAAGTGATTTGACCTCACCCTCCTCTATGTGCTGTTCCCCAGTGTTTGAATCCTAACATCTATTTTGATTTACTGTTACAGCCTGACCTGATCCTATGTCATACACTCCCCTGCATTTAATTTCCTCCCATTCTGTAACTTTCCCATCTTCAAAGCATCTGACGAAGTGGGATTTTTTCCCACGAAAGCTCATGCGAGAAATAAATCTGTTAGTCTTTAAAAGTGCCACAGGTCTCTGTTGTCTTTCTACAATAGACTAACACGGCTACCCCTTTGGAATTTGTCTGATTTGGTTCTTGGTTTTTTAAACTCTGCTTCAACTGCCAGTACTTGCTTCTATTTTCCTGCTGTCTGAAAGAATAACACTATTTATTTAGCAATATAGGTAAACTTCTGCATTTCAGTCTTGTGGCTTCAAGAGTCTCTCTCTTCTTTGTTTAAGGAGCGGAAGGCAGCAAGATTAAGTAAAGAAGCCATTAAACGACTGCATAGTGAGACCCAGCGACTTGTTAGAGGTAAAACCTGAACTCTGAGGGTGTTTGTGAACTATTAAAATATCTTCATGAGAGCATCAGAAACACTTGCTCAGAGGCCAAATTCTGCTGTTGCTTAGCATGAACAAGTCAGGATCTAAACTGGATAGTCTGAAAAACAGTCTTTGCCAAAGTCTTGTTCAGGGATGGTCTCTCAGTGCATGCAAGATCCCTGATTGGAGCTTGAAACTTGCCTGTACGCAGTTGTGGGAAGTCACTTGGAGGCTTTTAAAAGCTACAGTTGTGCTACATGTAACTGACTTGCTGTGAGCTGGGCACTTAGTTACAACAGATTTTAGAATTGGTCTTATCATTCTGTCCCTGAGGAACAATCTGCTTTCTTATCAATCTCTCCTTGCTTTTTGTGACAAGAGACTGGGGATTGGGAAGAGGTCCTATAGATACCACATTTATTCAGCTTTACACTCTGCTGTTCACCTCTACTCTGACATTTTAGCTGGAAAATACTTGTCCCAAGAGCAAAAAAAAATAAAAAGCATGTTGTTTTGATGTACAACTTAAACGATTTTTCCCCCCCTTTGGCAGAATCATCTCTCTCTCTCCCGTATTATATGCCTGAGACCAAAACCATTCATGAGTTCTTCAAACGTAGACCTCGACCAGCATGCCAGGGAAATGCCATGGCATTGTTAAAGTAAGGATTAAGCTTATCTCATAGTCTCTCTTTCTTAAATCAGGGTGGTCAGTCTTCCTGAAGCAGATGGTGTCCATGTTATGAAGAAGTGATCTAAAACAGGTGTTCTCAACCACTCTGTTGGGACACATTACTGTGTCACCACCCAGTGGAAAGTGTGTTGTGGAAAGTTGGAGAAATGGCTGGATTTGACCTTGGGGAGGTGGGCTGGTGTGTCCTATAGGGTCGTGATATGCAGCCAAGCATGTCGTGACCCATAAAAGGTTGAGAACTACTGATCTAAAATACAGCCTCCCTTCCTATGTGCAGCCAAATAGGCCTCCTACCTTTTCTTTTTAATCCTCTATTGCTTTTATGTCAACTACAGTGATTCCTGCTAGGGGAGAGTAATACTAGAGAAGTATTGAATGTTTTTAACTATCCTTTTAATGCACTTTAACAGCTGGAAACAGGGAGTATCACCATGGGACTAGCCAACTCTTCACAGACTCCCAGCAAGGGTGATTACTGATTATTGATCCCCAATGAGCCACAGACCACACTCTGAGAAATAGTGTTCTAAATGGCAAACCTGCTGGGTTAGCACCTAGTATGTAATAGCAGGACACATCTCTCTTCCCCCGAATAGATTTATTTACCCGCTAGTCTCAGACAGAAGCGAAATGAAAATCCTCAGTGCTTATGCTTGCTAAACAGAGATGATATTTGAAAGTAACATGCTAGTCCGAATTCTTGTGACAATGTCTCATTCTCTTCTCCAAATTTAGATCACTGCTGTGGTTTAAGTCTCCCTGCTCAATGTAAAATCAAATGCTATTTTAGAAGGTGTGATGTATGCTAAAATAAAGAGTATTCAGGGTGCAGTCAGTACTCTTTTTCCTTTAGTTAAAATGAAATGAAATCCAGGGAATCCTACATTAATGTAAATCAGTCCATTGAGATTTTAAATGCCCAAATGTCAGGCTATTTACTGTTATGCTTCCTGCAGCCAACTTAATATTATTGAATTTGCATAATAGACTACTAATTTGTGTTACTGAGTAGTAGAGTATTATACATAGACATTCAATTATAATGTATAGTAATATCAAGTAATTGATATTTGTAATGTGGTATGGGAATCAACACATTTCTACTCTTCAGGGCTTCTAAGAATTGAATTACAATATTGCTTTGCTATACTTGACTTCATCTGAACATATCAAATAAACAGGATTTATTGAGCACCCTTGCTTAATCCTAGTTTCCCCTCTTTCCCCACTCGAATTTAGAAAGTTAGAATTGGGATCCAAACTTTGTGCTTGGGTCATCTTTTGTTTTAAACAGTGTAGATGTATCATTGTACTCCTGTGACTACAAAATCTCTCAGGATTTAACCTAATCCACGTTTTGATAATGTAATTTATCATTTGACTTTGCACCCTTTAGAGTGAACCTATTGTAACTCCTCATAGTAAAAGTGTGCCAGATTAATTTCTGTCTATTTTTAAAATGGAACTTCAAAATGAGGATAGGTTTAAAATAAACAGCAGTTTTGAATGATGATTTTTCTCCCCCTCCCTCCAAAACGAATTTTTTTCAGGACAATGAATAGAACATGGTGTCCTTGTCTTATGTTTGTCTCACATTTACCGGTGGTCATAAGGACTGATGTGCTGTGTTTTGTTTTTCGACTCTTGGTAGGTCCACTAAATATCAGCCCTGTCTCAATGAAGAAAGTGCAGCCACTGAGAACTCAACTGTAAGCTGCCTCAATAATCAGACTGAAGAGGCTGATCCGCCAGCAGCTAGGGAACTGGAACTGGAGTTTAATAAGGATATTGATGTTACGGTTGTGGACAAACCTTTCCCTGATCTGATGGGGAACCTGACCGAAAGCTGTGATGAGAAGCACAGGGAAGATGGCATCTCAGGTATTGCTGAGAAGCCTCCAACTTCTGGTAATTCAGAAGAAGAGCAGGAGACTAACCATCCTAGTAATGAATGCAGTGAACAAATGGAGAGTGAAGTTCCCTTGGCATCAGAAGAATGTCTCTCTGTACAGAGAGAGGACCAGTCACAAAAAATCAGTGTAGAATGTGAAGTACCAGTGCTGGGGATTCAACATGAAAATGTAAGGAAATCCAAACTGGATAAACTTCGGGAGCTGGGACTGGATCTATCCATCAAACCAAGACTCTGCTCTGATAGTGACTCTTTTGTTATCCTTGATGAACCTGAATCAAACAAAGGTACCGTATTGCCTGTTGCAAACGGCTAGATTTGACAAGCTAAGCAGGGTCACGTCAGAACTTAGATCAGAGGTTCTCGAACTGTAGGTGGGTACGGAGAAATGTTTTGGGGGGTGTGGCAGGGCCCAGGTCAGCGCCCAGGGGGAGGGAGAATGCCACCCAGCTCCACTCCCAGTTCTGCTGCAGCCCCAGGTCCAGGCCACTGCTCTGCTTTCAGCCCTGGCCCTAATTGGAGACCCAGCTCCTTGTTATTGTCCCAGACTCGGCCCTGCCCCTCATCCTCAGGCCTTGATTGTGACCCAGCTATGGCTCTGCTTCCAGTCACAGACCCACCCCCTGCTGCAGCCCCAGCTTTGATCCCTGGCTCCCGTTCCCATCCCTGACCACAGCTCTGCTCCTGTCTTCGGGCCCCATCCCTATCTCCCAACTGCAGCTGGAAAGAGTGGGGTGTGGACAGTGGTAGGGAAGGGGGGCATGACTTAAAATGTTTGGGGACCATTGACTTAGTTGGTAGAACTCTGAGAAACAACTAGAAATTGGTGAATCAGAAGTGGGCAAGTGCTTTTTCTTTTGAGGAAAACTAATGTTACAGCATTATGCTGGTGGCTGTACTCTCTGTCTGACGAGATTTAAAACCAGAAATCCCGATCCTTTGTGATTGTTAAAGATCCTTCAAAATTGTCAATAATAAGAGCTGAATGATATTTTGCCTACTTCAGTTCTTCCTGCAGTTCAAGTTAAATAAAGTGGCATTCACTTTCTGTACTAAGCAGGAATGCCAAGATTTTCCAACTTGGGTATCTAAAATTAGGCCTTTAAAACCTTTTTATTCAGGTATCTCGGTAAGTGACCTGACTTTCAGAGAGAATGAACATGAGCATCTCCTGAGGACCTCATTATAAGTCATGGATGCACAGCAAACAAAAATCAGGTCTCTCTTATTTAGCACTCTAAATATATAGCTGTCTAGCTTTAGGCACCCAAGCTTGAAAATTTAAGTTGTGGGCAGATGATCCTATATAATTTTGAGTTTGCATAGCACTTTGAGGTCTATTGACTATAATATTAGTAAGTTTACATTTATTCCTGCGTACATTTATTAACAGCAGTCAGTCTATTTTTTAAATTATACAGAAACATGGCCTGTGCCACGAAATGATTCCTCCACTATCAACTTGGATTTAAATACATATGTCAATAGAACACTGGAAACCTCTGATCATAAGGGGGGATGGATCCATTAATGAAATGGGATGATGATACCCTAATCTCCAGGGAATAATTAGTTGTTTTTGAAACATTAAAGCAAGCCATCTTAAGTACATGGTTAAGCAAAGAGATCCTGAACTTGTCCTCTGTTACTAATGTTATTTTAAAACCAATTAGTGTTGACCGCTCTTGCACACTGGATACTTAAGTACCTGAAAACTTGTTTGTGTTTTTATAAAAAAAATTACTTTAGAAACCTATGTTTCAACTGTATATATATAAAGTACCTGAAACTATTGGGTTTTTGCTGTCTTAAACTAACTTGATCTTAGCAGGATTTTTTAAATGACCTTAAATATAATATATTTTTTAAGAACTGGAAGCTCTGAAAGCACGTTTCTTGAAGCACACACTTCACATAGCAAAGTCAAAAACTGAAAGGACCGTGAACTTGAGTATTATTCGTAAAGAGACCACTGCTGAAGGAAAGGAAGAGCTAAAAGCAGCCGTGGTTCCAGTGACTTTAGCTACAGAAAATCTAGATGAAACAGTCCATGCAAAGCCAGGTATTTGGGCGGGTGAGGGTTGTAGTTACTGAGTTGAAAAACAAGTTTATTTTCTTTGCTAAGAAACTTCGATAGACTCTAATATACTACATCTTTACTGGAGTTTACTTTCACCAAAATACAAGGATAAGATAATTCAGTATGTCTGCTGGATCTTTTTGTGTCTCATTTTACCAGTGTCTGCCTTATTGATTGAAGCTTCCTTGGGCAAGAATGGTCTTAGGTTGTTTCATGCAAAGTGTTGAACATATCAACAACTAAAACTACATGCTTGCTTCGGTTTCTAGATGAGCTGCAATCAATAGATAAATAATTATGAAGAAAAACATCCAGATTCTCTAACTGGGTGATCATGGTCAATAGAACATGAGGGAATCTGTGATTATCTTTGCAATTGCAGCCATTTTTTTTCCACAAAAAAGTCCAAAATACAAATGAGAGAATCCCTGCTTCCAGAATTAATAGGCATTGCTTCAGTTAGAACTAGTGTGACATGTTAGAAGCTTGAAAAAGTAACTCTTGATCTGTGTTGACTATTGAAAAGGATGTTGCCCTGTGCCATAATTTAGCTGTTTAGCCATGTTAGCCCCCTGATTTCTTACAAAACATATTTATCTTCAATATCTACAGTACATCAATCATCTACCTAAAATCTGTAGATTAACCCTATTGTAATAGCACTTGCATCCTTGTTGCAATTCTTAAGACAGGGTGTTTATAGATTGGAACATTTTATTTGAATGAGTTCAAAATTAAAAGTATATGGGAAACGTAATCTGAATCACCTCTAATATTTAAATGTTAGAAGTGGGTAATTTGGCCTGTCCTTCAACATGCATGCTTTCTAGCTGTTGGTAGAATATTTCATTTGCCTAGAGCAAATGGAAGCCACTGCTCCATAGGAAGGAATGGGAAAGAAGAACCCTTTGGCAGCTCTTGTGGCATGCTCATAGCATTTGCGGGTAGTAATGAGGAGTCTTCCTGATAATTCATAAAGTTATATTACTTCTCTAAATGGAGTTTTTTTTTTAGGCTAGGAGGTTTAGCTCTTCTATTCAGCAGATCAATTCAGAAAACGTTTTGTATGTTTTTGTTTTTAAATAGAGCACCTATGTCTTTACTCTTCTTTCTGTGTATGCAGTTACATTTAATTGTGTGCTTGTGACTGCCGAGTTTAAGGCTGCATTGTAGTGCATCTGCTGTATCCATTTCTGTCCAGGTGAAAAGCTACAAATGCTGAAGGCTAAACTACAGGAGGCCATGAAACTCCGCAGGATTGAGGAACGCCAAAAGCGACAAGCGCTGCTTAAACTGGATAATGAGGACATGTGTGAGGAGGAGGAAGAGGAGGAGGAAGAAATGACGGATGAGTCTGAGGAAGAGGAATGCAACCCAGAGGTCTATACACAACATTGTACATAACTTTGTCAATGTCTAATGTCTGCTGACTCCTCATAATTAACAGGGAAATGAGAGAAATCAGAGTTTTTTTGCAGTACTGCACAATTTGCTATATTGAAGACCACTCTTGGACACTAAAAAATACTGAAAATAGAATGTTCAAGGTCCCAAGACCTCATAAGTCAGTGTCTAAACTTTCTTTTTAAAATACCAGTCTTTCTGACTGTTCAGTGATACTAGCATCTGGCTATTAAGTGTTCTTTACCAGTCGATATGCTAGTTCAGGTTGACTTAAAACACCTGAACGATGTGAATAGTCAGAATCTTTTGGAAATTATTACAGCATTTCATTACTTGATTGACTCTCTTAGCAATTAGACCTTATTGCTGCTTAGAATAGATGTTCCATTTGCCATACCAGTTCAAATAACTCATGTTTCAGTTTAGATATGCTACATCCAGGATTGACCAATATCTGATCCTTCACATGGAGGTGAAGCTGTTCCTACCTAGCCAAATAAACAAAAAGCCTATGTAAAATATATATATATATATTGCTCCCTTTTGAATGATGCTAGGAGTTTCAGCTCCTGGCTGCAAGAGGTTTGATTCCAACAGGATGGATGAAAACTTAACTGATCTCAGAGGTGCATTAGTGTCAGTCTTGGAGGCTAGACATTCTTTTCAAACAGTTATAAAAGGGTCAAAATGCCTTGGTTATTCTAAGCCTCTTCAGAGCAGGCACTGAAGTAGAGAGGTCCAGGAGTTGGAAACATCCTTGAGTTCTCAGAACTTGGTGTGTAAAGGTATACAGTTTAAGTAGATGATCAAAACAATAATTCCTGCTGTCTCACTATGTGGATTTGTACTGGGTTTTTTAGACTGTAGAGTTCCTTCTTGGTGAGGCAGAGGAAGATAATGAGGAACTGGAAGAGAAGATTGTTGAAGATGGTGATAAAGAAACTGACAAAGAATCAGTTGATGAAGAAAGGCTGGACAAGTCTGTGCATTGTGACTCTGTTCCTAAACCTCCCTCAACAGAGTCTACGCTGATGCTGTTCAAGGATAACTCCTCCAAAATGGGGTAAATAAACCAGACTTTAAAAATGGTGATCTCTCAGCCTGCCCTAACTTTTTTTAATCAGATTAATATATACATTAGTTATTTGATTTGAGAACTAATGGATCCATGCATGTATTTAAATATAAGGATGCCAACTGTCTCTTTCACCCTAGTGATATTTTGAGTTAGTTTCCCAGGCTTGAAGAAGAGCTCTGCTTAAGTGCAAAAATTTCTCTCACCAACAGACATTGATCCAGTAAAAGGTATTATCTTACCCACCTTGTCTCTGTGAATATCCTTGTCCTTCGGCAGAAGAATTCACTTCCTAATGGCAGTATATTCAGCATATTTCACATGTTATCTCGTCTCTAAAAGACCAGGCCTGATAGTTAACATACAAAGCAAAACTCAGTCAAGATGTATGTTTGTTTGTTACTAAATTGCAGATATTCTCTTCCTGATGAAAAAGCTGAGTTGGAGGAAGCTCCAGGCAAAAGACCTACCAAATTAGGTAAGTGGAACTGCTGCTTAAAAAGCAAGGATTTTTCTCTGGGATTTTCAGTTTTGTCACACATGTGATTTGCACACTTCTGCATCTAGATTATTGTTGGTGTGTCTTGCTATCACATACTTGCATGGCAGCTGTGAAACACCGCTTTTCCCTTTTTCCTAAAAACTGTAAAACATACCAGCTCCCTCTTTTTGATAGGGGTTGACTAGGACTCCTAATACAATGTGATGCAAGAAGTTTTGAAGCTAAAATGCTCCAGGATGTGTGCTCTGGGTTGTAAGATTTGTAAGATGTCATTTGATTAGACATTTTAAGGGAATGGCTAGTGTCATACTAGTTGTAACTTATCCTGGAACTTGAAATTCAGTGTGAACTATTGAGGCATGTGGCTCTTGTGTTGACACAGCTAATGTAACTTTTAACATTCCTTGGTTGTCTGCATTCATAGTACAGTGTTTTTTCTAAAACTCATCTTAAATAGCTGCTTTCTTCCTTAGAAGATGACGACTCGTTTTCATTGCCAACTTCAGCAAAAGAGAACAGCCACAACAGCAGCTTTGAGTTGATTGGCTCCATGATTCCATCATACCAACCTTGTAACAAACAGATGGCACGTGGGGGCAATTTTTTATCTGCAGTGGGAGGTTTCAGGTCGTCTTCTCCAGCTTTCTTCAAAACAAGCTTTCTCAGCTCTGCTTCTAAGGTAAACTGCCTCGCCTCTCTCTTGCCCCCCCCCCCCCCCGTTCTCCCTTCACTGTACTCTTCTTGCAACTTCCTATGTTCTGTGAGTGAAGTCCAAGGTTCCTTTTATACATCAAGTATGTAAGCGCAACAGATAGTAACCAGTCAGTGTCCCCTCTGTTGTTAATTGGGTTTTAATCAAAGCAGACTCCTGGGCTTGACTGATATTCAAAAAGTATTGAAGGAATCCCATTGCTGAGTAATCTGGTTTTGTTAACTTCATGAATTATACAGAAATATTCATATGGGCTATACAACATCTCACACTCCTACATTCTTAACTAGGTAGCTGAACAGTCATGGACACTTGCTAACATTCTTTTAATCTGTTTAAAATGGCACAAACATTATCCCTTTTTGCTTTCAACTTGTGGGACTGTGAAAAGATTGTGTTTATATTCTAGTGCAATATCATACCTTGTGAATTTTTATCTTGGTTTCTTTTTTTCCCCTGACTAGAGTTCAGGAAAGATGTCAGAGCCCTCTCTTCCCATAGAGGATTCCCAGGATCTGTACAATGCTTCTCCAGAGCCCAAGAGTTTATTTCCAGGAGCTGGAGAATCACAGTTTCAGTTTTCTCTGGAAGATGATACACAGAGCCAACTCCTTGATGCAGATGGGTATGTTTTTGGTATACGTCCGTCAGGGATTACCTGCTCTATTTGTTAACAGTAGTATCACAGGTTTTGGGAGGCTCTTGCTCCCTTAGGTTATGTGAAGAGGCACACTAGTTAAATGGCTTTGTGGTCTTTTATGTCATGCTCTGCTTTACACAGTACAATTGGCTCAATGATCATCTCTTTAGTAATGTTGGTAAACTAGAGTGGCTAGTATACTGAGTCCCAGTAGTGCTAATGCACATGTCCGTCCCTCAAAAATTTTTAGTTTGTATTTTGCAAGATTATTTTAATCCCTCTTTAAAAAACCCTCTACAATTTGTTGAAACTGTGGTTAGGGTCAGGAACCACGTAATAATTAAAACCTCTTTAACAGATGATCTGTTGGCATCTCTTAACCTTACTGACTAAAAGGACCTGAGCATATTTTATAGTTGCTAGCCAATGGAGAGCCATTATAGTTTTGGTAGAGCAAGCTGGGTTTTATTCTGCATCATACACACCAGCTATGTTCCGTTGGCAGAACCATTACTACTGGCATTAGGAGTTGGAAAAGACAGCTGGATCCTCTTATTCCAGATTGAGTTTGCCAGAATGGCAGTTAGAGAAGCCATCGTCCTACTTAAATTGAGGAAAGTTGAGTTAGAGTCAATGATACGCAAACTTGGAACTCCTATAATGTCATGCTTCATCAGATTATACTGTAACTGGGTATTGGAGACAAAGCAACACTCCTCAAAAGAAATCTTAAGTCCTCCGCCTGTATCAGTGGCTTTCAAACTTAGGGTTGGGACCCAGTACTGTGTCGCAGACCCTCAGGCACTGTGTTGTGGCACCCCCTGCTGCTGCCACCAAAAGACTGGAACGCATTGCTCGAAGATGTAATTGTTGGGTCACAGGCATAAATGATTTTTATCAACTGGGTCTTGAGAAAAAAAGTTGGAAAACACGGGCCTAGATGGAAAGGCAAAACTCTTCAGTGTGTGGTGAGTATTACATTGTAGTTGCTAACTTCTAAATAAAATTTACTTTCAGGTTCTTGAACGTTGGGCACCACAGAAATAAATACCAGTCCTCAAAGCATCCGCTGTCTCTGGCTAGTATGGATGAGAATGCAATGGATGCCAACATGGATGAGTTGTTGGATTTGTGTTCCGGGCAATTTAGCAGTCAGGCTGAGCACACTTCAAATGCTAATAGTGGCAAGAAACAAAACATGGAAGAACTGCTCAATCTCTGTTCGGGGAAATTCATCTCTCAGAGTAAGTCCTGAATTCTGTTTCCAGTGACCTTGATTGGTGACTTTTGGGGGCAAATCTCAGTTTTTAAAAAGTCTTATACTAACCAGTCCTTTGGTGCTGGTCATGTCTAAGGAATTTTAATAGTGTACTTGGAACCCAAAGCGTTTAGAGTGCTTTAGCTGTTTTGAAATATTTATAGACATATGTTGACTGTCATTTCCAAGACATACAATGACATTCCAAAGCCAGAAGGAAGCTGTCTAAAGAGTTGCCCTTTTGTTCCGTTCTGTAGCGACTTCTCCAGTCTGGGTATCTTCAGCATCCTCTAAGCCAGAAAAGGAGAGTGACACAGATGATCCAATGGCAGAAGCACTAGCACTTTGTTCAGGCTCTTTCCCAACGGACAGGTAAGGATTCCAGGAGTTCTAGGTCTGCATGGTGATCATGGTCTGATGTCACTTTTTGTGTGTCTAACTCCGGTTCAACACCTCTTCAAAATGCTGTGGATGCAAATGTGGTTTGCCTTGGAGGTGAAGGAGTCAAGTAACTTAATGCTCAGTAGTTATTTCTTTGACCAGTGATATGGTAGAGTTGGCACACTAAGGCCTAGCCTACACTGGCGGCACTTTTTGGCGGCATTCGAAAGGAGATACACAAGGTACGTAAAATACATATCTCCCTTTGATTTAGTAACTTCCACTTACCTCCCTGCCCACACTGTGCTAAGTCGATGGAAATGCCATCCGTTTGACTTAGTGTTACTCTTCTTACAGGGCTGGAGTTACCGAGTCGAACTCCAGATCAATTGAGCGCGTCTTGACCGCTTAATCAAAACCAGAAGAGCGAACTGAGGGTGGCAGATTTTCCGCCCTCAGTTCGAAAGAGGTAGCCATGTTAGTCTAGTTCAGCAAAACAAACAAGTCTGGTGGCACTCTTAACAAATTTATTTATCGCATGAGCTTTCGTGGGAAGCATCTGACGAAGTGGGATTTTCTCCAATGAAGCTCATGTGATAAATAAATTTGTTTAGTCTTTAAAAGTGCCACCGGACTCCATGTTTGTTTGGCACATTAAGGCAATTTAGCTCCCAATATCCATTGTGAGGAAAAGGACTCTCCACTGCTATTGATAGAAGAGGAGAAAAATGGGTAGAGAATTTTGGTCAAATCTAGAGCATAGGTTTAGGAACTAAGATTCTTGGGTTCTCTTCCTGGTTCTGCTGTTGATGAAGAAACTGTGGGCAAGACATTAAATTCTGCACCTTAATTTTCCTCATCATTTAAAACTGGACTGATTTATGTGTATTTAACAAGGATGTTATGAGTCTTAATTGTTTAAAGCATACCAAACTACTCCTAGGGGCATTCCAATTTTACTGAAGGGGAAACTAACACACACAAATTAATGACTTGCCTGTGTTACTTCCATTAATGTTAATGGGGAATTAAGCACTTAAAGCTCCATGCTACACACTGTTGGGAGATTGCAACATTTCAGACGCTGTCATGGATAATTGCTTGTCATTAGTTCATTCAGCAATTTAAACCCTGCTTCTGTCTATTTCATATCCATTGTTGAAGATCATTTATAAGTGTGTGATGTGGTTTGGTTTTTGTAGGGAAGGGGAAGATGAGGAGGAGCAGGTGGATGAATTTGGCAATTTTCAGCTTTTAGCAGATGACCGTGCCTTTGATAGCGAGGAGGTGAGTATTGAGTATGGAATGAAGCGATAACTTCAGAGCTCTGCCCCGAGCATTCAATTTGTTTTCTCAGTGCCCTATCCATTTGTGCAAGACTCACATCTTCTAGCATAGATTATTAAAATCACTGAAGAGCAGTATTTGGGTTAGTGTAAAAAGTGCTGATTTAGAATTCTGAGGCACTAAGTAAAATTTCTTGGTTTTGTGAATGCTTAGACCTAGACCCTCCTGGAAATTGTTCTGTTGGTTGATTTTGGTTTTTTTATCCATTGAAAAGCTCAGGCAGTTGAGATTGTAGTGAATAAACGATCTACTGAAAACTTGTAGGAATTTCTGAAAACTGTTTCTTGTTGACTGATAGGATGAGAAAAGTGAAGATGATGAGAGAAGTGAAGATGAAGCAGAAGTTGATGATGAAGAGGAGCTGTTGAGACGAAGACAGAGCTTAAAGAAAAAATTGTGAGTGAATTTTTCTCCTTATCTGAACTGCCAGAAAAGCAGTACCAAGTCACTAGAAATACAGTTAATGCTTAAGTGTTAGAGTTAAAAGAGCTATTAAGGAGTTTTAAAAATAAAGAACAAGAGACCCTGATAAAAGGAACAATTACTTTTTTGTTTTTGATGAAATTGCTCATGACTTAAGTGGGTGCCAAAGTACACATTTTGCAAGTGAAATGACCTTGTTTATTTCCTAATAGGCAGTTCCCATCTTGTAAAAAGGGCAAGAGGCAGGAAAGCTCAGGATTATAATAATAGTGGGTGCTGCAGGACTGAGGTGAAGTAAACTGGCAGATCTCCCACACTTTCAAGTGCTCTAAAACTTGAACAACTTTATCAAATTGAAAATGAAAACGGAATCATAGCATCTCTAATTTAGCATATATTGTAGTTCCAGAAAGATTTTGCTTTTGCTTTCAAAGATTCATATGATGCAGCTAAAGGTTCTAACTTTAACTCCTTTGGAAATGCTCTTACAGAAAACTGCAGGATTTCTTGGAGAATGAGGCAGAGCTGTCGGGGAGTGAAATAGGAAGTGAGGATGAATATGATGGTGAAGAGCTGGATGAGTATGAAGAAGAGATGCTTGATGAAGAACTCCCTAGTGAAGTGGAACTACAGGATCAAATTAACAAAATACATACGTCAGTAGCAATCACAGTATACTTATACAGTGCAGCAATTGCACATCTCAAGTTATAACAGGTTATAATCTGTAATTGCACAACTAACCTAGACTTCTCTCCCTTGGACAATAACATTAGGAAGGCCATGCTTGATGATGATAAGCGTCAGTTACGCTTGTACCAAGAAAGATACCTTGCTGATGGAGACCTATACAGTGATGGTCCTGGGCGAATGAGAAAATTCAAATGGAAAAACATAGGTATAATGTTGGCATATTAATCTGTTGTGGTGCAAGAAATTTGATTGCGGGGTAGAGGGTGTCAGGCAAAGAAAACATTTCAGTAAATAACATGAAGCATAAGGTTCTAAGATCTACTGAGCCCTAGTTTACTTTTTAAAAAACACTCATGTTGTTTGTAACTGGGGGGGGGGGGAGCTCACTTTGGCTTCTCTTGCCTGGTTTCGGACCACAGTAAACCCTTAAGTTAAGTCTGGAGATGACATATTAAGCCATTTTTGGGTCTCGCGCTAGTGCAGACAGAACACTCAGGGAATCTATAAATTCAAGCTTATAAAAGGGAGTAGCTGGTGAAAAGATTCTCCCAGTCTTAAGTGGTTTTAAGTCCCACCCCCTAATTAAAATAGAACATAGATGCTCTGTATTTATTGCTTTTTATAGGCTAAATCCAGGAGAAAGCAAACAGAAAGTTGATGGGCATGGCTTTGGCTCTTTTAGTTAAGGGGGAATGGATGGTATAGTAAGACTCCCATTATAGGTTGTCAGCGGGACTTGAACCCGGGACTTTAAGCGCTGGCCTCTGCCACTTGAGGAAGCACAGGACCATCTCCAATCACTTTTTGTCATCAGTAGGGTCTTGCCCTATTTGTGTAGCCAGTAGAGGGAGTTGCAGCATAATCAGTTTGTTACACATAAGTATTTAATATTTTTAGCAAGACTTCACATGTTGCTGTTTTGGACTCCCATAGGAGACTACTACTGTGAGGAGATATGTTCTGTATCTTTCCTTAAAGGACTCGCTATTTTTTTTTTAGGTGTTGTGAAGTGAGGAATTCACAGCCCCTTGCTTGATTTTGTAACTCTTCTACTCTGTTATTGCTGCCTTTTGGCTCAGACGCATTAAACAGACTCTTCTTCCTGACTTCCATTGCCCATTTGCTTGGGATCAGGGTTTGCTTAGGTGAACAAAAGTAAAAATCCAACATTATATTTCCATTGGAAATGGGCAATACTCAAATTGTCTTGATGGCTTGGTTTTAAGGTTTATCCTTGGGTACAGCATAGCAAACTTAATTTTCTGTGGCAAGATCTCTCGCATAATATCTTCTGTGCCTTTGATGCAAGGCTTATTTATTCTTAATGGTACTGCCTGGAGACTGACTTAAATGCTGTGTGTACAAACTACACGGAATGTTTCTGCTAATTTTGATTTCTGTAAGGAAGAAGCAGTAGACTGTTGCAATTGTAAATATATTTAATCTTGGCTACTAAGTTATCTCATATGTTTAAACAAGAATATGGTTTACATAAACATAAAAACAGATTTTTGTCTGCAGAATGCTTAAATGCCCAGATTCAGTTCTTTACATTTGTACTGTTTAAAGCTGGCCAAATGGCATTAATCTTGTCAACTGCTGCTTTCTAAAACTCCTTACAGGAAACATTTTCTACTGGATATTTCATCACTGTTTTGCTAAATGCTTTGTGTCTGTCATCCATCTAAATGAGAGGAAGCATTCTTTATGTAATTCACATCAGAGATCCATTGCCAAGAGTTGTCTGGGAGGAGAGAATTCAGGATTTCATTGCAGCTTACCTAGTTCTAATAGCTTGTAGTAGTGGGGTTCTGTTTTTTGCTTGGTTTGCATTGCTTCCGAAGTTCTCACTGGTTCTGGTGAGGACAGAATTGTTAACCCTTTCCTAAACTCTGTGTGTGCATATTACACTCATTACCTTCTTAAACAAAACACATGTGCTCTGTGAAACCTTTTTGGAAGTAAATGCTTCTTTTGAATGGCCGGGGGAGTTCATCTCCATTCCTCATCCTCGTGCCCCTCTCTGGGTGAGAGAACTAACTGCTGACTCTTCTCTGTTAGATGATGCTTCCCAGATGGACTTGTTTCACAGAGACTCTGATAATGATGATGAGAATGAAGAACAGCTTGATGAGACAGAGACAAAATGGAGAAAGGAGCGATTTGAACGGGAGCAGTGGCTCCGGGAGCAGGTAAGGCTGACTGCTTAACATTTCTGCACAACATTTACAAAGCTTGATAGACAGTTGGCGGAGCTCTCATTTTTGTTGGTCCTCTCAGTTAAAAACCATGCAAACTATAGTTTGCACTTCTCCTTTACATGGCACATTTTTGCTTTGCTACAGCAAAGCACTTTCAAAAGAATTAACTGAGGACTTCATCTCCCTCCTGCAACCTTGGTCAGTAGTTCCCCATCTATACAATTGGATTAATGAGAGGCTTCTCAAGGTCATGCATCGAGGTGATGGCAGAGCCAAAAATCCTGTTTCCTACTCCACAATCCTAATTCTAGTGCCTATAAACGTCCAGGTCAAGCTGCTTTAATTACCGAAGGTTCTGCAGAATGAAATGTGGTGTCTTGAAGAACAGGCTGTTGTAATAGATTAAAAAGATGATGGTGATGATGCTAAAAGACCTGAAAAACCAAAGGGAACTTTACATGCTGGGTTTATCATACAACTGATATAGTAAAGAGAGTACATTCAAGTCATTGAATTAAATCTGCGTTCTAACTCTTGTCGTTGCTTATTTATTGAATGACCAGTCTAAAAAACATATGTTTTTATCAGATAGAGAAAGGAAAAAATGAAGGGGAGGAGGAAGAAGACATTGGTGAAGATAGTCAGTTCATGAGACTAGCAAAGAAGGTGACTGCTAAGTCCCTGCAGAAGAAAGGTAGGTTTGCTTCGCAGTGAAGTGGCATCCAGGAGGAAAGAAAACCTAGATTAACTACTGACCATTTCAAGCTCTGGTGAAAGTTTCTGTTAGACTAGATATCTCCAGTCACTCCCCCCATGCCACTGCAGAATGGGCTCCAAGTTTTAGTGCTTTGACTTGTCTGGCGCTAAGAGATGCAGCTGCAATTTTAACAACCAACAGACATTTTTCCTTGCTAAAATATTTCTTTTCCATTTAATTTAAAAAGAAATTGTTGCAGTGTGGCAACATATCCTTCTTTTGGTACTGCCTCAGAAAGAATCTTTGTATGGTGTCTTTCAGTACAGCACACTATTTCCTAGAGTGGATGCTGCTTAAGGAAAAATTGCATAATGTGGCTGAAATCAGATAAAATATTCTATTTTTAACTTACATGTGGCAAAAATGTGATTCAGAGACTGCATAGCTACTTAAAAAATATACAAGTTCCCTGTCAGGTTATAAATAATTCATTGCCCGTGTTGTTAGCTATCGTTTATATGGCTCATCGGTCAGTTTAAAACAGAATTTTGGCTGGAACAGGATTGCTGTCACTTGGGTATTTCCCGGGCTGGTACAAAAATATATTCTTTTTAATAATATTCAGGAACTGAATTTCTTTTATGTGGCTTTTTTTCTCCCTCCAGCAACCTCTGCAGCAGCAGCAGTACAGGAAACAAAATCGTTACCAAGAAATCCCTTTGAAACATTCAGATCTACCAGTGACCTCCAGGTTGGTATCTCCCTGGCATGAACTTGGAGGTGTAGTTTCCTGTTGCATCTAGAGAATGCATTTAAAAATACAGATACCTGATGACTGATCAGTTACAGAAGAGATTTGGGGCGTGTGGGTTCAAGGGGGTCTTTAAAGAGCTGCAGTATGTTAAAATTATTCATGTAATGTGTTACTGTAAAATTTATTGGTTGTTTTCAGCTAAAGAATGGATCACTCCTGAACAGACCTAAAGCTATCCTTCAAAAGCTTGCAGCCATGTCAGACCTTAATCCAAATGCTCCCCGAAATTCACGAAATTTCGTCTTCCACACACTTTCTCCAGTCAAGAGCGAAGAGGCAACGGAGAAATCAAAATCCCAGGTAGAGATTTATGTGGCATGGGCTAATCGAGTCAACTTTCATAATGTGTTGCCGTGTTAAAGTATGTTCAGTTATTGGCTGGATTCTTACCTTGTTAGAACGTGCAGGTACAACCTCTACACCTTGAACATCATTGCAAAATATTTTCTTAATGTATCTTACAAATGTATCTTTGTAATATATAGCACTAAGAGCTGTTTGTGTGCATTGCCTGAAATAGGGGACCAAAAGGGAAACCAGATGGAACTGGGATTAGGAGGCACACATGTATGTTTATTTGGATGGGGTTGATGGGAAAATTTGCGATAGCTGACCTGCAAATTTGCTCTCTTACAGGCGAAGAAAAGAGGTCCTACAGTGCTGATAACACCCTCCCCCAAACGGTCCAGAACCGATGATACTGCAGCACAAAGGAACCGGAGCCGAAGCATATTCCGATACTTGGAGAGCTGAATGTTTCTGTTTTGGGCCAGTAATTGCATCTTGTCTTGTTACCAGTCACAGTATATGCTTTGGAAATCTCTAGCTTTAAGCACCAAGGGAAAACTATTCTCTTTCGCTTGGTTTCTTCTCTCCTGTGTCAGTAACTCTAACAACAGCAGGCTCTACTGTTGCCAGAAAAGTTGTGATGTAGCTCCTGAGGGCTTTCCCAGTATTCCAGGAAAACATCAACAAAAAACCCCAATTCTTTGGCTGGGCAGAGACTGAGTTAATACTTCATACCAAAGCATTACTGAAATTACACTACAGGACACAAACCTTGTGGAGTACATCTCCTCATATGCTTTGACACAGTGTCACTTCCTCCTGACAATTCTGTTAGAGGAGCAGTCTGTTTTTAGGGTAACTGCACCACTTCTGTACAGTGGAGATCAAATATATAAAGAGCCTAGGTCTGCATTATTGGGTGGTTGGAGGAGGTGAGGTGTCTGTAAGAGCAATGGTTTGCACCGTTGTTTACAACTGTTGTATTACAGCATTGCTCTCTTCCTTTTTATACCTACTGCTTTCTGTAATGCTGACCATAACAGACCTGATCTCCCAAGCGGTTTTGGTTTACCTTTTAAATACTTTTATGGAACAATGGGATAGCTTTTCTTTCTCCCCCCACTTGTTACCTTTTACAGCTAAACGTCACATACATGTAGACATGATGGGGTGGTTCTTATGAAGAGGTTCTTTTCCACAGATGAAGGTGTTGTTTTTTGTTTTTTTTTAAATTGCCTGTTCCCTTGTTTTGGGCTAAGGTGCAGTTTTCCATGAGAATTCACCCTTTGTAGTGCAGACAGAAATGTGAGGCCTTCTTTATAATCTTGTTTCTTATACTAAAGAAGAACCACTATTCCCAACTAGCCTAAATTCAGAGGCAGGAACAAAAACTTGGAGGACTAGAAAAAGTGTACAACAGGCACCTGGCTACCTTGTGAATGTGAGAAGCTAAAGCTTATTCATTGTAACAGTCAGGCTAACTCTTAAAGACTCGGCATGTTCCTGAGAATTGATTTGCAATGCTCAGGATGCTGACTTGGTCACAGAAGAATCTTAGGTTGTACATTTTGTAATTTCATAAGCATACTTCTGTGTGCAGGCGGTGTAAAATATTTTAATGTATATTGTGTTTATAAGGAACTGATGGTACTGTTGGAGTGCAATTTCACAATAAATGCGTGGTTTTAACTTTCTGGGGACGTTAAAATTAATTTGCAGAATTGCACACAGCCATGTGCAAGTATTTCAAAGCATACATTTCTCGACCGAGCTTACTTTCTTTGTCACTTTCCACTGTGAGATGGCAAAAAGAGCACAAATCGCTGCAGTACAAGGTGTCTTTTACTCCATGTAAGGTCTTTCATACGGGTTATATTTGCATATACACTTTTGAACCTTAGAGTACATTTTCTTAGCTTCCTCTTTTTTAATAGTTCGGTTTTCCTTGTTTCTAAGCTACTACTTTCACTGCTGGCTAAAAGTGTGCATTTACTGCTACACTTAGCTCAACAGGTCAAATCTGGATGTGATTCCCAGCTCAAGCAGACACGCGTGTGTTAGCTCTCATTGAGCTGGCGCGCTAAAAATAGTAGCATAGCTCCCATAGCTGGGCTTGTGAGCACAAGCATGCATTCACAGGGCCTGGGTGGATTTAGACTCAGATATAGCCACTGGCTCTTGACTGGGTGCCTGTGCTATTCCGAGTCTTTCTGCACTTTTTCACTCATTAAATATAGTCAAATAAATACTTGCACTGCCTTCATTTTTCTCTGTGGGCTGAGCTGTCATTACTACACAGTAACTTGTCTTTAGTTTATAGAATGCTAATGAAGTGTATCTACCCCCCACTCTCCCACAGATTAATTAAAGGCAGATTAGCACAAACAGTTACGGTCTGTGTAGAGAGGCTGTAACTGGGTTCAGTTCTTGCTATGATGGTAAGAGACAATGCCCTCTGATCAAAAATTAAGGGTTGTGTCTGGGCTATGGGCAACTTATGGCGTATTAATTACTTACTTTAGGAATATAATACAGTACACCATTTCCTGCTCATGTATATTAAAACATAATGGCAGCTGGTGAACGTGATCAATATGTTTCTGTAGAAAATTCCTGCCTTGTATTGTGATGTATATTTGTTTTGTTTTTTATTGTTTGCAATGCTGAAACCCAATCAGGTTTGAAACCCAATTGTGCTGGGTGCAGTATAGACACAGTCTCTCTCTATTTTTTTATTTATTTCCAGTCTTGACTATCCTTTGTGTGAAAGCATTAAGATGCGTGGCTGAGAGATGCTACAGAAGTGCAAAGTTCATTTTCTACACAAACTACTTGTCTCGCCTTTCTACTACAGTACTCATTGCTGGCCTCCTGACTGATGAGCTGGTTCATACAGATACTTGTACACTTCATGTAAATCTGTGGTATCCATGAAGTGTGTGTTAGGTGGGGCAATCTCAAGTGCTTCTAGCACGTTTCTTGCTAAGTCTATGATCTCTGTAGATAGATTTAGGGGATTTTAGCCATCAAGTTTGACTACTGCTTGTCAGGAGAGAAAATGCAAAAGTGTGAGTTTTAATGAAGGACTTGAAAAAGAGGATAAAGTCATAGCTCCTTAGGTTGTTCTCAGGTTCCTGGAATTATTCTGCAAACTAAGTGAATTCAGCACAACCATGCCTACAGGAAATCCACCGGAGGACTCAAAAGAATTGATTTTTCTTTATTTTCAAACATATGGCTGTTTCTAACCCAAGAAAACCACTTTGAATTTTAAAAACTAACAGATTTCTTCAGTCGTAAGCTTTCGTGGGCTGCAACCTGAAGTGGGTTGTAGCCCACGAAAGCTTATGGCCGAAGGAATTGGTTAGTCTTTAAGGTGCCACAGGACTTCCGCTGTTTTTGCTATATACAGACTAACATGGCTACCCCTCTAGAACATTTTGAATTTTGCAGCTCCTGAGGTGCTACATCACAATGTCCTAAAGGTTCTGCTAATAGCGCCAGCCCCTAGAGAACAGCAAGGGAATGCTAATCCATCAGCAAAGGGACAGAGACTAGCTTCTTCTTCAAATAGCACAAGTCCTAAAAATAGCATCTCCCATCTGAAGGGAAGGTCAAGGGTAATCATGGTCGTCTCCATCATGGAGTTCTAAAATATCCATACTCACTGAATTAGAGTCAGGTTTGCCATTGTGTTGGATGACTCTTAAATCTACCACCTTCTAGATGAGGCCTTCGAGTACCCAGAGAAGGCATGCCATATCCCTCTGCGGTAGTTCTGATAGCTCTGAGGAGAGGCCAAATGGGATGACACAGCTAAGGGTGATACTTAGCTCTCCTTTTAGCTTTGAACTGTTATCCAGGGGTGACTGGTCGTAGCATGCTAGGTTGGTGTCTCATAAATGGAGAAACACTACTTGGCCTGAAGAGCTTGTAATAAAAATAGACCAAGACAAATTTAGTTTCTGAAGCTTTTGGGAGTGGAAAAATACTTTGCTTCACATATCAAAGTTACAGGAGTTCAGGCATTACTAAGTGCTGCCTTTAATCTCATGATCATAACACATTAAATAATGATATATGAGCCAGTCTTTAGTTTAAATAACAGAGCTTTATGTTGTGGATGATATAATGGTTCCTCAGCTATTTTAGTTTGCTTAAAATAGCCCTACTTTTGCACGCTCTGTCAGAGAAATCAAGAAGCTGTTCTGCTTTAACAGTTTGGTTGTCTATATGGTAGAACTGAGGACAGCTATACTTTTTGTGTTCAAATCCCAGGAGTTCAAGCAGCCAGCCTGGTATCATTCCATGATAGGAAAGCTAGAGGTCTTTTGTGGGAGATTTTCGAGTGCAATGGAAATTATGGGACTGCTGGCAGTAAAGATGAGCGTGTCTTTACACGATTGGGATCTAGGCTAGTATCCTGGGATGGGGTTCTGGGTGGTTTTTGGTCATAGTCGGGAGCAGTGAAGGGGGAAAAGGAAGAAGGAGGTAATTGGCTCTGTGATTTGCCCCAGCTTTAGGATTTATTTTAATATGGAAGGTTTATATGTGTGCTGAGATGAGGGGGGAGATGGCAATTGTGTTAGCATGTAGAGAGGAATGGGAAATATTAAAGGAAGAAAACCAATTGCATCAGGTGTGTAACTTCTTTACACAGGAATATATTATGCCTTTATTTCATGGGCAGCTTGGAGCATGATAGATGACATCTGTGGTTGCTCACAACAGCAAGCAATAGTCTCTGCCTCCTTTTATTAACCAACCCCGCTTGCTAGCGGGAAATGCAACTGTGAGGTCTGCACCCAGTCAAGCAAATTTTTGCCCTAAGATGCTGTGCTCTGGTGGCCAACACGTAGGCTTTGGTATGTTTTTCTAGAGCAGAGTTTTCCAGACTAATTTGGCCACAGAACACTTTTGGGCTTGGAATATATTGACGGAACACATACATGCTGGTCCAGGGGAGGCATGAGGTTTCACACCGAAAAATTGCCGCATGTATTGCTCAAAAGGTGCTTTAAAAGAGAAGGTAAAATAGTGTTAGCCTCGAAATTTTTTCACGGAACACCTACTCACATTGTGGGGGGCACTAGTGTTTTGAGGAACATACTTTGGGAAACGCTGTCCTAGAGAGTCAGTACCACTGGTACCCCTCCTTTTGTGGGCTTGCTGTGATCCTCAGGCATGTCAAACTAGGCCATGCATGCGCTAATTGCTTCCTACAATGAGGTGTGGTAGTGCACAGACTCAAAGCACCATTCTTTGCAGTAGTCAGGTGGCGCTGCCACATTTGGACCATCTCTGGCTGCATGCAGTATCTGCCTAAAATGTTCCCAGGTAATCACCAGCTGAGAAGACACACGCTGGGCCAAATTTGGCTCTGTTACACCAGTGTAACTCCAGACTAATTCCATCCAGTACCAGCTATTCCAGATTTACAGGGGTACTACAGAGCAGCTGTTAGCCCTCTGCTAGGTGAGGATAGCTGACAGAGGCCTCATTCAGGGATCAGGACCCATTCTGCCAACTGCTACACCCACAAGGCTGAGTCCAGGCCCCGAAAAGCTTCTACAAACATGCACTAGGTGGATGAAACAAACAGAGCAGTGGAGGGAAGAGGGGAACAGTGAAAATTAGGGACTATATGTTGTAAGCAGCTGACCACAACCCACAGCTGGGTTTGTGGTATCAAGTCATATGGAGGAGGCTAAAGTGGGGGCTGCATGGACAGTTTGCAATATCTCTGCTTTGTGCACATTGTTGGTTAAAAACCTCTTTGGGGGCTGTAGCTGAAGCAGTGCCTCTGACAACCTTTAATGTTACACTTCATTATGTCACATCTAATGTATCCCCCATTTAATTTTAATATACCATAATTATGGCTGATTTTTAAATTCCAGTTTAGCTCTATTTGTCCTAATGATTACCTCTGGCTGTGCTATGGGGCAAACGGAACAGAATAAAAGGAAAAAACCCCCACAAACATCATTCATTTTCTTTTTTTAAAATGAATTAAAAGCTATTAGTATTTAGTGGGCATCCAATAAGGAAAGAGACCACCGAGAGCCTGTCCTGCGGTCATCAAAAGCTGAGTCCAATTCCTACTGCAGTCCATGGGCATCTTTCCATTGACTGTTGCTGGCTTTGGAACAAGACCTGTGTGAACAGCTAATTGCTAACAAAGCTGTGGTGTGCTCAGCTGAGTATTTTCTACCTTCACGGCACGAGAGTACATGCTGAGCTGTCAGCCATCAAATCAACTTTTCAGTAGATGAAGGGGAATATTCAGCAACAGCATAACGCCCGGTTGATTGCAGTTTGTCACTCACTCCACGTCCCATCCTCCATCAGTGCATTTGCAATTGTCCTGAAAATGGTATAAATACATGGAATCAGCCAATGGGCTTTGTGGCATGAAAGCTGCAGGTATTTTCTGCAGAAACATGGTTCACTCTTACCCCTGTTGCCAACCACATAGTGTCTTGTCATATCTAAATAGTAAGCTCCCTGGGGCAGGGACTTTGTACAGCACCTAGCACAATGAGTGGGGACCCAGTTCTAGATATAAGCTATAAATATAAAACATTCTCTGCTATAGTTTATATCCCCTGGCTTACTCTGTCAGTGAAGGGGAAGGATACTGCATTTATTAATCACCTTTGGTCAAAGGATCTCAAAGCACTTCACAATCTAATTAAGCTTCACCATGAGTCAATGAATTATCTTCCCCACTTACCTATGAATAAACTGAAGCCCATGGGCCCCATAGTGAATGGGTGACATAGTCAGCATGTAATCCTTAGATCCTGATTAACCTATGTCCTAGCGGAGGTGAATTTGATGGTAAGTCTCCAGGATTAGGAAAACTCAAATTAGCTTGGTTGTCAGCATTCATTTGGAACTACTGGATAGGAATTGTTGAACCCTGGGGGCCAACCTGCGGCTCCAGTTTCTACATGATATTATGTGGAGCTGAGTCCAACCACGCATAACTCAGATTTCCTAACACCTGCCTGAAACGTGGTCGCTCTAGCACTTTATTCGTGGTGCAGCATGGGAAATTTTGGTGGTCCACCAAACCTGAGTAGCCTGAGAACAAAGTGAATTGGCCTGAGTGATTGTGGGATGCTTTCGATGGACTCCGAGTTCATGAGTCTAGTGAGGCTGGTCTACACTGCAAAGCAATAGAGCTAGAACTCGAGGTCCTGGCTTGAGTCGGACTTTCCACCCCCCGAAAGGCCACATTGGATCTGAGCCCTGGGTTGACATGATTTCTGTGTAGACAGAAGTGAGGTAAGGTTTGAGCCTGAATGCCAACCTGGGCCTATGCTGCGGTGCAGGCCTACCCGTAACCCAACCAGGTCACATAACGAGTCAGTGACAGGAAATCCCTGGCCAGTTTACTTTTGTTGGTAGATGGCCGGAATTTGCCAATGCACTGTTCTGGGCTGTAAAATCTTGTTGCATCCCTGGGGCCCTTTGTGTTTTCCATGACAAGCATGTGGTCTCAGAGTGCCCCACTTGTCTTGGCAGCTGAGCGGGGTGTCTGTTCAGGTGAGGGGGGGTATGGTGCAGCAGGGAATCCAGTTGATGGGGTTTAATTATACCATTGACTGTCTGTAATTGTAACCCCCCCAAAGCTACATGTGGGCGTCTCAAATGCAAAGCCACAAAGCAGGGAATGCAGAGACTCAGCTTCAGCACCCAGCGTCATTGTCCCATTGCTGCCAGCTGGAGTTGCTGGTGGAACAACAAGTGACCGGCAGTGGATGGGGGGCTGTTTTTTGTCCCTTGTCGCTCAGACACAGCCTGGTTCTCTGGAGGCTGCACACAGTTGGGAAGGATGAATCAGCCACACTTTAGTCTTCACCAGCGGGGTCGGTAATGGGAGGATGCTGGGGGAAGCTGACTGTGCATCTCGGAAGTGAGAGCTGTGCTATGCTGTAGGTGCGGCTGCTACCAGGGGCTGGAGAAGTCCACTTTTCCTTAGCATAATCCATCTTCCTTGGCCACTTTTCAGTTCTATTCCTTTTAGTGATCGCTCCCATCCTCTCCCCGCTTGTGTGGCTGATGCCCGAATCCCTCCGGGCTCCAACCCTCCCCGTCTCTTACATTAACTCAGCCTCGTCTTCTCATTTTCAGGTATTGATCCATTTTTCTCCTCCCGGCAATGGGATGATGTAGAGAGAGGGAATGAGACAGCCCCCTCCCGCCCCCATTACAGCAAGAGCTGTCTCTACTCTGGCCCACCCAGCTGAATTTTCCTAGATAAGCAAGACAGAAGGAGGGACTAGTGGTGGAGAGACAGGGGGTCAGGGCTCCTGGGTTCTCTTCCCAGCTTTGGACAGGGCATGATGTCTAATGGTCAGATCAGGGAACTGGTGGCCAGTTCTCCTGGTTTCTATTTGGACTATATCACTCTGGGTGAGTCACTTCACAGCTCTACCTGCCAGATGTACACAACATAACTCTGCCTATTTGTGACTCTGAACTTAGGTAGTTTACAGAATGCTTTGAGGTCCTTGGCAGGTAGGTGCAGAGGCGGCTTTTGGGGTAGGAGAAGCAGGCAGCTGCCTAGGGCCCGGGCAGCAAGGGGCGCCTTCACCTACCCCTACCCCAAAAGCCACGTCTGCCTGCTGCTCTATGGAACACATGGCAGGGGGCTGGGGCCTTGGCTGGAGCAGAGCCGGGGGCGGGAGGGGCATTCCTGTGAGGGGGCAAGCTTGTGAGGGCCCCGGCACTGGCGGGTGGAGGAGGTGGGCCGGACAGGCTGGCTCAGAGGCCTGGCTTTGCATTTCTGCCCTGTGCCTGGAGCGGCTGGCTTCTCTGCCACTGGGGGTGGGGTGGGCCAGCCCAGAGGCCCAGCTCTGCACTCCTGCCATGCCCCTCGCCTTTGGCAGTGGTGGGGTTGGGGCCCCCAGAAGGGCACCGGGTCCAGTTTTGGGTCCCCTGACAGGGTGCCAGAGTCACGGAGTAGGCCGGCCATGAAGAGCCAGGGCCGTGGGGGTTTTCAATGCCCCCAGCAGGGCACCGGGACTGTGGAGGGGGCCAGCCGCAGGGATCCGGGGCTGCATGGGCCCCGGGTGGAGTGCTGGGGCCACAGGTGGGGACCCAGAGCACCGTGGCCGCAGGGGTGGGTTGGCCGGGGCACTAGTGGGGCAGAGGGGGCCAGCTGCAGGGATCTGGGGCCATGGGGGACCTGGGAGGAGTGCTGGAGCTGTGTGGAGGGGAGGGGCTGTTTAGTGGGGTTTCGGGGTCCTGGGTGGGACACTGAGGCCATGGGGGGGGGGGGCAGAGCCAGTGCCAGGGAGCCCTATAGGGAGCCCCCCCCCAGGGGCCTTTGCCTAGGGCCCCAGGTAGGCTAGAGCTGCCACTGGGTAGGTGCGAAACAAGGGCAAAGTCTTGCTGGCTCTCAAGTCCCACAGGGAGGGTGTGTTGGAAAGGCAGAGGCAGAGGGTCAGTTCTTGGGGGGTGTGTGAAATATCTATTGATCTATCATGGCAGGACTGAGGCGATTAGCATCTCTGCATGGCACTAGAGCAGAATTACGTGGAAAGCCTAAACTCACACGGCTGTTGGATTGGGAGATGCCCCTTTGGGGACACTTCCAGAGTAGCTCCATTTCCCAATGGGTGTGTATTTTTAAAGTGGGACATAGCTCAGCAGATCAATTGATGAGGAGGATTGAGGACAGGTTCTCTTGAGGTGGAGGGAGCTGGGCCCAGCAGCCCCTGTGGGTCCCTTCTGGTTCATGTCTTATGTTCCTAAAATTTTTTGCTTCAGGGCTTCTGCTGGTGACTTGCAAGAATCAGGGGGGTATTTCTCTCCCCTCCCCACACCTCTGACAATGTATGCTGAGTAGAATGGCTTTCAGCTTTTTTGTCTTCCTCTACTGAAGAATCAGAGATGGCCGTGGCTGGAAACGAGACACTGGATGGGGCCAAGACTATATGGGTTCAAAAAAGAATTGGATAAGTTCCTGGAGGATAGGTCAATCAATGACTGTTAGCCAGGATCGGCTGGGGTTGCTGTTTGCCAGAGGCTGGGAATGGGTTACTTGATGGTTGCCTCTTCTATTCATTCCCTCTGACGCACCTGACACTGCCCACTGTCAGAAGACAAGATACTGGGCAAGATGGCCCATTGATCTAACTCAGCATGGCTGTTCTTATGACCCTGCAACATCAAGGGAAAGTGTCAGTAACACTTTCCTGGGACAGAAACTTCCAATAGGAAATGAGGAGCAGGTGCTAAGGGTGTCTGTTGAGCTCCCGCAGTTCTGAGCTAATAGATTAAAGGAGGACAACAGCAGGTCTTTGTGGGATGGAAGAAGGCTCAGACCCCTGCTGAGTGGGACTGTCCCAGAGAGAAATCCCAGTGGAAAGATGTAGCCGCTGTGCTGAAATCATCTGTTTAGTTCCTTGTTTTCCACCTTTAAGCACATGCTGAGGTATTGTCAAATAGTTAAAGCTGGGAGGACTGGGAATCAAGACTCCTGGGGCTTGTTCCTAGCTCTTGATGGGGATTGTGGTGTAGTGGTTAGAGCAGGGGACTTACCCGAACACTGTGCTCTATTGCCAACTCTGCCATTATCTCACTGTGTGACCTTGGCCTGCACCTGTTGGTGCCTTGGTTTTCCTCTCTGTAAAAAGGGCAATAATATTGCCGAGGTATGCGAAGCTATTCATGAATGATTCTGCAAAGCACTTTGAGAGCTTGGGATAACAATAAAAGTGACCACTGTTGTTTTGCTGGCCTTGTTAACAGCCACCTCATGGGAAACCATATTATGGCAAAGAAATTAAAGAGCTTAGATGCAGAGGGAAGGAAGGTCCATGTTAAAGGTTAACATTGTAGACACGTTTATAATCAGAGCTTTCACCACTGCACGACTCCTCAGGGGTTCAAAGCAGTCACTGAATTATGCTTTTCTTTTTCTTTTTCCAAGAGACAGAAAGGGGGAGAGGAAAAAAACTATTTGTTTGTCTTGTCTAATTTAATTTACGTTATTTATCAAAGAGACAGGTTATTTGGGAAACCAGATGGACCCAGGCTACAATCATCTGTAGTTTCAAAATGTGAAAAATTATATCAAAGTGAACACGTGAAAAGAAGAGTGTGTGTGCGGGGGAGAGTTGAGAGAGAGAAAGTGTGTGTGTGAAGCACGCATGAGCTTCTTGAACCTCATCTGCCCTAGTTCCTTAATCATAAGGCAAGCCCTGCTATGGGCAGTTAAAGGTCAAAAGACCCCCCCACCGAGGGGTTAATGGAAGAGGAGTTGGGGGCAGTGTCTTCTAAAACAGCCATGTCACAATTATTTAGCATCTCTGGCTTTCAACCATCTAATTAGCTGGCACATCCCCTCTCTGGGAGTGATGGATGGGCCACATCTTCAGAGCCATGAACTATGTACTGAGTGCATTGGTTTTTGGAACTGAGCGGGTGGCTAAATCAGCATTTGTCTCTTTTCCTTCAGGTTCTTTGTTCTCAGAAATGCAATGAGGAAAATAAAGAAGCAGAAACTGATGTGGGGAGGGGAAGTCACTCTTCTTTTTTTTTTTTTTTTTAGCTGAGAGCAAGTGGATAATTTAATTTGCTCTCTTGTCATGGAGAAAAGGCTTAGAAGGATGTTGTGTGGTCTTTCCTTATTTCCTGCATCTGACAAAGTGGGTTGCAATCCATGAAAGCTTGTGCCTGAAGAAATTTGTTAGTCTTTAAGGTGCCACAGGACTTCCATTGTTTTTGCTGTATACAGACTAACACAGTTACCCATCCAGGGCCGTCCCTGGGGGTGGCAAACGGGGCGATTGCCCTGGGCCCTGTGGTTACGCAGGCCCCGCAGGCTCCCCACGGCCGCACTCTTCCCTGCACCCTGCTGCCTTTGGCAGGGAGTCAAAGGCAGCGAGGTGGGCCGGGAGCACCAAGCCCGGCCCCTGGGCTAGCCCTCCCCACCCCCGAGGTGGAGCAGGCAGGCCCAGGGGCGGGGCAGGTGGCCGGAGCCCACCTCTGGGCCTGCCTCATGCGGCCAGGGCCAGCCCTCGGCGGCAGGGTGCCCTCGGCCAGAACCAGCTCCTGGCGGTGGCCTCGGGTCCCCGGCTGGGGCACCGGCCGCAGCAGCCTGGGGTCCTGACTGCAGCTGGCTCCCCGCACCGGCGGTCCCTGCTTCCGGGGCTGGGGCTGGAGCTGGCTCCCCATCGGCGGCCTCAGCCTCCCCCCCTGAGCTGGCTCCCTGGGGGGGATGGAGTGGCCCGCCTCCCCTCCAGCATGGGGGGCAGGGCCCCCACCTAGGCCAGTTGGCCCTGGGCCCTGCTCCCCCCCACGGGATGGCCCTGTACCCATCTAGAACTTTCCTTATTTACATCTTCAGAGCCATGCTTCTGGCTCCCCTTTCTTTTTGGCTTTTTAGAGTGAAACAGGGCTGGATTGTGACAATCTGTTGGTGGTGGCAGTGGGTCCTCCTTATCTGACATCCTTTATAGCTATACTTCCAGACTCAGACAGACGTTGCTGAGATTCTGATGTGTAATCAATGAATTCCAGATGCTGGGTGCAGGCTGCCTATATCTTAATCGGCCAGCCCTTCAGTGGAACCCAGGCTAGTGCAGGGTGGGCCATCCCTCTCCTGATCACTGCTCTCTTCCCCTTTTTGGCTCAGCTCTCACTGGAGGGCTCACATGGGATAATCGTTATAAAGGACTAAGGGAGAAATGCACACAAAGGTTTCTAGAATTTGCTGGCTGGAGACTGTTCCCCAAAGGCAGCTTTCCCAATCCAGGGCCCACTGCTGTCCCCGTGAGGCCTGCCTTGTCCTGCTGCGTTTCTCATTGCGCCATCAGTCAGAGACAGGCCCAGACTCTGCCTTTTCTTTCTGTGGTGTGCAGCTATGGACAGAGGGGTGCAAACACAGCTCGCCACCAGTTGTGTTCGGCAGACAGTCAGCACCTGTGCTCTGGGGAATCCAGCAGTTCTTTTGTCCCTAGTGTCCTGGGGTGCATAGGTCTGCCGGGGAGACAGGAGTCAGAGGGAGTTGCTCTGCTGTTGCTTTGCACCGCCCTGCAGAGCCATAAAGGATGCAGCAGTGAGCGTGCAGCGAGAGGGAAGGGAATTGACAAAGAGACCTGGATGGGCAAGCTCACAGCAGCTTGTGCCTGAGTGAGTAGCTGCTATGGGCCAAGGTGCTGGGGAGCAGAGCCCCTTGATTTTCATTTCAGTGAGGTGTTAAATGGAGCCTGATGTCCTCCTGCCCCATCACACCCACGTGGTTTTGTGGAATGTTGCAAGGCAGACTGGGCATCAGTCGGAGCCATTTCACTGGGCCCCAATTCAGTTTAATGCTGTCTTAGCCCACACCCAGCCTTTGCACTGTCAAAACCTTTGGATACAGTTTCCCTTGTCATGTTTCTGTCTGAATCTGGTGCAGTGGCACAGTCTTCTCACCCTGTGCCTGCTCTTCAGTTAAACAGGTTCACTTGCACTGAAACACTTATTTGTTCTGAGCCCGTTAAAAAGAAAAAAGTACAGACCCCTCCATCTGATAGAGCCATGTTTATTCTAAGGTGTCTCCTCCAGGCGCAGAAAGTGTAATCTATGGTGCATCCTGCCAGATGAGGATGCCCAGCCTGGGTCCGGGAGTAGCTCCCCTCCCGATTCCTATGACTATGAAATCTTTTGGCCTCCTAGCCATGCAAGGGCCATTTAGCCAATCCCATTAATCTGCCAGCGACAGACCTTAGGGATGCTCCATCCATCTCAGCTCAGTGCGGGAGTCATGATGAAGTTAACACTGTGTCAAAAAGGCCCCCAACATCTCTCTGACTCCCATGCTTTATAAATGATCTGAAAGCAAGTGGGAAAATTGAAATTTAATAGAGACTTTCTCCCCGCCCCTCAAAACCTTGGCCAACCCAGGGCAAGGCATTCACTCCCCAAATCCCCTTGTCACATTAGGAGAGATGGTTTATAAAAGACACCAGGGACTTAACAGAGAAAAGAGAGTGAGCGAGCATAGCAGCCTTGTCTCTCAAATGAGTAGACATGGGTTTCCAGGAACATTGAGCAGAGCAAAGCTGGGGTGGGGGAGGTTCCTTATAACGTCCCTGGCACTTTGCAGCCCATTTAACAGCAACTGCAGGCACCCCAAATCCAGCCCCTTTAAAAATGCACAGGGGTTGGATGCTGCGAAGTGTTAGGAAAGTAGCAGACTGAAGCAGGTACATTTGCCAGAAGAAGCAAGGCGTGAACTGACCCTTAGGTCATTTGCCTGTGTGATTAAGTGTTGGCATGACAAGTGAAGTACAATAATGCTGACAGGCCACATTGTGCTGGGTGCTGTACAAACACATAGTGACAGACAGTCTCAACAGACAAGATGGACACAGGGTGAGACCCCATGAATATCCTCCTGTCTCTACCTATGTATTACCATAGATGTTCTCTTTGAACTAGAGCCTTTATTAGAACTCCCTGTGGCCAGCATCCGCCTTCCTCTTGCCCTACCAACAAAGCCCCAGCCTCTTGCAGCACCATAACCCTAATCCAGGTCAGGGCTCTGTGGGGGTGGGGTTTTCCTCACCCCACAGTGGCAGCTCCAGTTCCGTGGGGCTGGACTGGCTCCTTGCTCTGGACACTGACTTGGCATAGGGGGTTGTACCACCATTGATTTGGCTTGCCCACAGCTTTACCTTGCCAGAGGGGTGGCTGGACCAAACCCGAGTGGCACAATATTACGGTGCCCAGGCCGGAGAGCTGGGACCACCCTGTGGGAGACACCAGAAGCCATTGCTGGGAGGTGAATATGAGATGGTTCGCTCCCTGGTCTTCTCTCCCCACTAGATCCATGACTCCCCTGGAACCTTCTCCCAACCCACAGTTTGGGACACTGATTTAAGGGGTCTATGCTGGCCTGCTCCCAGCCACTGATATAGGGGAACACAGAAGTTCACCACACTATGCTATGGCTATTCATAGATTTGTAGGCCGGAAGAACCACTGTGATCCTCTAGCTGCCTGACCCCCTGGATAATACAGTCCAGAAAACTTCCCCGAAGTCACTCCTAGAGCAGATCTTTTAGAAAACCAGCGAATCTTCATTTTAAAATGGAATGACAGAGAATCCACCATGGCCCTCAGTAGATTTTTCCAATGGTTAATCACCTCCCCATTGTTCCTCATTTCCAGTCTGAATGTGTCTAGTTGCAGCTTCCAACCACTGGGTTGTGTTTTACCTTTCCCCACAAGACAGAAGAGTCCACAATCAAATGTCTACACCCGAAAGTACTTCTAGATTGTGCTCAAGTCACCCCTTAACCTTCTCTTTGTGCAGCTAAGTAGATGGAGCTCCTTGTGTCTGTCATGGTCAGGCATGTTTTCTAATCCCTTTGTCATTCATGTGGTTCCCCTTCCCAGGGCTCAGAGAGCTCTATGGGAAGCAAAGTGCGAGTCAGAGCAGCTCCTAGGCTGCTCTAATTCACACCGAGGATGTCTGAAGGACAGCTTTGCCCTCCATCCCTGCCCATGCATGGGGACAGAGTACCTGAGCATCAGGCCCTTTGGGTTGAGAGCCATTGAGTGTGATTTGAAGGCCAGGCTGGAGAAAATTGGCGCTAGAGACTGAATTTCCTCTCAACCCTGGTGTTCATTCACCTTTCTGTCAGGGATGCTGGCCCAGGACAAGCTCAAGCAGCCTCTGCCCATTTCTTCTGTGGATAAGGAGAGAGGTTTCTAGCTCCCAGGCTCCACTTTTTCACCAGCACAAAACCGTTGATTTGACGCTCTTCTCTGAGGGGCCCGTCCTGAAGCCTGTGGCAGAGGCAGCTTTTGGGGTAGGCGAAGCAGGCGCATGCCTAGGGCCCCAAGTAGTAAGGGGCCCCGTCATCTGCTTTGCCTATCCCAAAAGCCGTGTCTGCCTCAGTCAGCAGCAGGAGGAGGAGCTAGCCCCTGGGGCCGGGGCCAGGGCCAGTGGCAGGGAGCTAAGGCTGGAGGATGGGGAGCTGGGGCCACAGATGGGGGCCCCTGTGGGCCTATGGAGGCCCCACAATGGCCCTATAGGGGGCCCCACAATGGGCTTTCGCCTAGGGCCCCCAATAGCCAAAGGCCGTCTCTGGCCTGTGGAGGGGGAAGAGTTTGCTGCAGGGACCGCAGAGAACCAGGGCTTATTCAGCCGCCAGGAAAAGTGCGAGGTGACTGCCTGGTGGAGTACTGGACAACACAAGGGGATGAGTGCTCTACTGCTGGATGGATGCAGGGATGTGTTGTCAATGCAGGATTGGTAGCTCTTGATCCAGAGTGAAAAGCATTTTATTAGCACAGGAAGTCTCCAAACAATGATCACCTGGCGGTATGAGTGGCTCCATGGGTAGTTTCCTAACCTGTGTGCTGTGGCCGCCAGATGGTGCCATCGTAACATTAACCTCAGCCAGCCTCAGCCACCAGTGAGCGGTAGAGCTTTGGACAGAGCCATGTGACCCAGCCATGCTGCTTTGCTTGCTACTTGCAGGACTTTGGCAAAGCAGAAAAATACAGAACTGTGTTAGTGGAAGGGAGTGTGCAGAGGCGCAGAGAGGGCTGGATGTTCCCAACAGGGCAGGTGCTTTATCTCAGCTGGATTGTTTTTACAATTCCCATCTGAAAATTAAATTCAGGAATTCAAGGCCAGGGTGGGAAAAGGTTATTTTGAGAGGCCGCCTGTTCTGAATCATAATGCCCATAATTCAATAGTTATCGCAGTCATGACTCAACTTCCCAGATGTCTCTGTGGCACATCCCACACCTGCGGAACTTGATGTAGGGTAGAGGTCGGCTCTTTCTGCTCCAAAAGCCTGGGTCCAAAGAGAAATCTCTATTAGCTTTTGGCAGTACAAGGTCTATGACAAACAGATGAGTTTTTCTGATTCCCTCCAGGAGAGGGCAGTGATGCACATCACTTTGTTTGTTCACAGCTTGGTTACTGCAAGCAGTTCTGGCTCTTTCTTTCTTTCTTTCTTTCTTTCTTTCTTTCTTTCTTTCTGTGATAGGATGCACAGCCGTGTACCCCTAGGGCATGATCTGTGTAACTTTTCTGTTTAGTTTTGCAAGGTAATTGTGTGATTTGATGCCAAATGCACTATACCAGGTTCCTTTGTGAATACTCACACCATATTCCACATGATTACAGTGGTGCCATGTTTCCTATAGCAACAGGGGTGTGCAGATGTGAAGCATGTTACAGGGTTCAGACTCTCAGGACTATCTCTAGCACAATGGCTGGAGATTTACATGTCAAAGGGGATGGTAATGCCCTCCCTGGCTCAGGTAGAAGCAAAGAGAATTACACAACACAATAGTGAGGGGAGCGGGTGTCAGCAGTTTGTAAAAACAAAGACACAGAGATGGGAGAGAGAGAGAGAAGCTGCAGGCTCTGGCCTGAGAAGACACCATCTTGCAACCAACTTTAAGCAAGATCGGGGCCCTGCCTGAGAACAGGCAGAGAATGGCTGTAAAACACTGAACAGGGATTTTCTCCCACGAAAGCTCATGCGATAAATAAATCTGTTAGTCTTTAAAAGTGCCACAGGACTCTGTTGTCTTGGACTTTGAGGTCAGTTTAGGTAGAGATATTAGATTAGTATGCGGTTTATACCTTTTATTTGATAATGGTCACTTCTGACTCATTTATAGTATGTTTCTGCCTTGATTGGCCATGTTCTCACTTGAAATCGCACTCTGATCAATAAACTAGTATTTGTTTTAACTAAAGCTGTGTGATCTTTAGAAGGTGTGGATGTGGAAGACTGGGCACAATCCACTTCTTTGTTAAGTGGATGGATTTGAGACTAAGGTGATTGGGAGTGAGTCCCAATCCCTGTAAGACAGTGGCTCCCAGTGTAGTGTCTGGGGCTGGGTGTGCTTGCTTGGGGACCAACGCCTGTGTGGCTAGTGGATTTACACCCACTGCCTGGGAGCAATTACATGCTGGTGGCTGGTGTGGGCTGACTCAGGAGTGAGTGGTCACCCAGCAGAGCAGGGTGAATTGGGATTCAGGAGCAGGGTTCGAGGGGTCATAGCAGCACACCGGACTGGATTTGGGGAGCAGCCTGTCACACTATCTATCTATCTAGCTATCTATCTATCTAAAGATGTATTGGAATTGGAAAAGTTACAGAGCAGGACAACAAAAATGATTTGGGGTATGGAGCATCTGATCTTAAAAAATCCATCTGAACTTAAAAAGACTGTGATTGTTCACCTTAGAAAAGAGATGACTGGCGGGGGGAGGGGAGGTGACAGAGGTCTATAAAATCATCAGTGGTATAGAGAAAGTGAAGAGGGAAGTGTTATTAACCCATTCACATAACACAAGAACTAGAGGCCACCTGATAAAATAATAGACAGCAGATTTAAAATAAACACCAGGAAGTACTTCACACAGTGCACAGCCAACGTATGGAACTCATTTGCCATAAATGTTGTGATGGCCATAAGTCTAACTGGGTTCAAAAAGAACTAAACACATTCGTGGAGGATAGGTCCATCAATGACTATTAGCCAAGATAGCGAGAGATGCAGTCTCTTGCTCTAGGTGTCCCTAAACTGCCAAGTGCCAGAAACTGGGACTGGACAATAAGGACAGATCACTCATAATTGGCCTGTGCTGTTAATTTTCTCTGAATCATCTGGCACTGGCCACTGCCAGACAAGAGGATACTAGATTTGATGGATGATTGATGATGGCCATTCCTGTGTTATCATTTCATGGGCTCTCCCACTATGTTGAGTGGTGGCTGGCATTGTCACGAGGCGAACTGAGGCGTCCGCCTCAGATGCCAGACTGTGGACCCAGAGTGTAGAAAATTGTTTCTGCTGCTGGTGCATCTGTATTCTCTCTGCTTTAGATGCACAGAGACGATGGAGTGCTGTGCTGGAGGAAGGAGGGCACAAGAGACATACCAGGCAGGCAGGAGAGAAGGTGAGAGGGAATAACAGAAAGCAGCAGGAGCTGCAGGGAGAGAGAGGAGGAGGAGCCTCTTATGTACATCTCTAGCACCCCCAGGAGCCTGGACTGATTAACACCAGCTTTTCAGGGAGCTTCCTGTTTCCTGCTGCTTCCCTGAACCCACTTGAGGAGAACAGGCAGTCCACTGAAGTAGTAGAAGCCAGTTAGGCCCTTAAGACAGTGATATCTTCCCTCACTCAGGCTCTGCTACCAGCCTGCTTATTTGTCCCCTTCAATTGAGTGTTGAGAGCCACTAAAGCTGGCACAAAACAGCAGTCATGAGTGAAAGAAGAAAACGTCCATCTGGGGCAGCATTCAGAAAAAGAAAGAAAGCAAAGGAAGCTTTTCTATCTAAGCAGGAAGGAGTTCTCCTGAGATGCATAGATACAAATGTTCACAGTGGCTATGTCTACACTATAAAAGTTAAGTCCACTTTATTAAGTTGACTTAATACGGTCAACATTAAGTCAACTTAACAAAAGTCGACGTAACTTTTCTAGTGTAGACATAGCCCTTTTCCGACCTTATTAAGTCAATTTAACACTTTAAATCGACTTAATAAGGTTGACTTAGGTGCTAATCCCTGTCCACACTGGCTTAAGTTGACCTAATAAGATCGATTTAAGCGTTAAGTCGACCTAAAACAAGGTGTTAAGTCAACTTAACTTTTCTCTAAGTCAACTTAAGGAAAGCCCAGTGTGGACACGGAGTAGTTTAGGTCAACTTAAGCCTCCTTAAGTCGACCTAACTTGTAAGTGTAGACACACCCAGTGAGCCTTCCGGCCTAGTGAGGATATTAGTGGTGAGGAGATGCCTGATCTTCCAGTTAGTCAGAGTACAGATGACATGGCAGCTACTGCAGCATCGATATCTCCATCTTAAATGGATGTAACCATGCACACTCCTGAAGAAAAGTGTAGATCAGAGAAGAGTGTGGTGGAGGCACAAGAAACAGCTGCTGCTGAGTTTAGTTCCTTAAGTCTAGATGATCCAGGACTGTGGACCCACCTGAGCAGTAGCCTGAGGGACTTTCTTGTATTGCATGGGCCATAGCAAGTGAAAAGCTTCATTTTCCCCAAAGACAATGAAAATGTAAGTTTCCATCCAACACGTTACTGGGGTGAAATCCCCAATGGTGACAAAGTGGAGAGGCCATGGCTCATGTACTCAAAAACCCAGAATGATGCATATTGTTTTTGTTGCAAACTCTTCCAGTCTAATGTTCCAGCCACATTGGGTTCTACAGGAACAAAGGACTGGAAAAATCTGGCTAGAAATCTGGTATGGCATGAGAAGGCAGCAAATCACCAGAGAACATTCCAGAGGTGGAAAGAGCTTGAGATGAGACTAAGGTTAAAGGCCACTGTAGATGATCAGCTTCAAGAGAAGATTCCATCAGAGTCTCTTTACTGGCAAAATGTTCTGAAAAGGCTCACTGCCACTGTGAGAATGCTTGCTACCCAAAATCTAGCACTGCGTCTCACTTCAGATCAGCTGTATGTGCCAAACAATGGAAACTTCCTTAAAATTGTGGAGCTGATGGCTGAGTTTGATGCTGTACTCCAGGAGCATATAAGAAGAGTCATGGCCCAAGAAATCTACACACACCACTACCTTGGAAAAACAATTCAAAATGAGATAATACAGTGACTGGCAACAAAAGTCAAACAGAAGGTTGTGGCAGATCTGAAGTCAGCAAGATATTATTCTGTTATTCTGGACTGCACACCTGACATCAGCCATATGGAACAAATAACTTTAATGGTGCATTTTGTAACAACAACAGAACCTAGTGAAAATGTCCCTGCGATGGTGACTGTCAGAGATTTTCTGGAATTTATTAACATTGATGATACTACAGGAGCTGGTATGACAAATGTACTTCTTAAAAAGCTGGAAGATACAAGAATTGCGATAACTGACATGAGAGGTCAGGGCTATGATAATGGTATCAACATGAGAGGAAAAAAAAGAGGAGTGCAGACACAGATCTGAGTTAAACCCTTGAGCTTTTTTTTGTCCCATGCAGTTCTCATTCATTGAACTTGGTGGTCAGTGTTGCAGGATCAGCTTCTAGTTAGGCTGCTGAATTTTTTTAACATAATTCAAAGCATCTATGTATTTTTCTCTGTGTCAACTCATCAATGGCAAATTTTAAAGCAACATCTGGGAACATCCTCTCTGACACTGAAACCACTGAGTGCCACATGATGGGAAAGTCGAGTGGAGGCAATAAAGCCTATCAAACACTAAACTGAGAAGATAGATGATGCTATAGTTGCCATTATGGAGGATAATGCTATGACAGGAACTGTTCGTGGGAGACAAGTGGCAGAGGGAAATGGAATCACCAGAAACATACATAACTTCAAATTTCTGTGTTCTAGTGTTGTGGCATGACATACTGTTTGAAATAAATGTTGTAAACAAGAGACTCCAAAGTGTTGACCTTGATATATCTAGAGCAATGGAACAACTGGACAAAGCAAAGTCATACCCACAGTCTTACCAGTCAGATGAGGGATTTCAAAATGTTCTGAAGAGTGCACAGAAGTTGGCAGAGGAACTTCACACTGAAGCTATTTTCCCACCCATTCAAGAATACAAGAGTCACCGAAGAAGACGACATTTTGATTGTGAGATACAGGATAATTCCATGAGAGACCCCCAAACAACAATTCAAAGTTGAATTCTTTAACCAGGTGCTAGATTGTGCAGTACAGTCAGTTGCATGTTTCATGCAGCTCAAGGAACGCAGCAGTATATTTGGGATGTTGTATGATATTCCAAAACTCCTCACTCTACCTGAAGAAGACCTACACCATCAGTGCAGGGTACTAGAGACAGTGTTGACACATGATGACATGCGTGATATTGAGGTGAGTGATTTGGGTGATGAACTGAAAGCCCTTTCAAGATACATTTCTGCAGGATCAACTCTAAAGGCTGTTCTGGAATTTATGTGCACAAATAAGATGACCACCCTCTTTCCAAATGCTTTTGTTGCTCTGCACGTACTTCTAACACTTCCTGTAACAGTTGCCAGTGGAGAACACAGCTTCTCCAAGCCGAAGTTAATAAAAACACATCTACGCTCCACAGTGACACAGGAGAAGCTGGTCGGCCTTGCAACCACCTTGATAGGGCATGAGCTGGCCCAGACTGTGGACCTTCAGGAAGCAGTTCAAATCTTTGCAGCCAAGAAGGCATGGAAAACACCACTTTGATTATTCAAACAGATAAAAATGCCAGTGTTTACTATGCAGATGAGAAAAGTTACATTTGCTGTTCAGGTGTTTGAAAGTTACTTACAATTTCGGAACAAGGCATTTTAAGTTGTTAGTTCTCCTTTATTGGGCTGGGTAGCAGAGCAGTACCATGAGAGAAGTAGAACAGGAAGAAGGTAGAATTGAGACCTTTCAAAATTTTGGCCCAAGTGAGGGGGTATGGGGGTGTCATTTGACCTCCCCACCTCAGGTGCCAACATGTTGTGAGCCGGCCCTGGTGCTGTATAAACACTAGACACGTCTCATAAAACAGGGAGATGAGTGGAAATCAAGTGAAACTTTTATGGAAAAATTTTGTTCTTTTTCATTGAAATTTTAAAATGTTCAGTTGGCTCTCCTCAGCAGCTAGGAATCCTCTTCAGCTGTAGCAAGGTGCTTTTAATTCAGTTCAGACACAGACAAAACACAGAGCAAGGACATCAGATGCTGGGAACATGGGCTGGAAGTGATTTTGAAGAGGGCTTTGAAAGTCTAGAATCATAGAAATGAGAGGTGGGAAAAGCAATCACGTGCCATCCAGTCCAATGCATACTAGAGAGTTACAGATCTTCAGCCAGTTCAAGATGGTGCAGTCCCAACCGGCTATTTGCTGGTGCTTTGTCTAGTCCAGTTCTACTGTGATAAATTCAAGATTTTATTGTGTTTTGCTGGTTTTAATAATTACATCACGTACACTGTAAAATGAGAGCTTTGAAAAGCTAGCATCACTGATACACAGAAAGTGACCAGCCCAGCATGTGGCATACTAAAGGAAAACAGACACTCAGTAAGATAACCCCATGACAGATAAATATTATTAGACAGGGTGAATAATTTGTAACCAACAGAAAAAATTAGCTTCTAACTGTCAGGTAGCTGATCACAATTTATTTACTGCTCAGATTTACTTGGGAGAATTTTTGTTTCGAATTTTCACACTCTCTGGATTGCTTGCAGCAATTTGTGGGGCATATTCAATACAGCATGTTCCAAATTCTAGCTGAGGTGTTTGGTTGGACAAACCAGGTGCTATTGTTTATTTTTGTGTCCCCTGCCCGAATGAGCGCTGAAGCACATCCGAAATGAGTACTTAGGCATGCAAAATAAAATTTTGCTTTCTGGGTGAAATTCATCTTGTGCAAAGGGCCCTCAGAAGATCTGTACACCACTTTAAGTCTCATTCACACCTAGTGGACCCAGCATTGACTTAATTCCTGTCCAAAGCAGGTAAGGTGTTGCAGATATGGTGGCTGCAGCTAGGTGCAACTGGGAAATCAACCAACCAATCAAGTGTTCGTTATTCTGAAAGCACCTGAAATTGGTGGTGGTTTAGTCAGAGAGCACGTTTTCTCTCTCTGTCACTGCTCCGTCAGCAGGCTGGCAGGAGTCAGCCCCCAGCCTGGCAGTCACATCACAGTACACAACGACCACACGAGCTCTGGAAGCCGACCCCCTTTCTTGCTGGCTGGCTGTTCCAGGTTAAGAGGGAAACCTAATGGCAGGGCAGGGAGGATGGCACAGCATGCTGTGCTTGCTCTGTATAAAGTCCCCGTCTGTCCTTTAGAAGTGAAAGGACATGGCTGACCTGACACCCTGAGAACATTGACTGCATCTTCTGCAACCAACCACAGGCTAGCACAAGCAAAGAGCAAAGGGCCTGAACTATGTAAGTGTGCCTGCCCTGCAAGGTTTGTCCAGACCCAGAAGGGGTGAGATGCGCTGTGCTTCCCTCCTGGGGCCATTGTTAATTCAATTTCTTGGAACCCGAGGGAGATCAGAGCCTGAGCTGGCCTCACGGGCTTTCCAGTGCCTTGTTTGGGAGAGCCTGTCTTGGCGCTGGCTGGTAGCAAAGAGGGGACCTGAGCGAAGGGATTCAACAAGCTCATTGTAACAATGATGGCAGGTCAGGCAGCTGCTTCTCATTCAGGGACCTTGTTCGTTCTCAGGCGCTCTCGACAGAGCTGACACAGGCAGAGCCAGAGTCTCGGGCCAATCTAGGGTAGAGCAGGGCAGCTCTGAAAAAATTCTGCTGCGGCCAGAATCAGCAAAGCTCCGTTGAGAGGCAGGAAAATCAGCCTAGCAATAAGGATGCTAGTCTGGGACGTGGCAGCCATATAGTCCAGTCCCTTTCCAGCCTGTGTGACCACCGCAAGTCACTGTGGCTGTGTCTACATTTGGAAAGTTCAGTTGACTCTGTTAAGTCGACTTAATGTAGTGGCTACATTTTAACTTGACTTAAGTCGACCTTGTTAAGTCGACTTAACAGTGGACATAGCCGTCCACACTGGCTTTAAATCGACTTAATAAGGTCGAATTAGCGCTATTCCCCATCCACACTGGCTTTAAGTTAACTTAAGAAGTCAATTTAAAGCTTAAGTCGACCTTCAGAGGTGGTGTGATTAAATCCACTTAAGCATCCTTAAGTTGACCTAAGTTGCCAATGTAGATGCACCCCTATGTCTACACTGGCAAGTTAGTTCGAATTAAGGGCTTCCTTAATTCGAACTAATAAGTTCGAATAGGGCTTTAGAAGTAAGGCTTTCATTCGAACTAACTAGTTCGAATTAGCCAATGTGGCCATGTTAATTCGAACTAATTTCTTAGTTCAAACTAACCGGCCATTGAAATGAAGGGAATCGCTAATTCGAACTAACTAAAATTAGTTCGAATTAGTTAGTTCGAACTAACTAATCTGAGCTAATTTTAGCAAGCATAGACATAGTGTCTCTGTATCTCAGTATGAATTTTCCTCCCTCAAAGGGCTGTTGGGAGGATAACATTAAAGATTACGAGAGGCCCAGACATTGTGGTGATGGGGTCAGACAAGTGTCTGAGACAGAAATTCCTTTACAGGTTTTCTTGCACATTTCTCAGAAGCAGTTAATCCTGGGAACTGCTCAGATGGACCCTGTAGGCTGAGCACTCCCTTTGTCTACCTGTCTATAGCTGCAGGCATCCATCGTTAGTCTTCCAGTCTAAGCCATCAGCCTTCTACTCCCAAGCAAAGAACAGTCCCATCTGCTTACTGAACTTCCCCTTCAGAACAAGAATCTATGTTCCAAGGAATGCAGCAGCACTCGGTTATTTATGTATGAGTCAATTATTTATATCCAGGGCCCTATTCCCCTGCATTCTGTGAGTTGATATTTCTGAATGCAAATGGTTCTGCTATGGATTTATTAGAAACCTGAGCACATAGGCTGTGTCGCCTGAACGATGACCCAGGCCATCTATGCTTGGGAGCTATAAGATGGGGGAAGAACATTAGAGAAATGGAAGGAATTACTCAGAGGGGAAATTTAAGCTGTGAGGGGGAGATGGATCTATGGGAAGGAGCAGGTCTTTTCCTTCTCTAATGTCTGTATTTTGGCTTTACTTCAGTAGGAGACTGAACGTAACAGATCTCCAGCCTGGTGAATTCCAGGTTTGATGTATCCAGAGGAAAAACTCCCCTCGTTAGAGCTCCCGAGAAGATGTTAGGAAGGGCCAACATGCTCATCCCATCACAACCCATGGCTGAAGCATGCCTTGGTCAGAGCTCACTGGCTGGGGCAGAGTCAGTCACCCCCCGTACACAGGTTGCTTGTCCTGCCGCTGAATATGCTGGACTTGTTCTGCAAATAAACCAAGGACTCCTCTATGTTTAACACCAACATGGATGGAGACCAGTCACTCCCACTGCCTATGAACCCCACAGCAGGGGTGTGGGAGGTGGGACAGGTAAGGGCCAGCACCAGCCCCTGCAACAAGTAACTTGTGTGTCAAGAAACTTCTCATCCTGGGCCCTGTTGCTAACAAGAACAGAGTCAGGCTGAGCCAACCTGGGGTGTGTAGCATGTACTCATGACTTAGCTTCTCCCCACACTCTGCAGGTCTCCCAGGGCACTCTGTACAGTGCCCAGCACTACAGGGGACTCGTCCATGACAGGACTCCAATAGACGTAAATAACATCATTTCTCACTTACAACACTTTCCTGCTCCACCAGTCCTGGTCACCACAAAACTCTGCTGGTGAGCCTCACCCCAGCCAGCCACCTCCTGCTATTCCAGTCCTGGGCCTTCTTCCACTGTAGTCCTGCCTTGATCCTCACCAGCTCTGCTGGATCCCTCACTCCTAGATCACAGCCCCCTGCCAGCCCTGAGTTGTCTGAGTGGAGGCTGCTGCCCTGTGTGGATTCCGTGAGGTGGATAGATGAGTTCTCTCAAGCCCACGTTTGTTCCCGGTTTGTGACAGGAGTGAAGTTGAGGTCTCTGGAGGTGCCAGGTGAATGCACTAAGCGGGGCAAAGAGCACTGCCCGTTCCCTGCCGACAGGCTTCCCAGCATCAGCTCCCTCTTGGCTCACCTGGTCTCTGTGCTTGGCTTCCTCACCTCCCGCGATGACTGTCAGCTAGTGAGGAAGGGCCACATTTCTGTCCTAGACTGTACTCACAGGCAAAGGGTTGAGAGTGCTTCAGACATGCTTACAAATGGGCTGGAAAGCCAAGGCCCTGATGGCTTGTGGTTGTTACAGATCTCATAGCGCTTCACTGTGGAGGAAAGGTGTCCTGCCCAAATCCTAACCCATCCCATTCAGCCTGCTTCATGTTCCACCTGCAGTTTCAGTTGGGGATGGCATTCCCCACTTCCAGCCTTGAGCTGCCATGCTGCACTGCTGGGAAAGAAGTGTCTTGTCCTAACCCAGAGGAAGCTGCATCTCAGTGGTGGGTAAATTAGGTGCTTCTATTTCTTCCATTCTGTTTTACATGGGTCCTGTGCTAAATATGTGTAAAGTGTTTTGAGTCCCGCCAAATGAACGGCCTTTGGAAAAGAACGAGTGGAGAATCAAATGATTTGCCATTTCAATGAGGAAGTGTGGTGTTTACACACAAACCAATGCCCCCTTTAAAGGGGACAAGTTCTGTTGACTGCATCACTTTGCGGAAGGGTGGGAGAGCCCACATTGCCACCTCCTGCAAAATCAGCCACCATCTCCTGCTGGGGGGAAGCTGCACATCACCCGCCCAGGCCTCTCTCGTGCTATCGCCTGTCATTTCTGCCAGTAAAACCCAACGCTCAAGAAAACAGCTGCGATTAATTAAAAGGAATCATAGACCCTTATCGGGAACATCTGGCCACATCCCCGGGGCGGGTGCTCCTCGAGAACGTGCCGCTTCTCTCCCATCCCCACTTCCCCCAATGCCATGTTTTCTGCGTTATGATATGGGACAGCCCAGCTTGCCAGGAACCCCTGGGGTTGGCTGGGACATGACTAAGAGCCGCCTCCCAGGGAGCTGCCGGAGGATTGGCTGATAAAGTCGGATGGAAACGATTCCATGAGGCACTGCTCAAATGCTCCCCTTGTGATGGGCTCCAGCTCATACAGCCTAGGGCTCTGGGGGATCTGATTTGAGAAGAATGTTTTTGGGGTGCTATTGCCCCTCAGAGAAACCGGTTCAGACTGACCTGTCATGGAGCAGGAGAGTTCTGGTTGCAGCTCCCTGTGTGCTCTGCCAGCATCTCTGTTGGAGTACTCAGAGGGGTATCACCCAGGATCCCCCCTCATCCCAGGGCCTAATATGCTTCTAGCTCAGGGAGCAGTCATGCCCCAGACCTGCCTCTGTTCCCACATTGTGCTGCCTTCACCCCAGCCCAGCCCCAATCTAAACTAATTTACACTGCACTACCAATCACTAGCAAAGTTGGGGATGGAACCCAGGAGTTCCTCTGTTCTAACCATTAGACACCACTCTCCTCTTAGAGCTGGGATGGAACCTGTTCTCTTGATTGCTCTAACTATTAAACCTCTAAAGGCTGGAACCTCTTCACACTGTTTAAAATTCCATCCAACATGGTTAATATAGTCTCATTTCTGTGAAAAAAGTATAATTAATCGCCAAGGCGAGGAGCTAATGCTGCGTCCTCAGCTGCTCGGATATTAATAGGTGGCATTTCCACATTCCTATTTTACATTCAGCCTGAAGGGGGACTTTGAAAAACCCCAACCTTTCATAATTAAATACCAGATTAGAGACACAGCTTTCCCTTCCTGCTTTTGCTCCACATCCGGGCCCAGCGAGAGGGCAGGCGTGATGCAGCCTGCAACTCCAGGACCAAGGAGGGCTGATATCTCCCCACCCACACTGGTGAAGGATGGGGATAAGAGGCAAGAACTAATTCCCTGGCCTCCTCACCTGAACTCCAGCAAACCTGAGTGCATAGCCCTGCCCAGGGCTCTGCGGGATTAGGGGTCCCCAAGCTGCAGCTGCGGGGGGCCATGGCAGGAGCCTGGAGAAGCCGGCCATGGGAGGGTGTCTGGGAACCCGATGGTGTCAGGCATGGGGGTTGTGGCCCCATCCTTGACTTTTGCCCGGGGCTCTGGAATCACTAAGAGCGCCCCTGCCTGAGTGCAAGGCAGAGTAGTTTGCGGGGCGGGGGAGGAGAGGAAAGTGTCAGGAATGCAAACTTCTGGTCTTAAAAATCTTGTTACTACTAAATAAATACATGAAAGTATTTTTATTTATGGATGCATACAGGCACTTGCCACCTGCAGACACACACATGCAAGTACAGAGTTGTATCTCTCTCACACACATACACACACACACACAGATCTAGTCCTTCTCACCAAGGCTCTGTCCGGCCATCTCACCATGAAGAATATGGTGAGGAAAAAGCACAAATCAAAACACCCTGCTAACAAACTCTTGGAAATTCCTAACGCTCCAAACAGAAAAAGTGCAGCACGTTCAACTTAGGAGCACTGGAAAGGATCAGGCCACAAGTCGGGGGAGCACTGAGGTTTACAATAAATGAGGCTCACAGACATTTCATGCTTGCTGTACAGTCACCAGCACCATTTACTTTTCACTAGCAAAGGCAGTTTTTCAGATCCCTGTCCTTAGTATTAACTCCCTTCCATGCAACATCAGTACCATGTGGATTTCAGCAGAAGCTGAGCCCCCTCAATGCCTGGCTGTGGTGGGGAGCGAGGAATGTGGAGGGGGTTGAGAAACCAGGTTAAAGGGCCTGAATGCCCCCCTGGGGACAAGATCTCCTTCTCTGGTTGAACATTTCACCTCAGTGAGCTGTGAAGAGGCCCTGGGCGTTGGCCATAACACCTGTCAATCAGACCATCCCTGTGATTAACTCACCTGCCAATCATTGAACAAACTGGCCCTTTCAGAGATTCATTGTAAAGCTCTCTCTGCAATGCATTGTCTTTGTCAATTATTTTAATCTTTTTAATACTTCAAGGCTGCATTACGCCTCAACAAGGAAAAGGGCAACAACTGCAGCAGAAGTAAAGCCTTCTTTACTGAAGACAGTGAAATGTAAGAAAATTGAGGCCCAAAAGTCATCCTTGGGTTGTAACCGTAACAGAAAGGCTGTAATTTGTATGATTTCAATGCTGCAAGTAGTTCCTCAGTTCACACAGTCTCTCTGTTATTTGGGGAGGGTAGCCTAGCAATTAGAGCTGGGGACTGGGAGTCTGTACACTTGTTTGCCACTGAGGCCTTGTACACACTTCAAAGTTATTGCATGGTAAGGCTCCTTACCGCGCGATAACAATCAAAGCGTCCACATACTAAAGCTTCTTGTTGCGCGGCAACAGCCCTCTTGCCGCGCAACATGTAAACCACCTAAACGAGGGTGGTAAGGCTTACCACGGAACAGTTGTTCCATGGTACAGCCTGTGTGGACGCTTTTTGCGCTGTTGACAGCCTCCGGAAATGTCCCAGAGTGCCAAACTGGGCCACTCTGGGACATTGGAGCTGTCAAATATGTCAATTTCACTACTCTAGCTGAGCAGTGAAATTGAGTATTATGGGAGCTGCCCGGTTTGGCAGCTCCCCTGGACTGAGCTAGGGGGCTGACCCGAACTGGCTGCCCACGCCGTTTCGGGCCAGCCCCCTAGCTCAGCTCCCGGGCTTCGGGTGCCAGCAGGCACTCCGGTGCTTAAGCGCCGCAGCGTCTGCTGATACCCGAACCCCTGGACTGAGCTGGGGGGCCGGCTCCGGCTAGAGCCAGCCCCCCAGCTCAGCTCCGCCAGAGCTTCTGCCGCCACCCGAACCGGTTTGGGTGTC
>ML685764.1:27134746-27157734 GCA_007922175.1 Pelusios castaneus
CTTTTGCAAAGGAGCATTCACACTGTGAATGCTCCTTTGCGAAAGAAGCAGCCCTGTGTACACGAGAAAGCGCTATATTTATAGCGCTTTCCTTGTCCCACAATAAAAGTTATTGCGGGACAAGTCTGTAGTGTGTACATGGCCTTAGTTGCTGTGTGATCTTGAGTGAGTCACTTAACTTTTCTATGCCTGCCACATGGGTATGATACTATTAAGGCTGGAGTCACCAAATGGCATTACATAAAGTCTTCTAAGTTCTTATTGTGCGAGCAAATGCTCAGCCTGGGAAAGACTTCCAGAATTGATATATACATGTGAAACAAAAACCAATTAAATTTACAGTCTACCCAGACTCCACAATAACTGATTTGCCCTGCAACAGGAGACTGACCCGAAGGGGCCTGGATGTTTCCTGGCAGCAAAGAGCTGACCTTGGCATCAGAAGAAATTAAATAATTACCAAACTTCCATGGTCATTAGTGTTCACTGAGACCCTCTGATGGGAGGGACTAAGGTATTCCTGCTATAGCTGACTATTACAGCAGTAGCCAGATGAGCTCTTTATCAGCCCACAGAGAGATTTCTGGCACTGAGGACTTTCCCCTGCTCTGCTCAGAGATGACGAAAGGCATCCTAGGCTACAGATAATACTTGACTATAGCCCATAGATGTTAGGTAGTGGAGAAACACACCTTCTAGATTCACAACAATAGAAACCAAATTAATGGACAACTCGGAACAAATGCAACATGTAAAAATATGATTACATAATATAAGGAAGATAATTAAAGCAACAGTCTATTAAAGATGACATGTGTTCCCCATTGTGCTTTCTGTGAGGGCTGTGGTCTTGGAATATCAATCCATGAGCAGGTCCTCCTGGGAGAATGATATCACAGCCTGATCTGGCTTTATTATGGTAGCCTTCGCTCTGTGATCTCGCTTGTTGTGTGTGTGTGTTCTTTGGAAAACATATTACATGAGCCAAAAAGTATGATAATACATCTGGCAGGAGCAGCAACTTCTCCCCAGGTCTGTGGGGTGACAGCAAAGCTCTCAGCATGAGCACACTGAAACATCCCCACAAGTCATAGCCCCAGAAAGCTGGCCAATTTATTTCTCTTCCATTAAAAAAAAAACAAAACCTGAGGATGAAAAGCTTTGATGGGGCACTGCAGTCAGCCAACGCACCAAAACATCTCCGAAGGACAAAATTAGGACCGGACAAACTGGATTAGATCAGAATCATCCAACAGAAAAGCCCTGAACCCTTGTTTCAGGTTTGAAGTAGTTGGGATTCCTTTTTTTAAAAAAATTCACTTTTTACCCTAAGGGTTTCCTGTTAATCTTGCAAAATGCTTGTGAGTAAAATCATATTGTTGGTAGAAATTTCCAGGGGGGTAGCCGGGTTAGTCTGTTGTACAGCAAAAAACAACGAGAATCCTGTGGCATCTGATGAAGTGGGTTATAGTCCACGAAAGCTTATGCTGAAGAAAGTCTGTTAGTCTATAAGGTGCCACAGGACTCTCGTTTTTTCATATTGTTGGTGTTTCTGATTTGAGCAGAAGCTGGGCATGCCAAAAACCTAGTGATAATTCTTGGCCCAAGTGACAGCTCCAGACCAGGCCAAGATGGACCATGAGTGTGATCTAATATGACAACGTTCCAAAGTGATTTTTTCCCTTTGGTCCCTGCTGTGTTGTCCCAGGTGACTGGAGTCTCCTGAAATCAAAAGACTGAACCTCAATAACAAGGTCCATCACAGAGCTTTATGGACCACGTCTGCCTTGCATCAGCAACCCCACAAACTGTCTAAACTCCCAAATCCGCCTCCCCCTAGGCTCATTATAAGGCCTGGGAAGGAGTGAAGTCTTTTTTTCATTTGTTCCAAAGTCCTGGACAGGAATCTGAGGAGAAGCATCCTCCAGTTCTGTCATGATGCCATGGGCTGTCTCCACAGGGAAATGCTGCTTACGTTACGCCTTTACTGAGCAACTTCCATTTTGCAGATTGCCTTTAGTGCCCTGGGTTGGCTGGTGCACAGTAACCCAGGCAGAGGGAATTAAGATTCCCTGAGGAATTAAACACAAATACCATCTGACAGCAGTTACTGAACGGCACATTGTTCTAATCTAGACCCAGCAGTGGCCCTGGAGTTAATGCAGCCAGCAGACCAACAAGTCAATGTATTTGCTGCTAAAATAAATGATGGTTAAAGATTTTTCTTTCCTCCTTCCTGCACACTCTAAGCTGGCTGCAAAGGGCTGTGTGTGCCTGGAACAGGGACATCCCTCTGTCCTTTTCCAGTAAGCTTGTTTGTACAGCGCCAGTGATCTCCCAGAATCCATCTTTAGGTTGCATGCATTAGATTCATTGAGAGACAGAGGCTAGATCGAATGCATTCCAAAGGTAAGAAGAAAGAGGACTGCCTTGAGATGGTCTGGCTGGAAGGGTTAGAGTGGGAGCTGGGAACAAATGGAATGAGTTTGTAGTAGCATTGGAAACCTAATTCCCTCTTTCTCTCTCTGTAAACAGACAGCACGTGTGTATGGTTTTGACTTGCTTGTGTGAGTGCCATATATCTGTTTATCTCACCAGAGATATAGATAGGTTGAATGAACTCTTTTTGCCTGAATCTGAATCCACTCAAATGCAACAGGGTTCAAACCTTTGGCTCCCAATATAATGGCAATGGGTTACACTGTGTCCATGGATGCAGGACATCTATTGGTTATCCCCAATCACAGCCCACGGGCACCTGTTCTTCCTCATCAGAGGGAATATGCACCTTTCTCTGCTGTGTTCTCTCTTCTTGATCATCCTTACGTCTCCGCTTTTCTGGGCTCTGCCTCGCAGAGCTTTCTCCCCTTCACCTCTCTCACTCTCCGAGGCCTCTGTTCTACCTCATTCTGCTTTCCCAGGACTGGGGAAACTAGTGTTTTTCCTGGAGGGGAGGGGCAGGCCAGGAAGCATGACAAGGGCAGGGGGAGGCAAGGGTGGCATCCAGCAGTCCCAAGCTCTCTCCTGTGCTCTCCTATTAGCTCGTCACCAAAAGCGACTTCCTGGGCTCTTGTTAAAATTTTCCACCCATCGGGCTTCCTGGTGCATGCAATGAATTTCAGACAGGAGCCAATGCATGAGCAGGCAGACAGGCCCAGGGGGAAGTTAGTTATGGGCTATTTAAAGCACAGACACATGAACTTTTATACCCTCATTGTTTACTTCAAGACCAGTTTGTAAAAACTGCTGTGTGTGTGTTGAGCTGTCTCTTCCCCACCCCCCACACCCACGGGACACAGAGCAGTCTCCATGTTCTCCCTGAGGAGCACCTCTCCCCAGACAGCCTCCAAGATGTCAACCTTCCAATCCTGTGTCCAAACTGCCCTGCTTGGACTAGAGAGGGCCACATAGAGCTCCCGTTCCCAAATGGTCTGGTCTCTCTGAGGCACGTTGGAAACTTGTTGACCCCTGCTCATCCTAGTGATGGAGAAAGGAGTGGAAACCTTCTCCCATTTGCCCCATCAGTTGCTCTCTGGCTGAAGGGGGCTCAGCCCCCCTCAGGATCTCTGCTTTGTTTGGGAGCTTCTGTTCCCACTGGCTTATGGCCACACAAGGAGAAATGCAGTCCTAGACTACATTCTGCCCTCCTTTAAGACCTGCTAAATTCCAGCTGATGAGCTCAGGCACTTCTCAGTTGAAGCTTCTCAACTGCCCCTTGGCAGATTGGCCAGGATTCTTATTTTCATTTTCATTGGGGTGGAAACTGAAGGGCAGGGGCAAGAATGAGTGGTAGATTTAGGAAGAGGACCTGGAGTTCGGGTGCCCTCTCTCCTGTGCTTTAACTATCAGCCCATCCTCCCTTTGGCAGATAGTGACTGAACCAACCCCAGCCATCATAAGAACGTTCAGGCCTCCTAGTCTGCTCTCTGGTCACAAGAGGACAAGGTTGCATTATACTGGCTGAATAGCTCAACAGAAGTACACATCTCGCTGGGAATTCCTTCTCTGGTGCACACCGATTTGATTGGTGCACAGAGATCGAGCTGAGAGGCACGGGAGAAACACTGCTGCTAGCTAGTTAGGCCAGACCCTCCCAGTTCTTCTTCTATAGCTGTCCTCACACCAAGCAGGGTGAAGGTGGGGATCTGGGTAGCAGGAAAGAGGTAGAGGAGCTGCTGGCCCACTTCCTATTGAAGCGCGTTAGGTTACTTCCTTAGAAGAAGGTTGAGTTCATCTGGTGGGTGGGGCTAGGGTCAGGGAAGGCTGGTCACTTCAGTGGAGCCTCTGATGTTTGAGGGGTGCTATGCCCCCTTAACCTCTCTCTGGCCTCACGGGGCACCCAGAAGGCTGGAGTCCTGATTCCTCAGTTCTCATGAATCTCCAGTGTTCCTGTGCCATGCTCTGTGACTGACCCCAGTGGTGTCTCTGCCGCTCTGGCTCTCCGTGTATGCACACATCCAGAGGGTGGGAAAGCACCTCTTCCAACATCTGCCTGGTGTTTGTTTGTCTTTCATTTCCATTCCTGCCCCCCTTTTATCCTTCCATCTGTGTGGGGATAAAAATAGGGCCGCAGCCTGGCTTGATTGACTCTGCTTAAGCTTTTAGAGACTTCAATGAAATGCCATTTGTGGTCCTTCTTTTTCCCAGGCTGCCCAGGAGGGAAAGGAACTGATCTATGCCTCGCCTGTCCAAACTGTGGCTGCTTTTCAGTTCTGTGGCTCAGCTCGGCCCTTGTGCCATGGCCAGGGATGACTTGACCCCTACAGGCTGTTATTTAAGGCAGTAGAACCAACATCAATGTGGGGGTGGCTGCATGTTGAGTGGAAGACAGACATTTTGTGGGTGGTGTGAGGTTGTGTCTGGGAGCTTTGGGAATGAGCACTGAAGGACTGAAACCAAGTCAAATCCTCTCATCTTCATTGCGTTCACTGCAGGAGTAGCAGCTCTAGTGTCAGCAATGCCGGACCTGGGGATTTTTATCTCTGACAAACGTCTGGTCAACTGCTATTGTAAAAGGGTGTGGGATGGATTTCTTCATGAGCTGTGTGTAAGGGCCCAGCTTTAACAAACACAGGAGCTCTGATTCTCCTCTTACACCAGTGTAGACCAGGAGTGATGCTAGCGAGGGCCAGTTCAGCGTGAAATTGTCCGAGAGAATGACCTTCTCAGGACAGATAATAGGCAGGTCATAAGTGGGAAGACATGGCCATCACCCTCCTTACCCTCAGTTCTTCCACCTGGCCAACCCCACGTTTCTGAGAGGTTCCAAACCCAGCTGCTGATCCCCCCTGCCCCAGAGCCCTCACAACAGACACATGTCAGTGCAGGAGTTGAGCTCTTCCGCATGCTGAATGGAAACTAATCTCTAGCGACATCTGACAGATGTGGCAGAAGAAGAGGTTTCAGATTCCGTCGGTGTGGCAAGAGCAGAGATCAGTCTGCCCATCCTTCTCCTGCCTGAAATTACAGGTGTGCAGCACACAGGCCCCTCTAGGAGAAACAGAAGGAAGTGGCTGGCAATGTCTCTTCTCCACTGAACAGATTAGTCTCCTCAGATGCATCCAGGGGCAGGAAACGTGCAAAGGGGAAAAAAAAATATTCCAACACTTGGCCAGTTTGTGACCCAAATTCAGCACACGAGTAAACAACTCATTGAGGAGCAAACGGTCTCTGTTTGAACAGAGTTCTGTTAGGAGACCAGCTTCTAACTCTACCCATGCTCTTTTGTTTCTGTAACCATGTACAGATACTTGGAGCATCATGAATGCCACAGATGGAAACAGATTGCTCAGAGTGGTTTTGGGGGCATCGGGAAGAGCAGGGGGAAGGAACTTTTAAAGGGGATGTGTGGGTGGGAGAATCAGTGATATCTACTGGCCTGCAAAGAGGGCAGAGAAGTTTAGACCTGACTCTGGATCAGAAATTTAGAGAGTGGCTCTGGCTATTGTTTCAGGCACATCTTTAGAAATACACTTGCAAGAGAAGTAGCAGACGTCCTGCCACTTGAAACAAAATGTAGACAATACACCAGGGAATAAACGGCAGCTGACTCTCTGCACTGCCTCCAGATAGGTGGAGTTGATGGGCCTTTATCAACTTTTTCCATCTCTCATTCCAGTAACTGTCTTATAGGCTCAGCACTGCATCCAGCACGCAACAAGCAGTTGGCACGTGCTTCTGTCCTTTCATCTCTCCAATTGGCCCAGCAGTCCAGTGCAACTTGTCTCCTTAGGCCACATTGCCCCAGAAGAGTTTAGTCTGAAGGGGCCAAGTATCCAGTTTGCCATCCCAGTTATCAGAGCAACTAGGGCTGCATCAAAAGGTTGAGACTAACTAATTCATTTCAGGGAATGTGCTGGGCAGAAACAGAGGAATTGCCACGGCACATCCTGTAGCCAATACCTAATGCATCAACAGAGGGTGAAACTAGCCATCCTTCAGTTCACCCACCACATTTGCCATGGCGCAGGCTAATGCAATGGTGGGAGAAAATGATCGCCCTCTGCAGCAGAAGATCAGTTGAGGACCTGAAACTAGTTGTAGTTGTTCACTCTTAACTCAGAGTGTTTAACTGTTTGTTCTATCTGTCTTTTTGTCCTGGTATTTACACACCTTTTATCACTACAGTATTTGTTAGCAATGGACTTACAACTATCTAGCCTCATTAAAAAAATCCAGCCGAAGTATTTCACTCAATGACCTCTCATGAAACAGAGTTCCACTGATTGCTTTAGGAAATATTGTGTCTTGCTTCAGTGTAACCTGGCTTAAATGACTGCTCAAGGGCTCAAAAACATGAATGTCCCAGCAGTCATGTCTCTAGTGACTGTGGAGTGGCACTGTTCTTACTGAATCTGGGGTGACTTTGTGACAGGCACTAAAGCTGGAAAATCAGTGTGGTCTCTTCTGCCAGCTTGGCTGGGTTTTTAAAAACACCCCCAACTTTCCAGCTGTGCACTCACCTCCCAGAGATCTCCCCACTTTCACGCTGAAAAGCAACTTGACTAATATGATCACAAGACTGGACACTGTTTGTGTACATGGCAAGCAACCCCCAGAACTGACTCCTAGTGTTTTGCTCAAGAGTAGCTCCCAATTGTGTCCTGGGATCTGTATTTTCAAATGGTACCAAAATGAAATCCAGCTGTAACTCAGGGAGACAGTAAAGGAGCCTATTCTTCTTCTATTGCATCAGCCCACAAATAGACTCTTGAGCAATACAGCAGGATAAGGCTGATCTGCTGTTATTAAGTGAGATAGGCTTCATACCCTAACCCTAACATTTCTCACAGTCACAAGTAGGTCAACAAATATCTCATTAAACTGATAGTCCAATGACCCTCACCTACCTTCAGACAAAGCAGGTTTATAAGTTATTATTTTTTACCCTTGTTATATGAATAAGTTCAGTTCTATACTGACCCACATATGAACTTGATTGAGATGACAGGGAAATAGGGCCATGGAAATTAGAGCCAGACCCAAAGAGGGAGCTATTTATCTGAATATCCTGTCCCTCTGCACAGACTTCAACATTTTGGGCTTGGCTAAAATGGGCCTTTATGAAGCAGAACCAGTTCCTGTCTGGAGTTCTCTTTGCAACCCAAAAAATGGATCAAGTTTTTAAAAAATAAGGGCACCCTCATTTTTTTGCCCCATGCAAGATAAAAATTGGCATAATTTCGCTGGCTTTTCTCCCAAGTCTTGGAATCTGTATTTAAGCCAACTAGGCTCCAGTTCTGCATAGTCAATGCACCCGTGATTTCTGCCCACCTGAACAGAGACCACTTGGCCATCCCTGAAGGGCTGTCAGACAGCACAGGGACTGTTTGCAAGCCATGCAGTATGTGTTACCGATGCACACAGTGGTATTTGTTGTTCCTCTCTTTAAATGCTGAGTGCTGTCTTCTTTTCACCCACTCAAACACTCCTCTGTTCCCCAGGGCTGTCTTCTGGTTTCAGTCCAATAATTTCAGATCTGCTTTGAGCTGATTCTTCTCTCCCATCCCAGTTCAGAGAAGACTTTTCTCGGGTACGGTTGGGAAAGGAGACTGAGGCAACACTCAAAGGCTATGTCTACACTAGAAAAAGTTAAGTCGACTTTGTTAAGTCGACTTAATAAGGTCAACTTTGAGTTGACTTAGAGTCGACCTTATTAAGTCGGCTTTACAAAGTGGCTCCTTTTAAGTCGACTTTATTAAGTTGACTTAACATTGGGCATAGGTGTCCAAACTGGCATTGAGTCAACTTAATAAAATCGACTTCAGGGCTACTCCCTGTCCACACCATCCTTAAGTCGACTTAAGAAGTCAACTTAAGGCTTAAGTCAACCTAAGGAGGGGTAGTTATTAAGTCGACTTCAGCTTTCATTAAGTCGACTTAAGGAATTTCTTAAGTCAACTTAATGAAAGCCCAGTGTGGACATGGAATAATTTAAGTCATCTTAAGGGTCCTTAAGTTGACCTAAATTGCTAGTGTAGACATACCCAATGGTCCTAACACATTCCCACTCACCATGTCTGCCTCTTTGGCTGGTGGAGAAGTAGTTGTGACTCAGGGGCCCAAGCTTCAAGTCTTCAAATTTCCAGGCTTCCTGAAACCAAATTCAAATCCCAATAGGGTCATCTTAGTCCTTCCTCCTGAGCTGGTAACTTGAATACTAAGTGTGCTGTGTACTAGTATTCAGTGGGACTTTGAAGAGCAAGGTTCTGCATGGACATTGAAGATCCTATGGCACTTTCTGACAGAACAAGAATAGGGGCTCTTCCAAATCTTCCAAAATTTCGGTATGGTTTGTGCCAGTTGGTTCCATACTCTACCCTAGAGATGGCTGCAATCAGTGCATGTACAGCGGAAAAGTACTGGGGGGATCCTTGGCAGTAGAAAGGGCCACTATAAATGTATACAGGATTGTCGCAGCTTTGTTGGTCTCAGGATATTAAAAAGACACAGTGGTGAGGTAATGTCTTTATTGGGTCAACTTCAGTTGGTGAGAAAGACCAGGTTTTGAGCTTACACCAAGCTGAAAAAGAACTCCGTTTAGGTCAAAAGCTGGTCTCTCTCACCAACTTCCAAGAAAAGACATGATCTCATCCACCTTATCTCTCCATGATACTTGTAACACCCAGCATGTCCATTCAGCAATGATGATTAGTGAAGGAGGGCCTCAGAGCGTCCTCAGGTTCAATTCTGATAAAAATCCAAATCCTGGCTACTTTGTGGACTCTTAAACCCAAACCTTTCACATCTGTGAGGTTGAGCGAGGGAGAACATGCACGCTCATGAAATGTCTGCCACTTGTGTTTCCCATTTGGATGGGAACATGGTGAGAGTCCTCTGCTGTGGAGACCGTCCAGAGGTGTTTAGAGCAGCAGCACCAAGAAAGAAACTCCAAAGGAAAATGAAGCAAGAGCCTTGTGAATGTTAAGTGTAACTGAGACACTAGGGTACCTAAATGCAGTTTCTCTCTGTGGGGAATGCACCTGGCTTGTGATGCACAGGCACCGAGCTTTGCCCTCAGGGACTGCCCGAGTCCTATCATTTGTACCTGACTGTCCAGATCTGGATGTATTTCCATCTGAGTTTTCATTGGCTGTTTTAATAGCTGCAGGGGCTGTTTGTGGAACCAAAACAAAGTGAAGCCCCATCTCCTCATAACTTCATTTCAGTTCCTGAATGGTGGACACACAGTGAGGCGATCGGATCTCATGTTATCACAGCGGCGGGATGCAGAGCAGAGATTAAATCCTAGGAAAGACACAGATACAAACCCTGAGCTCTTTGCTCCTGCAGATTTCATCACTGGTTTGCCATCAAGAGTCCCGGAGCCTACCCACACTGCTCATTAGCTTAAGTGTCCAAGGCACTGGGTGCTGGTCTGAGCGGCTGGCCTGGAAGTCCCATCCATCTGCAGCAAAGCTGCACATTTGCTCACTAGAAAAGAGTGCCACTGATGCCATCTCCAAGAGGCAGCAAGAAAACAGCTGTTAAGTGAAGGAACCAGGCTCAGAATAGCATCGCAGCATTGATTCCCAAAGAAAACTTCAAGAGAGCTGATGTGCAATAGGCACTCCAGCCCTCTGCCTACTGAATGCCCTAGTCCCAGACAGCCACCTTCCTCAGAGGGCCCGACTCCGCCCCCTTTATTGTCACCATGCTGGATCCCAACACTTGACTTAGTCAAAGGAGGCCAGGAGCCTTGGGAAAGAAGCTCCTGTTCTCCAGGTAATAGAGGGGCATAGGCAGATGTTAGCCCTTCAAAGGGGTCTGGGAGCTTCTCGCTTGGTGAACAGTCATGAATGTGTCTGTTCTCAGCACACCTCTGGGGTGATTTGTCCAAGGTCACACAGGGAGTCTGTGCCAGACCTGGGAAGGGAACCTGGCCAGAGTTTTAACCATTCTTCCTCCCACAGACAGCACCTAGACCTGTCCCTTTAGCGTGAGACTGAAGCCCTGTAGCACTTTCATTTCTGCATCTCTGTAAATCAGAGAGAGTCCTAGGCTGGGACAGCAAATCTGAACACTCCCCACCAGTTTAAGAGACATTGTGGTCTGGATCTCGGTCCACACCCAAGTCTGTTGACACAAGCCAATACCCCAGACACCAGACCCCGGGACTCATGAGTCTCAGGGATGTTTAGATTTTGGTCCCACCCCACTCAGTCAGGCTCACTTCTGCCCGGGATGCAGTGTCACAGCCCCAAGCTCGCTCCAGGAGAGGGCTGGGTTCAGTAAATCTCTGTTAGGACTCCTTGTCAAATAAAAGTGTCCAAAGAAAAAGAACGCTGATGGCATTAAGTCCCTGGGCCACAAGGGTGCTTTGCAATGTGTTCTTCCCCTCCTGCGCCCCCTGCTCAAGTCACTATGAATAAATCATTGTTTTATTAAAGGGAAGCAGCTGCTTTTTTTTTTTTTTTTGATACCCCATACATATCCACACAGCCTTTATTGGCACATGCTCTAACTCCAGAGCCCCCATTGACAACCTCTGAAGCATAGCAACTTATACACCGAGTTCCCCAAATCCTATTGAGGCCTTGGCTTTCTGCACGAGCAGCTTCTCAGCAGCTAATTCACTGATCTTTTTGTCACTGGGGTTAAGTGGTTAAGTGTGTGTGAATCCCATAAAAGGACTTTACTCCATGAAAAGCTATATTTATATTGTAATCACCAAAGAACGATTTAGCCAGTCAATAGCCAGTATAGAAAAGCCAGCAATTGTTGTGCATTGCTCTGTGGGCTCCTGCCCTCCCCTCTGCCTGCACCCCCTTCTGAGGAGGAAGGGGGATTACATCCCACAAAGCCAGCTGCTGGTGTTAGAAACAGTGGAGGCCCATCTTTGCATGAGTAGCTTTAGCTGCTCAAGTTCAGACTCAGGCCTTTGTGTCTGCAGTTTATTGGTTGATGCCTCAACCGGGGCTTGCAATAGATATGAACGGCTCCTGGAAACCAAACCAGGCCGCTAATCTAAAGCATTTCCAAGGCAGGTCACCAGGAGTTTCATGCAAACTTTATAAAGCCTTTATTGGCTGTGTATATCTTGTTAGCGGCTGTGCTCTCTGTGTGTATCCGTTTCTTACTTATGACTGAATACGCATTTATTTGCATCCCCCTTGTCTTCAGATTTCTGTCTGGAGGGCTCCGACATGATTATTTCGTATAGCCCATGACACTTTGCAAAGCAGAAGACAACATTCTGAACTATGGAGATTTTACAATTTCAGGGTCCAATGCTGCGTCTCTAAATGCTTTTCTGCACACAGAGCTGCCCTGATTCCACTTGTAGTATAATTTAAAAATGAGTTAGTTAAACCAGGGGCAAAAGCTGTGTGGGTGCTTCAGTTTAAACCAGGTTTATTTCAGTTTCGCTTAAGTTGTTTGGGAACAGGTTTAAACTGCCACAAGTGAGCCACTTGGCTGGAAATGAGAGTTTGCAGGCTCCAGTGAGTAGCCTTTAATCCCCTGGGTAGCCTGCTTGAAGAAAGAGATTGCAAGATGGGGCCCTTCCATTCCAGCATGTCAGACTGATTTAGGGTTTACATTTTGTGCTGTACAGAAAGCTGGGGAGCAGGGGCATAGATTCACAGAGTCCAGGGCCTGAAAGGATGACTGTCATCAGCTAATCTGTTCCCCTGTACAACACAGGCCAGAGAACTGCCCCAAAATAATTCCCACAGCAGGTCTTTTAGGAAAACATCCAATCTTGGTTTAAAATTTGTCCGTGACCTCCGCCACTGTCTTTGGTAAATTGTTCCCCTGGTTAACTACTATCAGACTTAAACTTCTTGCCGTATTTCCAGTCTGAAAGTTCTGGAGATAGCTGACAGCTCTGCTTGGTTTTTTCCCCACAGGAAAAGTGACATAAAAAGTTTCTCTGCCCCTGATCCAATTTATATGGTACATGAATAAAAAGCAAAACTGCCATTATGCTATAAAGAGAAGCCACTTGCAGGGATGCATCTTCATCTTCATTATTACCATCATCTGTATAGTGACAGTGCTTAAAGGCCAGTGCCAGAGTGCTAGGTGCTGTATATACACAGCTGGGCTACGGCGTTAAGGGTCCATTATTTTGTGAGCAAGAACAGAACCTTGTATAGCCAGCTTTCTTCCCCCTCCTCATCCCACACATGCGATTAAAGTAAAAGGATGCTGCTTCAGGGAAAATGGATCAGATTAAACCAATAGCTGTGGGCAGTCAGCACATTCGAAGAGAAGAGACGGGAACGTTGCTTTCAGAGGGGCTGCTTTGTTTGGAAATCTGCCACTTTCACTGAAAAGCTTGTCGTCTGCCCAGCTGCGAAATTCATGCTCCGTGATGGGACCCAACAGAAGACGAGGCTGCTGCTGAGGTAAAAATGGAAGAGAAATTGGTTTTCTAATCCTTAAGGCTGCAGCAGGTCCAGTGAGCTCTTTGGAGTGGACACAGGCTAATGGCACGACTTACCGACCAACCCAGCCACATCATTGCTCTGTGCCTCAGTTTCCTCACTTGTAAGGAGGATGTGTGGGGAGGGAAGTGAGAAGCTGATTTCATTGATGATGCTTGTCAGGTGTTGGAAATCTTGTGATAAAGATGGGTGATCTGCCAAGGCAGTTAGGCACCACACATTTTCAGAGGGAGACGGGTGCTAGGTGTGCCTTTGAAATTCTTGAACCAGAGCCTCTTTGCCACAGTGAGCAGGACCACATTGCCTCATGAGCAGCTAACTCTGCATCTCTCTCTCCAGCCGCAATGGGAACAGCAAAGGGCTGGGAGGCAGGATGGGCCAGTCAATGGTTAAGATTGCCAGAGCTGGGGGTTTAATTCCTGGTTCTTCACTGACTTCCTGTGAGACCCTGGGCAAATCACATAACACTTCACTGCCCTCCAGTAACACTGGCTAATGCCCTTTCCTTTGTCTATTTGGATTAAAAGATCTCCAGGGAATATCTTTTACCATGTGTTTGTACAGCACCGAGCACAGTGGGGGAGGCCTCTCGCTGCTTCCTTCATCCAAAGAGTATTAAGAGGTTCTGGGAACCACAGTAGCCCATCCCTGGGAAATCTGCTCAGTTAAGGAAGTGTGAGTGAGTCTAATCATCTTCGGCATCACGTATAAGAACAGGATACACCCTATTGCTCAGACGGACATGTGAATTCCAGGTTGACGGCGTGCTGTTAACATGTAAGATATGTCTTTTTGGTGCAGTCAGTGCCATTTCCCTTGGAGAATGAAGCACTGTAGGTTTATTGAAAAGAGTGTTTTATTTATTTCTCGGCTCTTTTAGAGTCTAATCCACAGCTCATTGTGGACTATGGGGGGTCTTTCCACTGCTTTCAATGGGTGCTAGGCCCTGCCCGTAGATGCACTGATTATATAGTCCACCACCAAGTGTGGTGGCTGCTGTTTCGGCCAACACATCTGGCACTGAACCAGCAACCCCCAAAACAAAAAGCGTGAGCTGCAAGTGACTGAGGTAAAGAGCCAGTCCCTGTGAACCTGGCGCCAAAGGAGACAATTAAGCAGTGAGGTCTGACCATCTCTCAGGGCCTCAAATGTGGGTCTCCCCCAGGACAGATGGGAAGACTTACCGCTGTACCAGTGGGTTATGTTCATATTAGCCAGTCATTGGAGGTAATCACCACCACCCTAAAGACTCCAGTGATTTCCTCCGGCCTTCCTCACCTAGCACAGCTGGCATTGGGCCACACATCCTCTTGCCAGGGTAGCTATCCTCCATTACCTCATCATTAACTAATCTTCCTCGGATCAAACAACGCCTTCCTTGTGTATCTTTGCGTGAAGTACTAACTGAAATTACATCATTTTAACGAGATTAATTGAGCACAGCAAAAAATGGCACAAGCTAAATTAATTCCTTGAGAGTAAAAAAGAGGGTTTCCCTTTCCACCAAGAGCAATTTCCAAGTAATCAATTAGATGATGTTTCAACTGATATCCTGCCATTAGGGAATGAGGCTTCTTTCTCTGACACGGGTGTGAATATTCATAAGAATGACACAATTTAACAAACCAAAAATAAAAATAAAAATAAAAAAACCCAACCCAAACACAAACCTAGAAATTCACTCCAGGTTGCATCTTGTCCTCCAAGATCTTATCGGGGTTTTAGTGCAGAGTACAACAAAGGGGACTTTCCCCCATCATTTGAAACTCTTGTCTCCAGCAGAGTTGGGCTACCACTGCAAGGTGCAAGAAACCCTGCAGCTGAGGGATAACCTGCTCTCAAGGGACATTCCTCTTGACTCCTATTAGTAAGAGGTTGCTTTCTGCTCTGAAGCATGAGGATATGGAGGCTTCCCTGAACTTTTGTTTGTTTTTGAATCCTTACTATGATACTCTAACCTGAAGAACTCTGTGGAGAGCAAAAGTTTGTCTCTTCTACCAACAGAAGTTGGTCCAGTAAAAGATATTACCACAGTGTCTCTATGGCTATGTCTACACTAGAAAAGTTGTCAACTTTGTCAAGTCGACTTAATAAGGTCACCTAAAGGCGACCTTATTAAGTCGACTTAACAAAGTGGACTAAGTCGACTTAAAAGTACGGTAAGTCGACTTAGTCTGCTTTGTTAAGTTGACCAACTGCCCTTAAGTCGACTTAATAAAGTTGACTTAAGGGTTACTCCCCATCCACACCGACCTTAAGCCGACTTAAGGAGTCGACTTAAGGCTTAAGTTGACTTAATGGGTGGCTGTTATTAAGTCGACTTAATGAAAGCCCAATGTGGATGTGGAGTAATTTAAGTTGACTTAAGGGTCCTTAAGTCGACCTAAATTGCTAGTGTAGACATATCCACTTGTCTCAGTCATTGGTCTTTCCATTTTTAGGATAATAATAAATATATTTGCAGCCCGAATGTATTTCATCCACGGCTCTCAAAGCGCTTTACAAAGGTGGGGATTTTTGTCTCGTTTTCCAGGCAGGGACACTAATGCAGAGAAAAAGAACAGGCCACATTCACAATTGGCATAAACACGATTTGACACTGTGACTTGCTGGAGGTCTCTTAGGATGTCAGTAATGGGATCCGCCTCATTGCCAGGCTTGTGTTCAAAGGCAGCTAGCCCAAAGCACTTGTTTTATGTTACACCTGCCTTCCAATCCTCTTCTTGCTCTTGCTATCACTTCCCTTGCCCAGTCCACCTACTGGGTGTGAAAGTTTCACCAGTTCATACTGCTCTGTTAATGGCAGCACCATTCACATCATCCCTGAATTCAGGTCTCAGTGCCTCAATTTACCCAACTGTAAAATGGGGATAAATGAGTTTTCATCCATTGTGTTCTCAAGGGGTATGTCTACACTGGCAATTTAGGTCGATTTAAGTAGGCTTAAGTGGATTTAAATTACTCCCCGTCCACACTGGACTTTCATTAAGTCGACGTAAGAAATTCCTTAAGCCGACTTAATGAAAGCTTAGGTCAACTTAGTAAGAACCACCGGTTAGGTCGTCCTAACTCTTAAGTTGACTCCTTAGGTCGACATAAGCACAGTGTGGACATGGATTAACCCTTAAGTCAACTTTATTAAGTCGACTTAAGGGCAGTTAGGTCGACTTACTAAGTCCCTGTTCAGGGAAACCACTTTGTTAAGTCGACTTAACTTTTTCTGGTATAGACATAGCCCAGGTGCCTATTATCACTGTGCCAAGGCATCTACCTAGCCTGAGAGCTGTCACCTTGGCACCCCGGGGAATGTGGGGGGAGGGAGGGAGGGGAATTCTCCAGGGAAGCATTTGGAAGACGCAGTTGTCCAAATGCAGTGGTGCATGAATGAGACCTGATCCAGCAAACCAGCAACCAAAGCAAGACAAGGAAAAGCAGAGACAGGGCAAATGGAAAAAACCATCTGATAGGCTCCATCCATGGGTGCATTACGTGCTTCACTTTTTCACCTGGCAAAGACACTGCGTCTGAAACAGGCCTGGACCGGTGCAGACTCTCCTGCCTCCCTCCACCCAAAGGAAAGAGGTCATTAGGCTGCTAATTGCCACTGACATTCCCTGAGAACCTGACCCAGGCTCCAGAATACGGCCAGCTAACAGGCTAATTTATAATGAAATAATTTATGCTAAATACTCTCTGGGAGCCGTAATGGCTGGGGCTCTCCCCACCGTTATGGCCTGCATGAGTCAATGGTGTGAAAAGCCAGCAGGGAAAGGGCATCTGCTGATGCAGTGCCAGAAGCAGCTGCCTCCCTCACTGCTTCCCGTTTTAACGGACCCAACCCTGCTATGGTTCATGCCCTTGAAAAGGCAGGTCTTCTCCAGAGGCTCCCAGCAGCCAAGCTGATGGGAGAGCAATAGGAATATGAACACACTGCAGCACATCCGTAACCCCGGTTACGACCCACGGCTTTAAACAGATGCACGCACTGCTGGAGACTTTTCCCCCCTTGGGAGATGGGTCAGGATTTGCTCCCCTTGTAGATTGGAGATCTAAGACCCAGAAGAGTGATGGCATCTACCCAAGTGAGCTGGGGCCAAAGCCAGCAGTTCCTGGCTCCCAGGGTCGGCCACATGCCTCTCTCCTGGATGCACTCAGGGCTGGGAACTGGGATGGTTTTGACCAATCCCTCAGCTTGGTTTCCCTGCCCGTTCCTTGTGTGCAGGGTCCCCAGAGTGCAGGAAGGGAGCATGCACAGCTCCCACTGTAAGAATGCATTCATTGAGGGAAAGGCTTTAATAGGCAGAGGCAGATCGGGCTTGTATGCCAATGAAACCATCCACTTTCTTGGAAGAAACAGGGCAGGTGGCTCAGGCCCTGAATTAGGTATCAGGAGATCCGGGTTCAAATCCATCTCTGCTACAATCTCTCTGGGTGACCTTAGGAAAGTCATTTAATCTCACTGTGCTTGGCTCCCCAGCTGTAAATTGGGAATAATAACCCTTGCTTGGGCTATTTGGAGTGCAAGATCTTGGGGCAGCGAATGTCTCTTGCTCTGTGTAAGTACACTTGTTAACACCATGGGACCCCGATCTTCGATAGGCCACTCAAGCTATTGCAAACCCAGCACAGAATGTGAGCACCAAAGAATCCAAGGGGTGTATTACTGACACAAAAAGTAAGGTCCTATCGGTTGAAAATGTCGCACATTGATGTCAGCAGGACCCTGCTCTCCAGTGCAGCAAGGAGACACCCAGCTGGAGCAGGATATCTCAGGATCCTGATGCTGCCTCTCTCCCTTCTTTCTTCTGTGTTTGCTGTGTCTGTTTTTGAGAACGGAAATTAAAATGTTTTTATAATTTATCAATTATACACCCTGACTTTTCTGATGCTTAATGTAAGCTTTATGACAGAACAAATTTAAAAGCATTTTATTGTACCCTCCAGCCGTATGGAAATTGTAATTATCAGGCTGAACGCTTTGGCTAAGCAGAGCAGCCAGTTCTCATTGGGCAAAACACACAAACACCACGGTCTGATCTGCCTTCTTCAGAATAGTCTTTAATGAGAATTTTTTCTCCCTATGACTTATGTGCCCATCGCCCTCCCAGCAGTCATGTGCCTTTCCTGCAGTCCTAGTGTTATGAGCTGTTCCCAAAGTATTAGGGGCCCCACCCTAGAGCATTATGATATCTGTAGTATTCCTGTTGCCAGCAATTAAATAATGATGACAGAAATTGTCCTTTGCAGGAGGAAACACTGTATATCCCAACTGTGCTACACGAGTCTCCTCTTTGGCTGTGACTGTGTCCCAGGAGAGGGACCCGAGGAAGGGCTGGGGAAAGAGATGAGACACTTGTTCTGTTTACTCAGCTCACTCTTTTCTTTTGGGGCCCAAAGACCCATGAGCAAGCCCCTCCTGTGCCCAGACCCTATCCCTGTCCCCGCTTTCTACTTCCCTTGGGGCAATGATATTGGTATCTGCATCGTTCCTAAGAATTACAGGGAATTTCCTGGACATGGCAGCAGCATATACTAAGGGAACAATTGAACAATTTGGCTGCCACACCCAGTCTCCTTCATTCCAATCCAATCCTCAGATGCTTAATATTTGCTGTGATTAATTTCTGTAACTCGTTGTTCAGCCCACTGCCAGGATCTCCCATGATCTCCCTTTGTCTGACCCTTCCCCAGGGGATCCAGGGAAGGTTATGTCTTTAAAATGTAACATCTCTTCCAAATCTAGCAAACCTGAGGGGGTTCCCTGTAGGTTGATTGGACTCTGTAATCTGTTGGTTTCATTTGGATGCCCAGTAGTCCTAGGATCCAATCTCAACATTGCTCTGTTCCAATACCTGGCTGCCTGCTGGAACCTGCAGAAAAGTTTCAGTAGGAATTTCCATGAGAAAGAGAGTGAGCTAATGTTGCTGCCCATATATTTAGTGATGGGCCCAAAACACCTAGCATCTCCACACTGAGCCCCAACTTTGGGGTGCGTGGGGACTAAATCCAGATCTGATCCCAGAAAGAAATGTCATTGTTCAGGTCCCTTTCTCTAATGAGACAAATTAATAGCAATACTCTGCTCGTATCTGAGAAAATGGGAAAGAGCCATCACCCCCATTTGAGAGAGGGGTGGACTTAGGCATTGAAATATGAAGGCCAGGCAGCAACAGAACTGGGGACAGAATCCAGGTCTCTAGACTCCCCCTCCCCTATTCTGTTGAGCCTACCACACTGCACCAGATCTGGCTTCTTGACCACTGAACTGTGCAACCCAGCCTTGAACCGGAATCGCCAATTCGCACCCAGGGCCTCATTCCATAATGTGCAGAAGTGGAATTTAAACCAAAGACAGTCCTTAACTTTGGGCCCAGAATCCCAACACTGCATCTCAGGACATCTGCCCTTAGTGTAAAGGGTCCGTTGCAAACACACATCCCCTCAAACAGCTGGGGGTTTAATTCTTTTGGTTTGCTTCAGTCCTGGAGTTTTCAAAGGATCCCTAATCAGCAAGCACTCCCGCCCCCAGCACACATTGTTTAAATTAGTGTCTAAATGAAAGGATATTGTTGGTTCCTGTATGAAGATAATAACCTCTGGTAGCAGAGGGAATTTCACCCATGCAGAGAAAATTTACCAAACTGTTTCAGTCAGGAGAACCCTGGCTCTGTAGTCCTCTCACACGGATCTGTTTCTCCATCGCCCAAACAAGTTAATGCAAACAAACGCACCAGGAAGCGGGAGTTTATCTTGGAATGTTGCTATAATTGCTAAAAGCCCTTGTTTCCTACATTGAAAATGTGCTACATTTCCCATCCCACGTCTAGCCCTTTAGAGGCAAGACTGTCCGGCTAGACCAAATACTCGCAGCCAGTCAAAGGGGTGGGGAACAGCTGAGCTGGAGGCACGGGGTGCTGGCAAAGATTTAGATCAGCATAGCTAATTCTCTCAATCCACCTTTTTATCTGAACACATAATCAACCTAGAGTTGTTAGCCTAATAAACGAGGGGCCACCTAGGAACCTTTGGCTTGTCACTCTGCTGCAATCTGTGGCTTCTTTACACTTCATGGTGCAAATAGGACTAGAATTCAGGCCTCCTTGAGCTAACTGGGAATCATCATTAGCTGTTAACAATGTAAATCCTGTATCACGAGGCTGAGTGCATCAGGAGTGGGCAATGGTGTATGCTTGTGCATGCACACACACTTACGCAAATAAAATAAAGCCGTCTCATTCCCAAAACAGCCATCTGCCCAGGGAAACTTAGCTAAATTCTCTGTGACCAGCCCTTGTTCACTGTCTGTGTTTTTCTCTCCTTTTCGGCTCTGATTGACTAAGAATACTCCCACGGAAGCAAGGCCTTTTATTTCTTAGCTCTCCAACTCTTGCTGATTTCCTAAAACTGGTGCTATAATCAGAGCTATACACAATGATTCTAACTGGTGAAACTTGCCTGGTTTAGGGAGTTTGGTTATAAACCCACATTAGCCGAACTCAGAGTTTGCAAACCTTTTTTGCAACCCTTGTCTAAAATGTAAGAGATTGGTGAGTTCAAGTGGTTCTGATCTGTAGCCAGGCCCAGCTTCAGTTTTCTCAGTTTGTTTCTTTTTTTGTGATTGTCTGAACCTGAATCTCAAAGGAAAATTCAGGCTGTTAAACCCATTTGGATCAAAACCAGAAATGAGGCACTGAGGACCAAAACCACTGAGTTACTGCCTGGCTTCATGCTTACTAACTACCCTCCGGATAGAGTGGTCATTAGCTCAGCTCAACTCAGCTTTGGTAGCAGAAAAAACCCCCATATCATCCAAGAACTCATCTTTTGTGTGTTCCCTATGGGACAAATCAGACAACTAGTGCAGCTTCAAAAATCAGTGGCCCCAATTCTAAATGTCCAAAATCCCAGGCCAACAAATACGCTCAGGTCTCTCGTTCAGCACTGTGGGCTAGGTTTATGGCCACCTGTCTGATATTATTGACATAAAGCTGTTTTAAGAATCTGATTCATGTCTTGTGTTCTGATTGTAAAAGCATTTTATTTCCGTCCTTGTAAAGCAAACTTGTAAAGAAGTTAGGTTGCTGAGCTCTGAGAAGGTATGCAACAATGTTAGGATGGATAATGGTTTATAAACCAGCCCCACACAGCCTTCGAGACTTTAAAACCTACTTTTAAAACTGCAGGAGTTTTCCTGCCTCCTGCTAAGAAACAAGCTTAGCAATTTCCACTGGTTTTCTTCGCCTGGTTACTGACATCAACCCACCAAACCTCAGAGTGTTGCGTCCACGCACAAAATGTGAAGACCTTTACGCTGGACCTCTTCAACCATCTGTTCTGGAAGACAAAATAAGGCACATGCTCCATGCATGCTCCAGAAGTGCAGATGCCATTGACTTGCTACTGCAGATTAAGGGCTCTACAGAGCCCTAAGATTTCACCCTGGATGATGAGTACAAGTGTGGGATCAGCACAGGTATCTGGGGAATAGCTCCATCCTGCTTGAAGTAATTCGAACTCATTGAATGGTATGTGAGCAGACATCATTTACTTGTCTCAGAGAGGGGCTCTCCCTTATGCATCCCCTTCACTGAGGGAGAGGGCAATGAAATACTAAATTCTAAGGTGCCTTATTGACCCTGTATGTGCAGTGGACTCTGCTGCCAGGGGGCCTTTCCCTATAGTTCCAAAGGGGTAGCCATGTTAGTCAAACACACAAGGAGTCCTGTGGCACTTTTAAAGACTAACAACTGTGAGAGGATCTGTAGTGTGTGTATAGATCAGCTTGCCCTGTTCCCCCCTCTCCCGCCTTGTATCCCTGAATTTTGCTCCATCTTTTGGATGAAATGTGAGACGTCGAACAAGCTGCCTTGGTTTGAGGCAGAACCCAGGAATCTGTTGTGTCCTCCAGGGATGAATCCCAAACTAGTCCGCGGGCATCTCATCCTAAATCTCATCCAAAGCTGGACTTGACACAACCGCTGGAAACAGGAGGAATGGAGGGTTTTACTCAGAAGGTGCTGTGCAGCTGTTTCCTTCCATCTGCAAACATTAATTTAGCAGTAAAAGAGGTGGTTTAGCATCATTAGCCCTACTTCATGGATGAGGAAACACACAGGAAGGCAGTGACCGCCTGCTCGAGGTCACACAGCAAGTTACTGGGAACAACCCCCCGATTTCTTGATCACTAGTCCTGTGCTACTCTTTCTCGCTGCACCAAAGGCTTATTAGGACTGTTGTACTGTGGGCTGGCCTCTTTAATATGATATCAGGCCAAGGAAGGCAGCTCTTCCTGTTTCCAAGCTTCTTATTATGAGGAGGTAAAAAGGTGTTTCATTCCTAGATGTTCCACTTGCTTCTCTTACCAGCACAGGAGAGCTGAGGCAGGGACTCGCTGCTCAGAACAGGAAATCTGATGTAGCATTGCCCAGAAAGCTCCCAGCTGGGAATTCAAGATACTCGGATCCCACCCAGTTCTCTTTTGCATGGGTTCCCTTTTTCTCCGAGTTGCTAACAGCTCTCTGTCCTGACCCTCTGTGGCTGAGTGCAGTTCTTCTGGTCCAACAGTGATTTTCAGCAGCCAGTGTTTATTTTTATAGTGGAGCCAATGACCAGATTAATCTGATAGTTTATTGTGAGAGTAAAACTATCCAATGTGGAAGTGCCTGGAGGTGAGCTTGCATGGGATAAGGTACATGGAGATCCCTTGCCTCACTCCCGCAAGATCATATGCTTGTGATCAAATCAGTAGAGGTTATTTTTATGTTTGATTTTTCTTGACAAACATTCAATAGAAAAGGATTTGAAAAGGTGATTTATGGGTTATCACAAGGCCTTGGTGTGTGTATGTGGGGGATCTGACCCCAGTGTATAGATGAAGGGGTGGATTATATATGCACTGTCATCTACAACTGGGAGCCAAAAGCTAGCTAGTGAAAACTGCCATAGTTCCATTGTGCTGGTTTACAGCAGCTGGGATCTAACCTTTATTAATAATGGAAATCTACAGTACACTGAGTGCATCTACATTCTCTCTTACATGGTGTGTATTTAAACACACACACACACACACACACACACACACACACACACACACACACA
>ML685764.1:27157744-27205004 GCA_007922175.1 Pelusios castaneus
ACACACACACACACACACACACACACACACACACACACACACACACACACAGAGCTGACAAATTCAAAAGGGGTAGCTGTGTTAGTCTGGTTCATCAAAATAAGCAAGGAGTGCCATATAAACACAGTGATTCAGATCCTCAAATGATGTCAGGTCATGTCTTTGGGGCAGTGGAGTCATGCTGCTTCATACTAGCTGAGGATCTAGCCTAGTACAGACACATGCACATGTGTAGGTGAAGAAGAGCAGTGTGGCTCGAAAGCTTGGCTCTCTCTCATCAATGGAAGTTGGTCCAATAAAAGACATTTCCTCACCCACCTTGACTCTCTCTGTAACATACCCCCATTCACCTCTGCAGTGATTCTAGGGGTGAAGATACCACAGTGACTGATGTGGCATAAGACCCTGAATAGAATGGAATTTCAAAACATGTAACTGTGTCTGCTTTATAAACTTTGGGATTTTTGTTTTATAGAAGCTGTCAAAATCTGCTCCAGGTTGAAGCCTATTTTACTGACATGGAGCCTGATCTTCAGCAGTACAAGCAGCACAGCTCTACTGAGTTGAGTATCTAGCCCAAAGTCTGAGCATCAGACCCTGCACTTCATCATGCTGTTGATACCATCAGAAGTTCAGTCGTGTCAAATGAGAGTATGGGAGAAGTAGACCCCAAGCTTAGAAGCAAATTAAAAAACAAACAAAAAAGACTCAAATACATAAATAAAAATAATCAATTTAGCTGTCCATTTGTGGGTGGCTTGTTTTTGTTTTTTTGTTCTTTCTATGTTGCATTTACTAGCAGTATAAAAAAGAAGCAGACAAAAGCTTGATGTGGTAATTGACATTTAGGCCAATACCCAAGGGAATCAGGTCAGACCAGATGACTCCCTTCTGGATTTATAATCTATGGATCCATTTCACCTTAGATGTCTGCACATCAGGGCTCATTGACACCAGTGCAATATGTGAGCCAAAAGGGAAGCAGAGATGGAAGGGAAGAGTCACAGATCCTCAAATCAACATGAATCTACACTCCAAATGCTTCTTAGAGTCACTTATCTGTCTTTCACTTTCTCGGAGAAGATATCATATTTGATGTTTGCACATCTCAAGCCTTCTTACTGCTTAAATCTCAACAATCAAACAGGCTGTAGGTGATTCCACACATAGCAATGCAGACGATACAGTGGTCCCGCTCCGTTTCTTTCTAACTTACAGTGTTGGAGTTGTCTATTTGTTCCACTCAGACGCTGGGCACTCCATGTGCTGAGACGTTTATGCATTTTTATTAGAATGGGTTGTAACTCTTCAGGTGAAAATGGGTTTTTCAACAAAATGAAAATTTGCTTGGGAAAATGTCAGAGGATGCTCTCAAAAATCAGAAAACACCAAAACCATTTTTTAAATAATTGGCAAACCCAATTCTTTTCAATTTTAAACTGAAATCTTCATTTTTCAGAAAAAATAGACAGAAATGGAAAATATTTTCATTTATTTTTCATATAAAGCAGGGGTGTCAAACATGAGGCCTGAACCTCTTCCATCCAGCATGTGATTGCACTCGGTGGAACAGAGAGAGAAGTCTCACATATCCAACACTCCGGGATGCCGCGAGAGTGTCAGGTCTCACGACATCACAGAACAACGGGTTTGTGAGACTGCGCTCCACAAGACCACACTCCCTTCCAGAGAGAGAGAGCGCAGTATCACAGAGAGCAGTTTCGCATATACAGCACTCCGCGATGCCATGAGAGTGCCCTAGTATTTTGATTGATGGTATGTACGGCCCACTTGAGGCACATTTAAGTCATATCTGGCCCGCCACAGCAAATAAGTTTGACGCCCTTGAAAAGAATCATCATTTCCCAACTAGCTCTCCAGATTTTACATAAAATCATCCAATAGCAGGCCAGATTACCCAACACAGCCCCACTGAAGTTAGTGGAGCTGATTTACACCAAGTGAGGATTTAGTGTAATGCCTGTCACTGAATTATCTAGGTGCTCTTTGTGTTAGATTTATTTCCTTGGGTTTTGTGATTCATTTTTCCTTCCGTTTCAGTTCATGTGATTTTACACCTCTCGAGTTTTAATGTCTCTTTGGGGCTTGTTTGTTTGAACCTGATGAGGAAAAGGAAGGACTCAGGAAGGAAATTAATGAGTTTTGATCAGTTCAGCTTAGATAAAAACTGCAGTGATTTAGAGACTGGAAGCGGGTTTTTTTTTTTTTGTCATACAGATTTCATTTAAAAAGACGTTGTAAAGTGTAAAAGAGGAATTATTATTGTTATTCATTTATATTACAGTACACCCGGAGGCTTCTATTACAATCAGGAACTGTACATACACATTGAGAGACACAGTCACTGCCCCAAAGAATCTAAACGGCCAAAACAGACAAAGAAAACAGAAACAGAGACAGAGACAAAAAGGGGAAATGACTTGTCCAGCATCACAGAGTGAGTAGGAGACAGATTTTGGAATAGAACCCAGGAATCTTGGCTCCATTGAGTGAGATCTGGTTTACACCATAAATATCATGGGAATTGTTATTTTTCTGTAATCTTTCACTCATGTGGAAGTGCCTCCATAAATAGCCTCGTTCCAAAGGGGTAGCCGTGTTAGTCTTTTGCAGAAAAACAAACAAACAAACAGAGTCCTGTGGCACTTTTAAAGACTAACAGATTTATTTATAATAAATAGCCTGAGGATTAAATGCACTGGCTTGTCCTTCCCTTTCTATGTATTTTGTCCCCATATGCCATTTTGCCTTACTGGGGTATTTCAACCTGGTGATTTTGTACTCTCCTCTTATCTGCATCCCCCCAGAAGAGTTCAATAAAGACAGAGGTGTTCTGGGGTCTAGTTCCCCTTACCCTCAGCCAGAGACACAGAATGTGAGCACCAGCTGGAGAAGTGGTAGGCACTGCAAAGATGCCACATTTGTTCGCCAGGCCCCGCGGTGTCGATAGGAGAAATTTGTAAGTAAGGAGAGTTCAACCGTTAGAGGGCAGCAGAGCCAGAAGGAACTCAGCTGTTGCTCCCTTTAAAGTCAAAATCCATTCCTGGCCTCCTGTTATATCATATCATGTGTTTTGGGGAGGGAATTTGTCCCTGTGCAAAAGTCCAGCATGAGACCTAGATTAAATTGGAGTTAAATGGCACCTCCTGCTAATTTCTGCACAGGGATGGACTTTGGTCTGGGAGTGGTACCTCTGGAGCAAGAAACCAAGAGTAGCCATGGGGTGTTTCTCTTAAAATCCCCCTCCCTTCCCATTTGAAGCAGGGAGATCTACTTTTTTCCATTTCCCGTATTAATCTCTGGACAACAAAGCCACTGTGTTCAAGGGGTCAATTTTTTTCTCAGCCCTGGCCTTTTTCCTGCCAGCTCTTTAGAAGAGCAGAGACCATTCTGAGGGTGGAGTGGGTGCCATCCACAGGGCGATTAGGCCTTTTCCAGTGGTGGTATTTTCCTAATGCCTTTTGCCATGCATGAAACATATATTCCTAAGAGCTGATGTAAGGAGCAGTCTGAGGAAGGCACGCAGCTGTCCTGCGAGAGGCATTCCGATTTCATGATGAAGGGCACGGTACAAAAAAGCTGAACAGAATATCTAAATGTCCCTGATCTTTACCACAGGGGCCTGTGCTCTTTAAGGGCTATCAGGTCTTTTCTGTGATCATAGCTATAGCCCCAACCCTGATTCCAGTGAGCAATAATTGCTGCTGCTTTCTTCACCTTTGAAAAATTAGACAAACCCCACCCCCTGCAAACAAAACACAGAGCTGCTTACCCCAGATGAAGAGCTTTTATTTTATGGTCTGTCACAGATCTCTTCCCCCTGAGGGGATGCACTGAGGTTTAACTACATCCTGACACATACATTCTTCCCCCGTCACGGGGAGAGCCGCGTGAACCTTCAGAAATGTTTTATAACTTTATCATGCAGCCTGAGGAATTCCAGCCTCTGTCACCCTAACAGTCTCATGTGTTCAGAACCTGCTCCCCTTTCAGCCGCTTTTGGGGGACTACTTTCCTTTCTCTCTCTAGGGCTCCCCAACCATGGGATGACATGAGGCCCCTTCTCCTGTTAGATCTATTCCTCTGATTTTTGAGTCAGCTCAGCCAGGTTTTGTTGGGCTATTCTAGCCATCTCCTGCTTCTGAACAGTTTTCCCATATTCCTTCCTCATCTGGTTTAGCACCCGGGGACTCCCCAAACTTCCCTGACCCTCTGCTGGCCATTCCACCCCAACTCTTAGTTGCACTGCTGGTGAGGAAGGGTATTCAAGACTATTCCAAAGCTATCTCTGGGACTCTCTTGTTGATTTTGCAGCCCTGTTTGATTTTCTCCTTGAACTACTCCTTCCCCCTGAGTTCTCAAGTCTTTCCTCTGCCCCCTACAAGAACTGTTCAGATAATAGGATGTGAGCAGTAGTGCCAGAGTTATGCCAGGCTCACTCCTCGTTCCCTCTTCTCAGCGTGTCTCTCATTCTCTCCACCTCTTTCAGCTCAAACGACAGATGCAGACATGACTTTATGGGGCTCTTCTGGCCACTGAGAAGCCCTCCTTGTTTAGGTTTCTCATTGTTAGCCGGAGCAGCCTGTCTCAGGAAGTTGGGAAGCCTGTGATGTTTCTCTCTCCGTTGCTCCCAGCCATGCTGTGCATCTGCGGCCTAATAACTGCTCTGCTTTTTCACTGGGCATATCATAACTTTTTACTATTATTTTTATGATGTCTTAAAAGCCAGAGTTTCTGGGTTAATTGGCTTATCTGCCTTGTTCGTGGGCACAGCTGTCTCCAGTGGTCATCTTGCATTCCTGCTGAATCCTGAGCAGGAACCTGCCCAGCTCAGCTCCCAGTTATACTCACTATCACCCTGGACCTTTCACAAATGCAAACTAACTGCATATAGATACGTTGTTCTCTTATTTCAGACAACCCATGAGTTCACGAGGGTCTCATTAAAGCTAGCAGAGGAGCTGTGTGACTGGTATAAACTTGAGGACCTCTTGATTGCTTCTTCTTAAGTACTCAGAGGTTCGGTTTTCATTTTTAATTCGTAGACAGATCTGGGGCTCATGAAACTGAGAGGAAGACAATGCTGGTTGGATTCAAACATAGTGCTTGCAGAGTCCATGCAAACTGTGATCCACTGCCTCTTCCAGTGTACCTCATTCCTTGCTTGCAGTCCTGCCTGCTATCTCAGCCTCAGGCCTCTTTTTCATACTCAACTGTGCAGCAACTTTTATGATGTGCACAAAGGAGGGGTAACGAACCAACCCATCGGTCATTATGATTCGAGGCAGGACAGAACAGCAGTCAGAAAAGCGTCAAGTGGAGTGCATATCGGTCACAGGCTCCTGGTTGGAAAGGGATATTTAGGCTACAATACATCTCCGGAAGGTCTCCCCATTTTTCCTGTGCTCTCCTCTCTAGTCAGGGCATGCTCTATTGGTGGCTTCCTCACTGAAGTGGTTTGAAAAGCCGTAGGTACCATCCAAGCGTTACTGTCTTCTATGAAAGCGCTTAAAGGCTTAAGAAGGACTTAAGAGGTGCATGGGCCATATTCTAATCCTCTGTATAGGAATAAATTTCACTCAATATGCATTAAATCTCAGAGCCACAAGCAGCTCTGGTGTAAGCCAGTGATTTCAGCAACAGGGCCATCTTTGGGGGGTGGGGAAGGCGAGTGGGCCAACTGCCCCAAGCCCTGCTATTACATGGACCCTGCACTGCCCTGCGCCGCTGCCCCCCCACTGCTGTGCTTTGCTCCGCTCCTGCCCTGCTGCCTTCAGAGGCAAGGGGCAGGGTGGGAGCACAAAGCCTGGCCTCTGGGCCAGCTCTCCCTGCCCCCAGGGCAGAGCATGTGGCCCAAGGGAGGGGCGGGTACACGGGGCCCAGCCTCTCTGGGCTAGCCCACCTGGCATCCACCCAGCGCGGGGGTGGGCCAGGGCCCCCATAGGCCAATTGACCTTGGACCCTGCCCTCCCCAGGGATGGCCCTGTTCAGCAATGCTATTCCTCTTCAGATCTTCGAAGTATCTTCATACCACTAAGAATCTCCATCCTTAAAAGTTTTTAAGGTGAGGCTTGACAGAGCCCTGGCTTGGATGATTTATTTGTGGTTGGTCCCACTTTGAGCAGGGGGTTGGACTAGATATTTCCCGAAATCCCTTCCAACCCTCATCTTCTATTATTCCATGACAGCATGGATCAGTCTAGCCTACGATCCTTGCCATTTCCTGGGCATTGACTACTTTTCATTGCTGCATCTTTAAAGCTGTGTTTGGTAGGCGAAGGAGGTGCAACTAGAAGACAGCTTTCAATTTTCTAGTCTCATTTAGCAGCTGGCACCTAGGCCGCACAGTGATGGGCATGGTAGAAATGCAACAGATAATAGACAGCAGCTGTAGTGATACAAAACCCTGGTGGTTTGGCCCCAAAATGAATAAATGGTGAGCTTGCTGAGGTTGGGAAATGTTCTGAATGGGATGATATCCAGTTTTCCCATCACAAGCGGCCTTTTCAGTGTTTCCATGAAGACTCCATCATGAGACCCACTTCTTACAGGCTTTTTCCTGATGCCAATGTTGCCCAAACACATGGATGATCGTCATGGTACATCACATAATTGACTGGGCATCTTAATTGGCCAAAATCTTTTCGGTAGCATTTTTAATGGTTAGCTTTTATCACTGGGGAACAACAAACCCCCGTTGTCAGTCATCAGCTCCTGGGCGCTTGATGCTTCAGAAATGGAAAGAATGCTGTAAAAAATGCAGGCAGAGAAGAGAGATGAGTACAGGTGAATAAAGACCAGAAGCATTTTTCCTGCTGATTAGCCAGTTAACCAATTTTTTACCTTTCCCATTGGCACAGTTCACAAAAACATCAATGACTTACCCTCTCTGGAGGGATCATTCCCCCATTAAATAAACTTTCTGCACATTCAGATTATCTTTATTATGCGAGTTCCATAGGTATATGGGTCACTGAGATGTGGTGCACTCCTCACACTTGCCCTGAAGGGGTTAACGTAGGCCAGATGGGCCAATTAACCTAGGAGGCTGTGAGGAAAGCCCCAATTAAGGGTAGCTCACGGGTGTGAGAACAGTTGGAGCTCCTATTAAATGAGGGCGATTGTAGCAGGCAGAACAGTGCAGGGAGGAAGGTTGCAATCACTCTCCCTGGGACAAGGCAGAGAAAGAGGTCTGGAACCAAGAGGAAGGGATTTTCTAGCAGACCAAGGAGACTGGGGTGTAATTAGAAGAGTGGACAATGTAAGCCTGAACAGGTAAGGCAGAAAGGCCCATGGCAGAACAGACAAGAGAAGAGATAGGGCCCTGGGCTGGAACCCAGTGAGGGTGTGGGCCTGGGTTTTCCTACCAGCCACTGAACAGGTAGCAAAGTCTGGGCTGTAAACTCAAAGCCCATCCCGGATCATTTGTTCTAGCCTGGAGGGAGTGGCCCAGCCAGGGTAGTGGAGTTAAGGACTGCTCAGGCTGGTGTGGGAAATTTGATAGAACATCAGAGGGGGAAGACCTCTGAGAATTGACTGGAGGGCTAAGCCAGAAAGATGAGGTGCTGTGGCTCCTGAGGAGCAAGATGAGGGCTGGCAAAATGGGCCGTGAACCCACGAGAAGAGGATGTTGGGCTGGCAGGGCTAATGCCCAGATGTGGACAGAAGGAGGCGCTCCAGCGGTGAGTAGATATCACAGTAACAGTCACTTAATTTATATAGTACATTATCCTACCACCAGCTGGAATCAGGGCACCTTGGTGCTAGGTGCTGTACAAACACAGAACAAAAATACAACCCCTGCCTCAAAGTGCTTACAATCTAAGTATATAGCAACTTTCATCCTCAAAATGAACCCATTTTTGCTGAAGGGTGGCAACTGGCATGTTGCACAAGAGGGGGAAGAAGGGACACACTGGCAAATTAGAAATACATGTACAAATATCCAAAGAAGGGCCAGACTTGTAAAAATTACTAGAAAGGAAGGGTAGGGAATAAACCAGCATTTTACAAATTTTTAAAAATAGACAAAATTGGCAGAGAAATATTGATTATTTATCTATCGAAGGACAAGTCACCATGGTAAGTTGTTGCTAAAAGAGTCTTTAAGCAAGTTTTGTCAATGTCCCTTTAAGGGATTCCATGTTGCCCGGGTACCCCGCATCTGTCATCTGAAAGGACGTGGGACTCATTGTTGCAACTGCTCAAATTAAAAGCAGAACCCTAGTGTGTGTTTGCATTGGTTCCTGTTGTCTTTAATAAAATGTTAAACTCCTAGGAAGCGTCTTCTTTCCGTGCCAAGCACTGTCCGCCGTCAGGCTGGGGCCACCAGTGCAATCCTATTGTCAGATTTCTCGTTCCCATTCGCGTTCATGAGAACAAGGAGGGTCTTTTATTCATTAAGTCTGGAAAGTTTTGTCATGTGATGCTCAGTGCAGTAAGCCTTTCGGTTCAGAGCAGCAGCCCTTCCATCCTGTGTTTTCATAGTCTCTGCTTGGCCTCAAACAGGGCTCGCCACTTCTGCATGGTGAACCCTGGCTGTCTTCAGTCTTTTCAACACAGCCATAGGAACCTCAGCTACCTGCTGTTACGGGGTTCATACAAGGCCTCTTTCTGTTCCAGGCCAGATGGGTATTGCACCCAGAAGGACCAATGCAAAACCCTACATTCAAACACACTTGACCTTTGAGGGGGTTGACATCCAAACCTTGATCTGGATCCAGAGTTTGCAAACTGATCCCTTACTGAGCAGGTAGCAGGGTCTCTTTTACCATAGAGATTAGCAGAGGCTTTGTCTGAATTGGATTTCTTTATAGTTCAAGAGTTTTAACCAGCAAGAATAACAGCTCCCATAGATTCAGAGCTTTTTAAATCCAAAGGGAGCATTGTGATTAGCTAGTCTGCCCTCTTGCATAACATAGGCCAGAGAATTTGCCCAAGTGGTTCCTGCAATATAGTTCAATAATTTGAGGGTGTCTTTTAGAGACACATGCAAAGACCAATTCAGAGACTCCAAAGATGAAGAATTTACCCCTATCCCTTGATAATCTGACAACAGAGTCCTGTGGCACTTTTAAAGACTAACAGATTTATTTATCGCATGAGCTTTTGTGGGAGAAAATCCCACTTTGTCAGACGCTTTGAAGATGGGAAAGTTACAGAATGACGAAGTGGGATTTTCTCCCACGAAAGCTCATGCGATTAATAAATCTGTTAGACTTTAAAAGTGCCACAGGACTCTGTTGTCTTTCTACAATAGACTAACACGGCTACCCCTTTGGCCCTTGATAATCTGTTCCAGTGCTTAATTACCTCAAATAGAAAGTACAGGCTTTTTCTACAAGCTGAATCAAGAGAGAGGTTAGTTTGATCTCTCTCTGTGAAATAAACACAGTTAACTTCATATATGGCAGGAAAAGCTGTGAGATGCCCCTGCAGCTAGGATCCAATATGATCTCTTCTTCTAAGCACTGCACAGTTCCAGGGTCCTGAGTCTACGTTATTAGCCACCAGGACATGCAAAGGTTTGCAGCATTTATAGACTCCTGGTCCCAATGTGTGATACCAGCCCGGTAGTTGAATGGAATCCCCTGGCCAAATGTTATGCTAAATTAACAGTGTTTATGACAGCGCTAAAGAAATACTAACTCAGTGTCCACTGGGAAGAGTCCCTAAAGGAGACAGATGCTGCCAGCATCACTCCGGCTCCTGAGATATGTAAACGTGAAGGTCTCTGAGCTTAATGGAAAAGCATTGCAACAAATGAAGCATTCAGACTAAGAGAGGGATAATAATTGATTCTGAAGGGGTCCAGGCCCACCCACTCAAGAGCCAGGCTCAGCTCGCACAGGCAGCTCTGAAGAACTCTTTTCAATACCTTTGGGAATGCACTGAAAGGTGGTGATTAGCAGATTCTTTCACCCTGGCCCCCTTTCAGGCCCCATCCATAACAAGCTCCTTTGCTGTCCAATGAGTTGGTGGCTCCCCCCACAATGATCACACTTGCACCCCTTCCTGCACACTGCTCAGCGACAACTCTTGGTGAAACTGATGAGGACCCAGCACTTCCCATCAGTGGGGCCAATCCAGGCCCAGCTCTTTGCAAAATATTTATTGATCAAATTTTACTAGCCTTGGCATTGCTTTGAACTTTAACAAGACGGGCTCCTGGAGCATAGCACTTGGGGCTGTAAACATGGATGACAAGCAGTATCCAGTGCCTCCATCACTTCAGAAAACAATGTTCCCTTCAAGGGGAATAATAAAGATGGTGACTGACACCAAGGAAGAAAGAAAAGAAAAGCAACCTCCCAGCCCCACTACGATCCAGAAGCATGGGCTCAATGAGAGCACAAAGGGTTCCTTTCAATTTCCCAAACAATTTCCTAAGCAGACCTTTCTGTCTGGAATTTATTAGTGTTTCACAGACCAAGAGGAAATGGTGATTTTGGGGGTCCTGGTCTAATGGAAGGGGCGGAGTCAGCATCAGGACTTTCCTTTTGTAGCTGCACGGCAGATAAACCACAGAGGAAGCGTCTAAGGGACACCAGCCCCGCTTTCTTGGCAGGCAGCGTCTCCTGAATTAAGAGGAATCTCTTTTTGCAGGAGTTATGAAAATGAAGAGGATTTGGGGAGTGAAATGAAGGAATTTCTTCTCTCTGGATAAGGTCACATCGAAAAAGGGCTTCTTCTCTCCTTAATGAGTCATGGGTCTTTCATCCCCACCGGGGGAATTTATTTATTTTGCTTTCCTCCCTGTGGTTGGATGGGTATTCTCTGCAATGCCCCAAACAGCATAAAATTCTGCCCCTGTTGCAGTTCTCAGGTCGACCCCTCCCTGTGCATATACCCACTGGGCAGGCCACAAACCTTAATGAGTTCATCCTCACAGCAAAGCATTGTTATCCCCATTTTACAGAGAGAGAAAATGGGGAAGAGAGAGACTATGTGACTTGCCAAGGTCACACAGGTAGTTTCGGGCAGAGGAAGGGATTGAATCCAGATCTCCTTCATCACAGGTCAGGGTCTTCACCCCCAGACCCATCATACCTGCCTGTGTGAGGCTTGGCAGGTGTGAGAACAGGGTGCGCCTGAGACACCATCTTTTCTGAGTACCACATCCCCCGATACCGTTAGCCCAGGTTTGCAGGATGGGGGAATGACGGGATCCAAAGCAGCAATGGCCCATCTGAACCTAGATGCAAGTCATATGAGACTGGATGATCACTACAAGCTACTGTGGGCTCTCCCTCCTCCTGGGCCTCATGAGGTGAGGTTGAGCGGAGGTTTGGGGTTCCATGCAGGCCCACTCAGAGGTCAGGCTGCAGCTGCATGCTCACATGTCCTAGTCTGTAATGTTGCTGGGTTCACCTCAAACTGAGAATGGACTGCCCAGGCCGTAGGCCTCCTGTGGGGTGTGAAGTGGAGTAGATGGGAGGGCACAGCTCCAGAAGTGCGGTGACATGTGGCTAAGACACAAAAGGGTGTGCTCAGGATGTGGTATTTCTAGTATCCCTGCCATGATTGTCCTTTGTCCCACCAGGCACATGCAACCCCCTTCTCTCTTCCTCATGCTCACAGGACTGCTTTCCCACTTACCAAGCTTCATGAGCCCCATACCGTTGCACACCACATGGTGGGCCAGCACTCAGCCCAGGGTGGGCTGTGAAAACCCAGATTTCTGGCTTCAGAATTGACCTTGAGGACTTCTGCTTCTAGGGGACCTTGGGTCTGGGATTAGAGGATGGTCATTGTACCGTAAGCATTTACCTGCCAGGGGCCTCCTGCAATGGGATAGGCCTTGGCAAAGCCTTCTTCCCTTCAGGGAAGGCTAACCACAGCAGGTTCAGCCTGAAGCCATGAGCAACAGGGCTCTGTGCAGACTGGACTGCTCAAAGATGCAGGAAGGAACTCAGCACCTGGCTCCACCCACTCCCGTCTCCCCAACCCTCCTAGTCCCACATGGTTCCTTCGTCCTGCTGGCACGAATATGCTGTAAACGGATCCAAAACTTGATCCTCAGTGAATGGTAATTGTTAGCCAAGGGAAAAACAAACCCAGGGTTTGACCTCAAATCATATTGAAATAGTCTGGCCTTTGTGGAATCTTTGGCTTCTGTGAAATCCAATCTGGCTGCAGATTCTTGGCATTTTTCATCAAATATGGCTCATCTGTCACTCCCTTTGATTCTGATTGAAATATAATTTGTTTTACAGGTAGGGAGAACAGCATGTCTGAGGGCAGCGGCGGGGTCAGATCCGGGCTTTTACTGTTTAGTCTGCAAGGTCATCCATCGCAAAGGGGAGTTCTGTTGAGTTTATTTCCATCATTTCTCTTCCTTTTATTTTTAAATGGGTTTGCTTGGGGAAATCCCATAGCAAAAAAGCATTTTGGATCTGCGCGCATACATCCTGTAAGGGTCCCAGGCTGGTTAGCGAGGTTTCCTAAAACAAAAGTGACATTGGTGTTCATGATGGACCACTAGCAATTCCCAGAGAGAGCAGATATCTCTGCCAAGACGCTGAATCATAGAATCATAGAAACTGGAAGGGACCATGAGAGGTCATCAAGTCCAGTCCCCTGCACTCATGGCAGGACCAAGTACCCTCTTAAACCATCCCTGACAGGTGCTTGTCTAACCTGCTCTTAAAATCTTCCAATGATGGAGATACCACAACCTCCTAGGCAACTTATTGCAGTGGTTAATCACCCTGACAGGAATTTTTTCCTACTATCCAACCTAAACTTCCCTTGCTGTAATTTAAGCCCATTGCTTCTTGTCTTATCATTGGCGGGTAAGGAGAACAATTTTTCTCCCTCCTCCTCATGACAAACTTTTAGGTACCCGAAAACTGTTATCATGTCCCCTCTCAGTCTCCTCTTTTCCAGAGTAAACAAACCCAGCTCTTTCAATCTTCCCTCATAAGTCAAGTATTCTAGACCTTCAGTCATTCCTGTCACTCTTCTCTGAACTTTCTCCAATTTGTCCACATCTTTCCTGAAATGAGGCACCCAGAACTGGACACAATACTCCAATTGAGGCCTAATCAGGGTGGAGTAGAGCGAAAGAATTACTTTTTGTGTCTTACAATAATTCTTAGAGTGGAAGAATTACTTCTCATGCTTACTTACAATATTCCTGTTAATATAGCCCAGACTGGTGTTTGCTTTTTTTGGAATAGTGTTCCATTGTTGACTCATATTTATCTTGTGGTCCACTATGGCACCCAGATCCCTTTCTGCAGTACTCCTTCCTAGGCAGTCATTGCCCATTTTGTATGTGTGCAATGGATTGTTATTTCCTAAGAGGAGTACTTTGCACTTGTCTTTATTGAATTTCATCCTATTAACCTCAAATCATTTCACCAGTTTGTCCAAATCATTTTGAATTGTGATCCTATCCTCCAAAGCACTTGCAACCCCTCCCAGCTTGGTATCATCGGCAAACTTTATAAGTGTGCTCTGTATGCCATCATTTAAATCATTGATGAAGTCCCTCTTTGCAAGGTCAGCCTGTTATTCTAACCCTGATCCCTGCATAAATCTGGCAGCCCTGGCCAACACTATTTCTGGGTCCAGCACAGCTCAGCCAAAGAAGATACCCACAGCTATTTCATTCCTTGGCGCTGCACATTCAGCTCTGCCAAAGCACCACAGTCCTGTCCCCATTTCTAACCACTGCCATCTCATACTGGCATGGCGACTGTTGACCTTATTCTAGTAGACTTATCTGACGATACACACACACGTGTGCACACACAAACCCATACATTTATATTTCCATATGCGGAGAGATTAGAAAGACTAGGGCTGTGCAGCTTGGAAAAGATATGACTAAGTAAGGGACATGATAAAGGTCTATAAAATCATGACTGGTGTGAAGAAAGTGAATAAGAAATTGTTATTTAGTCCTTTGCATTACACAAGAACCAGACTCACCCAATTATATTAATAGGCAGCAGGTTTCAAACAAACAAACAAACAAACAAACAAACAAACAAACAAACAGAAGAACTTCACACAATGTACAGTCAATCTGTGGAACTCATTGCCAGGGGCTGTCATGAAGGGTAGAAGTGTCTAAGTGGGTTCAAAAAGGGACTAGGTAAGTTCGTGGAGGATAGGTCCATCAATTCCAATAGTCAAGATGGTCACGGATACAACCCCATGCTCCGAGTGTCCCCATATGAATGAATACTTTTATACAGTTGAGTTGGTTTTTCTTCCAGCCTGTAAAAGTGATCCTGATATCTGAAAACACAACAGTCCTTTGTTCAGATTTTAAGGAGACAAACCCTTCATTATAGTTTTTCTCCTTTTTCCATCACAGATACCAACAGCTCTTGAGAGAGGCTACAGTTCTGGGGGCTCCCCTCTCTACACTGACAAGGCAGGAATCTGGCACGCAGGAATCCTGACAGCCAGACCCAGCCTTCCAGCACTTAGTGTTGCTAACTCTCATGACTTTAGCACAATTCCGTGTTTCTCATGAAGCCACAGCTCCGGTAGTCATGAGAAGGATTATGTGAAAACCTCAGCTTGCATTTAAAAATAGAAATAAGTTCTGTGCCCACACAGAAAGCTTGGCCTCAGTAACCCTCAGGGCTCAGAAAGCAGGAGGCCAGTTGAAAGAACCCAATTTTAAAAAAAAACCTCATGATTTTTCAGGCAATCTTATGATTTCCTTCGCCATGATTCATGATGCTCGAACACTAGCTATTGCTTCCCCTCCGGAAAAAGTAAGATGCAGGGAAGTAGTGGATTGGGCTGTGGCTTTGGATCCCTAAAGTGAAAATTTTGTAAAGTGTTTCTGTTTCATTTGAAAATTTTACCCTAAATGCCCAGCTCAGAAGATGCTTCTATGACCCACTGGTAACTGTATGTTACAGGTGCCCTTCTGCACCTAGTCCACACAGACTGGCCAGCCACCAGGGTCCCCAAGGAGGGGCGAGGCTACAGGGGCAACTTGCCCCAGGCCCCCACCACAGAGGGGACCCCCTGCCCTGGCCTCTGCCTCATGACTTGTATGTATGGAACAGTGAGGGGGGCCCTCGCATCAAATCTGCCCCAGGCCCCCTAAGTCCTCTGGGGGGTCCTGCCAGCTACAGAGGATTCGCTCTGTCGCAGATCATCCTTTTGGCTCTGGAAGTCCCTAGTTCAGTCCTCGGTGTGTCATCCAAGAGGACAGCCGTGGCTGATAGGTGACTGACATCTAGATGTTGCTCTCTTTGCAATCTGCTCTGGGTTCTGGCAAGACACTCATCACAGCTTGGAAGATTTTCTCAAGGGCGAATCACAGAAAATAACAATTCCCTTCCGGGCCACCACTTCCCACAAAACACCAGGCTGGGTGGACACGTTACTAGTCTCGATGCCAAAACAGGAATGTTCTGATGCCAAGAGCCGTGTCTAATTAGCATAAAATGGACACTCCCCAACTCTCATTTCAGTATGGAGATACAGCCAGTTCCCAGAATGCCATGTTCCACCTGTAGCCTACCTGGGATTCTGTAGTGAAAGGGAAGACTGCCGGAGGTGACTCAGACCGGACAGAGCACACCAGACTTTGGCCATCATTGTGAATTGTCTGGCTTAGTTTCCCATGCTGTGATGGTCATTATGAGCTGGAAGGGCAACCCATGGTCACTGGGTGGGTGGTCACATGGGACACACTAGGTGTCCCCTGATCCGCAGAGGATGTGAGTCTCTGAGGGTATGCCTACACTCCACTGTAAACCCAGCTGTGTGGGGTCTGGCTTGTAGGCTCAAAGTTCCCAAGTCTGCACTTGCATGTCTGCACTGCATCGTGAACTGGATGTGCAGTTGCTGGATCTGAGTTTCTCAGCTGTGCTGCTTTACATAGACCACCTGACTCGAGTCAGCAGCTTCTTTGTCCACACTGCATAATGACAAGGCTTGGGCCCTGAAACACAGCAGGACTTGCACTCTGACCACCCGTCAGCAGGTTCCTAGACCCAGGGTCCAGAGTGCGGGCTGACCTGAGTCCAACTGATTTGTGGGTGGTGGAAATGAGTCAGAGCCCGGACTTGGGATATGTCTACACTGCACACTTACAGTGCCACCTAGTAAACCTGGCTCTTTAGCTCGTGCTAGAGAGATTTGGGCTTCCAGGTCACCCGTTCAGTCTCTGTCTATGGCTACACATACCACTTTTAGGTACCAGCTCTGCGTCATCTTTCCCTCTGCACATAGATTTCTCTCTTCCCCAGGGGCAAATGTTCCTATCCCTGCCACATTACTGGATCCCTTCAGAGAGGGCAGATGCCCGACACCAGCCCCCTGTATTTATCTAATGTGTTTACAATTAAACTGAATGTCAAACTGTCTGTGACCATAACAACAGCCGTGAGTCAGTCGTGGGGCAGCAAGGGGTCAAAGGTCAGAACGTTGTTTACTTTAATTTCTTTGAGAGCTTTTTGGGAGATTTTTCCACCCCCTCTTGCTTTATTAAATTCAGATGAGCTGTTCGGGGAGGTTAGATCGCATGTGGTTCAGGGTTGGGGGTTTGTTTTCTTTTTTATAAAAACGTTTGACTTAACTCTTTCTGGACAGTTCCCCCTCTGGGTTTGTCCACTCACCCCATGAGAAATGTAAGCTAAAACTGCCCCCAGGGGAGGGTCAGGCAGATGGGCACCCCATACCCAATTGTCACTTCGGACAAATCAGTGGGTAGTGTGTGGCCCTGAGCCGCCCTGCTGCTGGCCGTGGCCTAAAGCATAGCCGGGGAATGGGCCACTCTCGTTTGTGCAAATGCCTGGTATGACGCATTTCGCAAAATCACTAATCGTTGAGATTAGTGCTTACCTCGTTAGAGGCAGCTACTTCTGGATATAACCCAGGCAGGTGATGCACGCTCCCCACACTCACTGCTTGACCCAATGCACCTCAACCCTGACCTACAGACCCCCTGCTAATCCAGTCATCAGCTCCCCTTCACACAGCTCTGCCCTTGCCCCTGGCTCCTAACCCGCTGTCTCTCTCAGCAATGCCACTCTGGGCTTCTCCTGGATTGATTTTTCCCAGTCCTTCCATCTTGGCACTACAGAACTTCCTGCCCCCTTTCCCCCCAGGGTATGTGGAGAGAGTGGAACTTTAACATTTTTCTCAATGACCTGGAAGAAAACATAAAATCATCCCTGATGGAGCATGCAGATGATACAATAATGGGAGCAGTGGCCAGTAAAAAAAAGACAGGTCATTGATTCTGAGTGATTTGAGTGCCAGGAAACATTATGTATTTTTATGTGGCTAAATGTGACTATCTGTATGTAGGATCGCTGAATGCAGGCCACATATAGCGAAGGGGGTTGTGGCATGAGCTTCCTCCATGTGATGCTGTGACCAAAACGGTTAACGTAAGCCTGGGATACAGATACAGAAACAGAAGCAGAGAGGTTATTTTACCTTTATATTTGACATTGGTGTGACTGGTTCTGGAATCTGGGGTCCAGTTCTGGTGCCCACAATTCAGGTGCTGGGGTGACTTGATTACAAGATCTGCCTGAGGAACTGATATTTGATAATGAGCTCTTCCATCTAGCTGTGAAAGGTGTAGCAGGATCCAGCGGCTGGATGCTGTAGAAAGGTGAAGTCAGGGTGGAAATAAGCTGTGAATTTTTAACAGGAAAGGTGGTTAGCGATTGGAACAGCTTACACCGGGTTGTCATGGTGAACTCTCCATCCTTGGCAATTTTAAAATCAAGATTGGCTGCTCAGGGATTTTTTCAGGGCAGGCCTCTGGCCTGTGCTGTACAGGGGGGCAGACCAGATGATCGGAATGGTCCTTCATGGCCTTGGAATCTAGGACTGTATGGGATTGCTACTGCTGGGGGAGCTTTAAGTGGGGCTGAGTGGCAAAGGGGAGAACATATCTGCTGTTACCTGCAGTGGCATGATGATCAACATAGCTCAGCCAATGTACTCTGCCCCTTGGTGGCTGCTCCCTGTGTCCCCAAACTCCTCTTGTCTACGATACTGCAGTTAAAAATTAGGATGGGCTGACTTTGTGAGCCAAATGGGCAGGGCATTGGCAGAGCTGTGTATGAGAGGACTTGGGGAAGCACCGGAGGAAGCAGGTGAGACTAAGAGAAGAAAGGGGTTGAGCCCATGCTCCCAGCCAAACTCAGAATTCCCCTTGGCCTCAAACTCTGAGGCGCAGGGGCCTGGTGGAAGTTGTGGGCAGGATGCCCTTTGCAGAAGCCTTTGACTTCAGTGCCAGGGGAGCGGGAGAGGACTGGAGTAGCAACCACTGCAGGAATGAAAATGCCAAATGAAAACGGGGAGGAAGGGAAGAATGTGGAAATCTCCCAAAGAACCATCTTTCATTTCCATCAAGTGCCAGGACATTCCAATCCCCATGCCCTCACCTGGCTTTGTACGCACAGCTTCCCTGGCTACGTGCAGGCCCATCCACAGTATCAGGCCTCCTGCTCACTTTCCCCTTCTCTCGAGTCACTCACCTTTCAGGGGCTTTCGTTGCCACCTGGAGAGAAGGTTTCAGCAGCAGGGGGTGGAGCAGAAATGGCTCACCCCAAGTTCTCTCCCTGGCTTCACCTCCCTTTGTTACATCTCTTGTGCTTCTTAAAATATCCTGGGACAGGCCCGGCTCTGCCAGCAAAGCTCTGACTCTCATGGTTCCTTGGCAAAATCTTTACCTCTCATTAAAAAGCTGAGGGTGGCTGGTAACAGGCCAGGGCAAGAGACAGCTAAAAGGCTGTGCGTGAAAGCCAACTCAGTGTCTCCCCACTGGCACCACCCACCCTAGGAGAGACCAGTCTGCTCCTTTGGAATTCGCATGCTCTTCAGCTTCCCAAGCTTCTTGCACCTCTCGGGCATCCAGGTGCCTCTTTGGATTCATCTCAGCCAGGCAGAAACCAAAATGTCCCCTCCTCACCCCAGGTGGTGTCAGAATTACCCAACAGGGATCCTTGGGAGCCTTGTTATGGGAGCCAGGCAGAGGTGAAACCCTCCTGCCAAGTGCCAAAGGCAGCAAGAGCTGGTATCAAGCTCTCTGGTGCCTTGTAAAATAAATAAAAGACTCAAGAGAGGGCACAGAGAGCTCCATCCTGCTGGGCCCGCCTGCCATGGGGCTTATATCTGAATTGATGGCTGCTGTGGACAGCGGCCCATCCTGTGGGGTTTGCACCAGGTTGGCCCCACCTGCAGGCTGGCAGGGAACACAGGCACACCTGCTCTTCTGGAGCCACCAGGCACTAAGAAGCAGTCTGTGATATCTGGAGCACAGGTTATAATGAGCATTGGCCGCACTGAGACCATGGAGTGGACTAGCAGAGGGTGCTGGAGGCCAGGACTGAGGAGTGCCAGTGGGGGAGTGAAGGAGAAGAGCAGCAAAGGGGGCTGCAGGCTGGGCATGAAGGACACTGCCGGAGCTGGGTCTGAGTAGCAAAGACAGACTTGAAAAGCTGTGGGTCATGTTGAGGGGCATCAGCAGAGCTGTCTGAAGCTTGCACGGCTCCTTCCCACATCCGCTCTGTTTCTAGCAAGTGCCATCCAGTCCCCTCCCTCCATTGTTTGTTTTCTACATTCCCCCTTTGCAAAGCTGGCCAGAGCCATGTGTAGGGCTGGGGCGTCCCTTCCCCGAACCCAGTGCTGGGATGGGGCCACTGTGCTGCGTGCCTTGTGCGTGCTGTATTCGCCCCTAACTGATCCAGCATGTGGGAGGCTTTGAACTCCCGTTTTCATCCTTCCTGGCAAAAAAGGTTAGAAACCAGCAGCAGGCTCTCTTGACATGGAGCCTACGTCATAGGGGCGCTGGAGCTGATTTCTGAAGGCGTCTGCTGGGACCAATTTTGTTCAAAGCGCACGGCACGTTGCACTGGTTAGTGGGAAACACAGCATATGAAAAGCAGGTGGAAGGCTATTTGCATGAATGCTGGGTCAAGTGTGGAGAGGGGTGGTGGCGGCTGGGACCTGGACTTATCCTCAGCAGCAGTGATTTGGGAGGATTCTCTCACTAATAATTTGCCGCCACATTTGTAAACCTCTGCACTCTGGCAAATGACAGGCTGTAGGGTGTAGCGTGGTCTCTGACATCTTGGCTTCTTTTCCTGGCTCTGCTATTGATCTTGGACAAGTCACTTCCCCTCTGTTTGCCCTCCCACCCTTTGTGGGTCTTGACTCTTATGGCAGAGCTGGGAGTGCTGCATGTCAAAATGAAACCTCTGCCACAGCCTGAACTGGAGTGAAATATTTAGTAAAAAGCTCATAAATGTGGCAATGAACCAAACACAGTGTTGGGGTTTTGGATGAAAAATGGGTCAATATAAAGTGAATCATGAGCATTCCCAAACTGCCAGTTTTTCAGTGTGTCACCATTATCTCTTGCCATTTTTCGGCTCCTTTCCCTGCTTCTGTGAGAAATCAGAGCTGCTCTGGACTTGGCTCCACATGGAGTGGTGGAAATCAGGGGTAGGTGTCGTAAGTGGGGCACCCAACAGCTGAGACACTCAGAACTAGAGGCCACTCTTGCAAAGTTGGGCCTGTCGAAGTCAGGGGTGCTATAGCAAAACCTTGGGATAAAAACTGGAAGGTAGGGTCTGAAAAAGAGGCCAGGAATCTCTGCTTTAGCCACCAGAACTGTGTCAAGTCATTCCTGGAATATATCTGGGCAGTTCTCAGTCTCCTTACCCCCCTTGGTAAAGGTCCAGAATGCACTGTTATCTCCTACAGAAAATCTAGCTCTGAAAATCCAGCTCATTAGATTTTCTGCTCAGAGTCTGCTAAATGATTTCCAATTTCCTGTCGGGATAGTTTTTAATTTACTTTTAAAGCAGGCTTCAGAGGGGGAGGGGAAAGCAAGGCTAAAATTCAGCACCAGCCACCCCCAGCCCAGTTTTCTTCCTGCCTCTTTGAAGACTGGTGCATTGCACCCCTATACCCTGGAGTTTCCCCCTTTTTCTGCTTTCTGGCCACAAACTTGGTTTCCTATATGATCTTCCTCTCGCTGAAGAGAGAAGGCTAGCTCAGCAAGATCTAAAGTATAGGTCTAGAATCCGCCCTCCGCTGGAGGGTGAAATCATGGAACAACGGCAGCTCCAGATTCAACATCAGCACACAGAGGGGACTATGATCTGAAAAGCCAAAGACTGGGTTTTGTAGCAGATGTACAAAGGAATTCCATGCGACTTGCTGCGCTCTGTTGCATGCTGACTGTGTCTGTGGCTGGATTGGTCACACAGAAGATGCCAGTGCATGGTGGGGGTGGCAATGATACTATCTTTGGCTATATCCACACTGGCAAGTTAGGTCAACTTGAGGAGGCTTAAATTGACCTAATTTAATCCCTGTCCACTCTAGGCTTTCATTAGGTCAATTTAAGGGGCTTCCTTAAGTCGACCTAATGAACGCTTAGGTCGACTTAATAAGAACCGCGGGGTATTTGAACTAACCGTCCTTAGGTCAACCTAACCCTTCCTTCCGTTGACCTAAGCCCAGTGTGGACGCATAAGTCCACTTTCTTAGGTTGACCTAAGGGAAGTTAGATTGAATTACTAAGTCCCGGTTAAGGGAAACCACTTTGTTAAGTCGACTTAATAAGGTTGATTTTAAGTCGACTTAAAGTTGACTTTATTAAGTTGACTTAACAAAGTCGACCTAACTTTTTCTAGCGTAGACATAGCCTCTGGGTTTCAGTCATGCATGGGTCTCAGCCCATCTTCTCGCCAGGGAAGTGGTTGCATCGTGGACACAAAAGTTATAATTGTCACTGGCGGGCAGGCTCAGCAGAGAGGAACAAGAGGCCAGCAATGGGTGGGGAGTCAGGAGATCTCAAGCCAATGGCTAGCTCTGCCAAAGACTCCCTGGATGACTCTGCTCACTTGAGCTCCTTTTGTATCAGTTCCTCACCTGTGGGGTGGCAGTGTCATCTAGTGGGTGAGGTCTGAAGCAAATATTGGGGCACCTGAGTTCAATTCCCAGCCTATGCACTGACCAGCTATGTGACCCTCAGAAATTGCATCACCCTGATTCACTTACTCCGGGTTGTCTAGGGCAGGCTGCTGTGTGGAGAAACAGGACATCACTTTCTATTGCTCTTGATCCACATCTTTTACTGGCTATATAGATGACATTCATTCTGCCACCTGGCGAAGTTCTAACCAGGGAAGCTTGGTACAGCAGTTACCCACCAGCTGCAAATGAATGGATTCTTTAATTCTGGGTGGATGGAAGGGTTTTAGTGAAAAAAATTTCGATAGAGCAGGATCTTTTAAACTGCAAATGGCCAGTGCCGCTAGGAAAACAATAATCCCAAGATTTCTGTGGGGGAAGCCGAGCTCTAGTCTGAGACAACAGTTTGCAAAGATAAAACAGCAGCAAATTTTCCCCATGGTTCACTTTGTAAATCAATGAGTAAATCTAGTGTTGCAAAATCTTCAGTGCCCTTGAAAGGAAACAAGCAAAATGTCAGGGGTGGTTTTGGGGTAGGAGGGGCTTAAATCAATGCAAAGTGGAGCATGTTCTAATCAGGCCTGGGAATGTTGAGACCGATATGGAGTGGGAAGAGTTAAGGTGTGTGTGAGCAGGAGGTACCTTTCATGCTTTAGAAGCCTACCCCACTTACTACATGCTATCCAAACTCAACCCTTTCCTGTGAGTCAGTTCATTAACAAAGAACCATAAGATAACATACGATTCAAATGTTCTGGGCTGCTCCTAGGGCTCCTCCTATGGGACTGCTCTGCCCACACCCTAGAGCCTCACTCTACATATAACCCTTGCCCTTCCCTCAGGCCCTATACCAGGTAGGGTAATGAGCTGCTTGATTCAATGAATCAGCAGAACCCACTCAGCTTTCTCCTGGCAATGCAGGATTGACACTTGGTACCTGGATAGAGCATTTCAGGAAAATCCTTGCTTGCTTGTTATGCTATCATTAGTACGATGTAGCATTCCTGCCCCCATCTGAAAAGTGACTGGTAACCCCCTTGTAGTGCAGCTGCTGGAGGTATGGAGAATGGCTGGAGAAGTCAGAGGGTCACTCTCTCTGCATAGCGGTGCAATGGGCTGTGATTGCTGGCCAGAACTGAGTGCTGTCTGCTGCAGAGAGGAAGATGGGGGTGGCCTGTGGGCTGTGAAGTGGAGGTCATGTTCAGAGTAGAAGAGCTCATTTGTTTAACAATTGCAATGTTGCTGGCTCTGCTATTTTATCATGAGACTTCGGTTGTTTGGGCTTCTTTTTGATGCTCCAGCCCCTGGACCCAGCCGATTAGAGGAGAATTTCCATTTTCACTTTTACAAAATGTATGTTTCTGGCCCTCTTGGTTGCAGAGAAAAATCTGAAAACCCCAATCCTTTGTAATAGTGTAGCAGGCGACCCCTCAGGAAGTTGGGTTCTGCTTTCTTGTTCAAGGCCAGATGCTCCCTGTTGGGCCAATTAAGATGGCGGGGCAGCATCTGGGATGCTGTAAGGGGCCTGAGAGAGCAAGCAGACTGGTTCAATGAGGAAAATCAATTCCTGGGAAAGGGCGGAAAACAGGAGCATAGCAGGGCTTGCTAGATCCAGGTCGGAGGCCTGCTGAAGGTGGGAAGGAGCAGCAGAAAGAAACATCTGCTGGGTCTAAGCCGCAGAGCCGGAGCCAAAGGCCAGAGGGTGGGGAGAGAAACTGGGGAACATCTCCATGCCATGGGAACTGGGTCCCAGAGGAACCAGGAGAGGCTCCGAGTGAAAGCTGTGAGAGTTCCCATTAGATAGAGTAAAGTGAGAGCTGGAGTGCTTGGCCCGGTGGAGGGACTGAAGATGACAGAGGGGCCACGTCTGGCAGGAGATGGTGAGAATGGAGCCAGGTTTTCAAAGATTCCGTGCATGGACTTGATGTGGACAATGTTGTGGGTCTTCTGGCTTGGGGTTCTTGCGCTGTCTTTCAGCTAATAAATTAGGATGGACTTTACCTGTGACCTCAAGGGAGACACTGAGGTAAGGGACACTTTCAGGGCTGCCCTGAGGCTGCAAGGAGGTGCCCCAGAGTAGGCCATTTGTTTATACTCCTAAATATGCCAAGAGCAGAAGGCCAAGAAACAGACCCCAGCCCTGGTTATCTGATAAATCTCATGACTTTTGAGTGCTTGGGGTAGGCCAGGCTGCTTTCTTTATTATTTTTATTACTGTATTGTCTAGGGACCCATCTAGGATTGGGGCTTCTTGTGGTGGGTTCCATACAGACATAGTCAGAGGCTGTCCCTGGCCTGAAAAGCTTGTTATTATTAATAATATTTGTTTGGGTGGCAGCTGTGCTCAGAAACCACAGTCACAGAGCAGGTCTCCCCTGTGCTGGGAGCTGTACAGACTCAGAAAAGGATGGTCCCAACCCTAAACTGATGGGCAGGCAAAGGGTTGGGTGGGCTGGGGTGGAAGACCAAGGGATGTGATACCAGCTCCCCTGGTTCTCATGAGAAGCATGACACCTCCCAGCCCCCGCCCAAAAACCTCTCCAGCCACCAAATCCCATGTTGCTTACTGAATGCGCTGGATTCTTCCAAGCCATTCAGAGCCTTTCACATTTGCTCCTTCCTTTTGAAGATGCATGGGGTCCGACAATGCTTCTTTCTCCCCAGCATGTTCGTGGCGCTTCATGTGACCCTCCCTCCCAGACTTCGCATTCACTGGAGTTGTTTGATGTGATCGGAAGATTTGAGGAACCCCGAGTCCTGCGCAGCAAGATAAAGGGTCTATTGAGAGAGCAGCTATCACAACCCCCATCCCCGCTGGCCACAGGATGGGTGGTGGGTGCTGTCGGGGAGTCTGGGAAACCCTCGTACGGGGGAAGAGGGGTGCACGAGAAGAGTGGCTGGTGTGTTTCTGATGTCTGCTTTTCAGTATGTTGCTCACATGGCATCAAAACACACATGGACAAACCCAAAGAGACTTCATCAGCAGTGCAAATCTACACCAGGAACCCTAGCCCCGCCACAGGGGAGGACCAGCCACCCACTCTGGGTCTATACAGTATCTGGGGTTTGACCCCCACTGCCTCCTAACTAGCAGCATCCTCACCTTAGTAGCTGGTTGCTGTTGATTTCATTCTCCCAGGGCTTGTTTTTCCTCAATGGTTTTTCATAGCAGGGGGGACCTTCCATGATTCTGGACAAACCCAGGGAATATCTGAGAAGCCTTGTCTACTCTAGGCTTTTCTCCCAAGAGTTTCCCACCACTGCTAATAACCATTGCTCAGTCCCATCATCACGCCTGGCGACAGTAGGTGCCTGATCCTAGACTGGTCCCAAGCAGTCACTGGCCTGCTCATCTGATCCATCTGGGCCACCTGACACAGGGTGTTCTGATACCACTGGATGGGCGCTGTATAGGAACCTGTTTGGAAAAGAACTGTTCAGGGGCATCTACGAGGCTGATCTATTAAGAAAACTGCAGGTAATGGCAGCTCCTGGGACGTCATTATTTCTGCTTCTTTTAAGTGCTGTGAAACCCTTAATGAAACAGGAGACAAGCTGAGGTTCAGAGTGGGGCTGAGAAAGCTCTGATGACCTGGAAGCAGAAAGTTAAAGGGAGTCGTAGCACAACATCCCCTCGGAGCTTCCTGGTGGGAAGTGCAGGCTGGCTCCCAACTGTGTGTTCAACAGGAGCTGGGACAGCCATACCCTGCGACTCACTCAGCCACTCAGGGCACCCTGTGCGTGAGGGAGTGGCACAACCCTTCGACTGAGATGGAAAACCCACCTCCCTGCTGCCCACGGTTACCCATACCAAAGATACCACTGGCACTTTTAGAGGACAACCAAAGACAGCCCCATGCGCACTCTGTACCACACAGATCCTGTGCCCATGCCCTGGGAGAGGGGTGGCTGAATGAAGAATGTCTGCCTAACACAGACCCCCTCACTGTACTAGGCACTGTTGTCAACCACGGGCTGGGAAAGCCTGGAACATGATGTGCAGCCCCATCTCTCAGGCTTGCTGGGTGCAATCTGGGAGGCAAGTAGCTCATGTCCAGCTTTCTCGGCCTCATCTACAGCAGTCTCTTCTGAGCAGCCTTCCAGCTGCCCTGGGTCCCTCTGGGCCATCCCAGAGTGTGGGAAATTACCCTAAATCCTCTACTTTCAGGAACAGGGTTTGGCACTGTGGGATTACCAGATTACTGGGAACAGTAATCTCCAGATTACCAGAACACTTCAGTAAAGTGTTCACTACTGTATGTATTCGTCTGAAATTCAGTGTAAAGTAGGTTTCCATTTTCTCCTCCTGAAAGTTCTCCTCCTCTCTCCCTTAGAACAGGATCCTTCCCTTTACTTAATGTAGTGGGGAAGAGGGAGGAGTTAAACTTTGTTAAAATGGTTCCAGCTATCCCTGCTGCATAGTGTCTGTCTTAGACCTTTATAAAAAACAGGAGATCACCACATATCCTTTCTTCTCTGTTCTCTGAAGGATCTTTTGAGGCCCCAAGACACTGATTGTGGGATTACTGGAATGCATTGGTACAACAGGGGCTGCTATGTGTGGGTTACAGAACAGCTCTTTTCTCTACAGGTTCTTGCATTGTGCCCATCACCGTGGTATCTGAGCAGCAGATTATTAACCAACCTACTGGCTAACTGAGCAAAATGCTACGACCTAACAGAGCTGCTGTCCCTCCTTCGAGCTGCATGGAGACGTCAGTGAAATGAGGGGCAGGTTGCCTAAGAGAACAAACAGCCACCTTCGACAGAGAGACCATTTATCCTCACTCCCTGGCATGTGCATGTGCGTGTGCGAGGATGGGTCCAGTTCTGCCTTTTAGCTCATGAAAAATAATTAGAGATGAGCAGATGCCGCAAAAGTAATGTGATGCTGGGAACATTCTTCAGTGTCTTCACCCAGATCAGTCTGCCTGGGACTGTGCATCCCTGTAGGGTTTGCTTTCCATGAATGTGCCAGCGAAACCACCAGCAGGAATTTACTATTATTGTTACTCTTTGTATTATTGTCCTCTAGACCAAAGCCCTAAGGTGCCAGGTGCTGTACAAACAGGACAAAGGATGGTCCCTACCCCAGGGCTGCATGGTCTCAGCAGTCTGTTGGCCTGTCTGTCTGCAGGCTTGGTTTCCAATGAACTCAGTGATTCTGATCTCTAACCTGAGCCACTGAAGGGGCCTGATTTTCACAAAGCGCTGAGCACCCGCCCTCTGGAAATCAGGCCCCTGGCAGGTGTCTCTCTCCAGTAGGGGCCCCAACAGCTGCCTCAGCTGGGATTTCAACCCCTGGGTCCCCAGACTGTAGAGACTTTAAATCCGGTGCTTAGATCACTCACACCCCACATTAGACAATATGTGCTTTTCACCCCTGAGCAGGCGTCTCTGCACTTTTTGAACGGTTCATCTCTGGAAGGATGTTTGTCCTCGGCAGGGAGTTTGATGTCATCTCTGAAGGGACAGATCATCATTCAGAGACTGTGTCATAAACACCACACACACACACACACACACACACACACACACACACACAAAACCTTGACAGTGCTGGGTTTGTGCTACGGTGACGCCTGGTGCTGCCTTTCTGCTGCTCAGCCCGTGACAGTGCTGCCGGCCCCACTCCCTGCTGTAGGAAGTGTGCAGTTCATGACGCTTTCCTGCTGCCGTGGTGGGAACTATTTCCGTTCTCCCCAGCTGAGCAGCCAAAGCAGCAACCTGAAAATCCCCCTGCACTGTCTCAAGGCTCCACCGGTAAGTATCTGCTGCACTCTGAGGGGCTGTAGGTATTTGGAAGAGTGCAGGAGAGAGCCGGGTGCTGGGGCCAAGGACTGAAGCCCTTCGCTTCCATTCGATGCCAGGGGCAGGGTGGAGAGCTTATTGCTGTTGCCACATTGAGGCTGTTTATTTCTCTCACTGTCATTAGCAGCTTTGAAAGGGTCTAAAAGGAGCAGCCCCTCATCCCTGCTCCCTACACCGACGGTGCCAGTCTCTCCGTCCCACCTGCACGTTTCCTAATCTCTGCGTGTGCGTGTGTGTGCCTGTGCCTACTGAATCTCCGAGTGCCAAAGCATTCATTTGCCGGGTCCGTATTGCATGGGGAGGGTTTTGCTCAGGCCTGTCAGGCTGTAACAGGCAAGACCTTATGACACAACACAGAGAGCAATTATTTCCCCCACTCCTTTGAATAGCCAAGTGCTGGGCGTGCGGCCGTGCTGCCAGATTGTACAAGGCACTGTCAGAGCTCGAGATCCATGTGGGGATGTGCCGGGGCACTGAATCCAGCCTTCTCAAATCCCTGATCACATCTGTTCAGTAATCCCCTCCTCCCCCCTGCTGAATAGATTATCAAGCACATTAAAAACCTGTTCCCTTCCTCTTCTCTGTGTATCTCTTCCCCTTGCGTTTCCCCTAAACAGCTTACACAGCTGGCCAGTTCAGGGAGCTGTGTGATTTTGGGAGAAGGAACCAGCAATGGCTTTTTTCAAGGTGGGGGAGGGAATGAGGTGGATCCCCTCTAGGCATCCGACAAGACAGGGCTTTGGGGTCCCTGGAATCCCTCCATCTCTGCGACTTCCCCCTCGTCTGTGCTTCCTGGCTCCCCTCTCTGCCTGAGAGCAAGGAGGCAAAATCAGTCCGCACACCTCCCTTCTACGCCTCTGGGTGCTATCCATCAGATGCTACCACCACAGCACATTGTGCTTTTGTGCTTTCTTTTACACACACACACACACACACACACACACACACACACACACACACACATCTCTGCTTGCCATAGCAACCATGCTGCAATCCAAATTTAAAGGGAGCGGGCAGGAGAGAGCGTGACTGACCCCATCCTGGCAGCCCAGCAAACATAGGGCCTGATTCTCTCCACACTTAAACCAGTCTTACAGCAGCTGCACGCTGACATCTTAAAGGGAGCTAATCCTGATTTACACCAGTGTGAGAGGGACAAGGAACAGGACTATGTTCTATCCATGACCCGGATGTGCAGCGAGGGTCCAAGCCAGCAATGACATGGTAGCATGTGGAGCCTGATACCCCCTTTCCTCTCCCTCCTCCACCCATGCAAAGCAGGTGCTCCCCAATCAGAGCTCTCCACTTCTTCACCCCGGAGGAGACATTGGGGCCTTGCTTTGCACAGGTGTCAGTGATCACGTGGGGACAGCAGAGGAGATTCAGGCCGGTTGGTCTCCTCCTGTAGTGTGGATACCCATAACATCTCCGGGAGGTAAGGAAGTTCAATGATCCCCAATTTACAGATGAGAACTGAGGCCCAGCCAGACTAAGGCGACATCTCCATGGGGATACAAATGGCCATGGCTGGCCCAGGTCAGCTGACTCAGGCTAGAGGGCTGTAAAACTGCTGTGTAGATGTATGGGCTCTGGATAGAGCCTGCAGTCTAGGATCCTCCTACCCTGCAGGGTCTCGGAGCTCGGGTTCCAGCCTGAGCCCACACATCTACACAACAATAATGTTTAGCCCCTTAGTCCAAGTTAGCTGACCTGGCCAGACGTGGCTGCGCCGTGGGGCTTGTATTCCTGCATAGACATACCCTAAGTGACTTGCCCAAGATCACATAGAAAGTCTGTGGCAGAGCTGGGAACTGGACCAGGTCTCCTGAATCCCAGATTAGCCCTTTTAATGCTGGACTATTGCAGAGGGGGGAAAAAACCCATTTGGGTGCAGGGGGGAGGGGAAACAATCATTTGATTTGAAGAGAAATTTGTGGCTTTTAGCCCTCTCTCCCCATATAAATACCCAGATATTTAAATCTGCCATTCCCACACTGAGACATGACTACAATAAACAAAAGCTGCCATGGTTGTGAGGCCTACAAAAAAACAGTGATCTTGATCAGGGCAGGACTGAGTGGGCAAAGTTGGCCCAGTGATTTTTTACCCAGTATTAGTACTTCCTTTCCTCATTTACCAATTTTTTAGTGAAAAGAAAGGTTTGCCAGGCTTTGTCCTCCCTTAAAACTGAGATAACATTCTCCTGGACTTTCCTGCATGTGATCTCTGAACGCTGTAATGCCGCTGGAAGATTGGCTCTGTCTCTACTCATAGCTCTAGTCAAAGTTTTAATTCCATTTTTTTTTACTAATTCCAATTTTCAATTGGATTTTGTAATGATGGAGCGGGTCCATTGAGGCTACTGGTTTTGGGAAGGCTATTGGCCTGCCATTTAAAATCAAAGCAAGACCAGTAGAAATCAGAAAGATCTATTAAAATAACCTAATGGCGTACTATGTAACTTCCACTAGGGAAGATGAACACTTTTAAGGAGTTGAAAAAGAAAGTCTAAAGGAAAGTAATTTTAATCCCTTGTTTATAGAGAGTCTCTCTGTCATTCCCCAAAATAGTAACGGATGTATTTGTAAACTGTTTTTCCAACATTTTTCTCGTGCATCACGCAGTTCTTTAGAAGGTGTATATTTTGCTTCTGATTGGTGAAGATGGCGTATAGTCTTAGAAGATGCCCACTTAGGAAGATTAGTCTAGACAGAATGTTGCTACATATCAGATCAAACATGTCCCTTTGCTTGGTAGAATCACACAAGTCATTTAAGTGTCGCTGTCCTTTCAGCACTTTTCTTTAGCAGAGAAAGAACCAGAATCCATCACTCAGTCACAGGAGGAAAGACACATTCTGCTGGACTGATGCAATAAAGAAGCCCCTTGTTAGGGGAAACAAAGTGAAACCACTGATGCATTTAATAATATCAACATTTAATATGACATCTCAGGATTTCTATAGCATCAGATCTTTCCAAAGTGCCTCACAAACTGTTACATGCACAGAAACTCACTTCATTCATTACTTACAGTCAGCCACCTCGGGGGGGGGGGGGGGGGGACGGACATGGCGGCTGGGCCATGGTAATGCTACATACCAGTTTAGTACAGGAAGCTAAGGAAAGTGTGGGTGCTGTTCTCAGTGACTTCAGTGGTACACTCTGGAGGATTTCCTGGGTTTACTAAGGTAACCCAGACACACCTCAAGGGGAAGGCTGCGAAATCATAAAAGAGAAAGGGAAAAAAAATCTCATATGCCACAAATAATTTTCCAACAATTCAGGATGCAGGATCCAAATGGAGCATGGGGAAAGCTTCACACTGGTTCACATTTCACCCAACCAGTTCCCCGCCCCCTGACAACTAACAAGGGGTTGCATCTGCAGAGCCAATGGAGCTGTACTGAGACGTGGGCCCAAGGTGACCAGACCACAGAGGGATTCCTACAAGAAATGAAGGTTCTGTTCTTCCTTGCTCTGTTCTGACTGCCCAACGTAAACCAACCCTCCCTCCTCCACTGAATTAGGGGAGCAGGAGCTCACCTTGCCACTAGAAAGACAACAGAGTCCTGTGGCACTTTTAAAGACTAACAGATTTATTTATCGCATGAGCTTTCGTGGGAGAAAATCCCACTTTGTCAGACGCTTTGAAGACAAAAAAAATAAATAAATCTGTTAGTCTTTAAAAGTGCCACAGGACTCTGTTGTCTTTCTACAATAGACTAACACGGCTACCCCTTTGGAACTTGCCACTAGAGGGAGTAAAAAATGGCCAGCTTCATTCCACCCCATAAAAGCGCTGTGAAAATAGCCCAGGTTTTAAACACCTTCGGGAACTTTTATTCTAATAGTCTGCAGGGTCAGAGTGGGAGTGAAGTGCATCCCAGAGCCCAAATTCTGGTGTACTAAGACAATGCATCACCCTGCTATACTATCTCCCTTTACCATCTCCTAATGAAACAGAGCTTGTCAGACTAATCTCGTTCTCATCAACAGCCATGGGAAGTGCTGTGTCATGTTACTGTACTACAATATCCTATACATTATTTTGGCTTGCCATACTATTCCCATTCCAGAAATGGGAATGTCAATGTCCTAACGTCAAGAGTTTAGGACTCAGATCTGAAGTTTACCCCTGTCCCCTAACGCTATAATGGGCCCAACCAAAATCCCACAAGCCCCCAAACTTCATGCTGGTTCAGTTCCAGAAGATAACATTACATCTCAGGCCATATTAACTTGTGTAAACCTCAGGGTACCATCCCACTGAAGACCAGACCTGATTCTCCACTCTTTTCCCCCTGGTTTGGGCTGATATCAGTCCTGTGGGTCTATTCCTCCTACTAGTGCCGGTATCAATCTGGAGTAACTATACTGCAGTCAGTGGAGTTACTGTGGCGCCAAAGCAGAGTATGTGGGAGCAGAATCAGGCCTCTGGAGCTCAGGAGAGTTAGAAGCTGGGGAATGACGTAGCTGGGAGGCCAGGCTGATGTTGGGAACTCAGTCCAAGAGGCTTCCTTCACATCAGTTCTCTCTCTCTTTCTCTTCCCCAGCCGAGAGGGCAGAAGGATGTTTGCTGTGTGCCAGCCAGATGTCCCCTTGAATGCTCCATTCCAAAAGGGCAAAAAGGACCCCATGCTGGGCACAGCCTTCCTCGGTGAACGGGAGTTCAGACAGGACAAGAATTTCAACTTTGTGGAGGAAGGGTATGACAGCAACGAGAACTGGAGCCAGGCCATGGGTGGGGCCCGGGCGGATGGGGGATCCAGCCACACAGCAAACCTGACAAATCCAGCTGATAATCTGGCGTTATTAGCACAGAGACAAGCAGCCAAGAGTAGGCCTAGGGAAGCTCCCCATGGGCTGAGGTCAGATGGGCCCAGCTTCTCCGAGGAGAGCGTGCGCAGCCCCCCTGAGGGAGCTGAGGTCAGCAGCGCCAAGGAGGAGAAGGCGGCTACAGAGGATGCGGCCAAAGAGTGTGACAAGTTGGTTGGCTCCCCCTTAGAGGACAATGGTTACGGCAGTAGCTCTCTCAGCATTGACAGCCCTGACAGCAGCACCAGCAACACCTGGGAGGCACCTGCCGCCGCCCCCAAAGACCAGAGGAGCCAGTCAGAGCCTCCACCGCCCAACACCAATGCTGAAAACTCCTCCGACTCAGACACCGCCTTCCCGGTGCTGGCCGAGGCCTTCCAGAACCTCCAGGACAAGAAGAGATTCAAGCAGCGGGAGAAGGAGAAGCACCACATCCACCTGGTGATGTATCGGCGCCTGGCCCTCCTGCGCTGGATCCGCAGCCTCCAGCAGAAAGTGGTCGACCAGCAGAACCGGCTGCAGGAAAGCTTCGACACCATCCTCGACAACCGCAAAGAGCTCATCCGATACCTCCAGCAGGGCATGGTGAGCCCCAAGGAGCTGGCTCATGTCGGCCTTTGAAAGACACTCATCGGCCATCTACCACAGTTCAGATCTGCCCCCAATGCTTCTCCGGATCTAGCCCAGAATCCAGCCTTGAGCCCCAGAGAGCTTTGCAGACAGCTCCCAGGTGCTGCATGAGAGGCTGTCATTGGATGCTCTCCCGATCCCAGGATTTAGTAAGCATGAGGCCACCATTCCTGACGAATGCCACGTTGTATCTGTGAGCTGGCGCAACGTGGTTCGAAGCACATGCCAGTCCATTTCAGCACATGGCTCTAGCTGACAGCACAAGTGAACTGTCTGAAAGGTGCTGACGGCTGAGAAGTCAGAGAACAGGACGGGCCGGTCCTGTTTGAAATGAGCCTCATTAACCCTCACCCTTTCTCATTCCTGTCCCCCAGGCTGCATAGTCCTTTACCACAAATCATTAATCCTTTGCCAGCTGATCGACAGCTGGGGCTCACCAATGTTCCCAGGACTCCATTCTCACCAGAGATCTTGATTTGAGACCTGGGGTTACTAGTGAATCAGAACAGGCTAGTGCTTGTTGGTGGGGAGGGTGGATTATTTCTGGGTGGAATGTTCTACCATAACAATACCACTAAGAAAAACAACAGAGTCCTGTGGCACTTTTAAAGACTAACAGATTTATTAGTCTTTAAAAGTGCCACAGGACTCTGTTGTTTTTCTGCAATAAACTAACATGGCGACCCCGCTGGAATTTGAATACCACTAAGGATGTTCTCTTTGCCTGGGCAACAGTTCCTCAGCACGCTGCTGCTCCTCCTGCTGCTGCTGCTTTCCCACGTTCCCCCAGCCTGCTTGTTCTCTAGGCCCAGCCTGGGTCTGTTGTTTACTATGGCTCTGACCTGAGCAGAACTCTCTTCACAGCCCAGGTTTGCTGAGCTCGTGATCTGACCCTGGCTTTTGACACCCCAGACATAATTCTGTGTATTGACATTTGAAATAGGAGTCCTAGTCAACATGGCTCTGCCACATTATGAAGGTTTGGGATTGTTCCCCAAATACGTCCCTAGCTTGTGCTATGTCTACACTTGTTAATTTAGGTCGACTTAGCTAAGTCGACTTTGTTAAGTCGACTTATCATGTCCACACCTAAATTTTAAGTTGACTTAAGGGGGACCCTACAAAGTCGACCTAGAGCATCCACACTGGACGCCTAGGTTGACTTCTAGGAGCTAGGTGGATCTGGGATTGGTCCAGGGTGGCAGGGGGGCATCCCTTGTCACGTGCCAGGGGGCTCAGCATTTACCCCATTGTACCTGGGTACAATGGGGCAAAGGGGGACAGGGACCCTGGCAGGGCATAGGGGCAGGGTGGGCTCCCTGTGGGGGGGCATGCCAGGCTCTTCCTGTGCCAACCCCCTGGCAGGGAGGGCAGTGGGGGAGTCCTGGAGAGCCCTAAGTCAACTTTGAGTCGACTTAGGGCTACTCCAGGTCTACACTGGCTCAAGTCGACTTTAGAAAGTCGACTAAAGCCAAAAGTCGACTTAAAATGAGGTTTAATAAAGTCGATTTAATTTTCCTTAAGTCGACTTAAGCAGCTTGCTTAAGTTGACTTAAGGAAAGTGTAGTGTAGACGCAGAGTAAATTAAGTTGACTTAAGCAAGCTTAAGTCAACTTAATTTACAAGTGTAGACACATCCTTGGAGCGTGAATCCACTTGTGAAAATGGCAGCTAAAATCGGAGATGGAAGAATTCCACTGGCCGTGGTTAGAACCCATTGGAAAGTCTTGGCTTCTGTACAGAAACCTGGATTCAAAGTCTTCCAGATTAAAGGTTTCAGCTGGATTCTAGCTGGCAGAGTTTTCCCTCCTTTTTCTAGAAGTTACAGTAAGAACTGCTGGGAAGAAAGAATCTTTATTCGTAGATTTAATGGCCAGAAGGGATCACTGTGACCATCTAGCCTGACCTGATGAATTGCACATGTCAAAGGTGCTGTGTGGTTAGTTGATTGTTTGCATTGCACAGGCTGCCAGTTAGATAGGGAACTGTTTACCCCACCTCCCACCACCATCTATTATATTTCCCATGAAAAGAAACACTTAAAATGAAGGGTGAGGGAAGATGTTAGAAAGAACCCAAATCAAACCTGCAACCATGAGGCTCATGGAAATGCTAACCCCCTGCTAGATTCTCCCTTCTCTAGCTCAGACCATAGGGCCTGAATCTGAGAGTTGAGATGTAAGATCAGGCTGGTCTGTTGGTGGAACATATCATTGCAAGTGGTGCATGCCGCTCCCACATGTTCATTGCTGCAACGGGAAGGAGCTCCCGACTATGCTGTGTTTGTCTTGTGTTGACAGCCAATGCCTTGTAAGAAACAGATTGTACATGTCCAGCAAGCTTGATGGGTTGCATATGCTCTGGGATTGTTATCTGCAGCAACATGTGATGTGCTTTGAGTGGAAACGTCCATCTGGTGACAAAGGCCCTTGGTTCAACAGAGCATTCAGCTCATGCTGGAGTTCTTCCCTATTTGGCAAAACACTTAAACCCATGCTTACTTTAAGCATGTGCTCAGATTGCAGCTTTTAAGGCCCGTGGGACCTCTGCAGTCATCTGTCTGACCTCCTGTATAGCAGGGCCAGATAACTTCACCCAGCGATTCCTGAAATAAGCCCATACATTCTGTTTGAGCTGGAACGTCTTTTAGAAGGATGTCTGGTCTTGACTTTAAGGTTTAATTCCCACTGAAGTTTAGTTATGCATGCGCTTAAATGCTTTGCTGATTGGAGATAGGCTGATGAGCTGGGGTCAAAGAGAGAATCAAGCTACCAAGAACTGACCTCAGAATGCTTTAAAACAGATTCCAGTTTCATCTAACACTCATATTTTTTTCAATATTCAATATTTTTTTCAGACTCAGTGCAATATACTGATTTAGATTTTACACACACACACACACACACACACACACACACACACACACACACACATATCTACAGTATATATTTAAAAACTAGGTGCCAAATCAGAGAAAATTCCTTAGTAACAACCCTACTCAAAGCTGTGCTGTTCATGTTGTAGTAATTTATTATTATAAAGCAAAGAGAATAACTTTTCTAACCTACATTTTATCCAATGAGGAATGCATATAGAGTATCAGAAATATAAGAAAGATTAAAAAGAGAATGTTGTGTTATTTGGTATATTTTCTTAAAAGTTAATTTGCTCCAGATTCTTCTATTTTATTTCTTGTACTGTACTATGAGAGGCAGTGTGGTTTAGTTGCAAAAGCTGGGAGTCAGGAGTCCTGGGTTTTGTTCCCAACTCTGTAATTGACCTGCTGGATGACATTGGGTGTGTCACTTCACCTCTCTGTACCTCAGTTTTCCCATCTGCAAAATGGGACTAATGGTACTTATTCCAACAAACTGCTCTGAGATGTACAGATAGATGAAAAGTGCTATAACAGAGCTATGTATCATTAGATTATAGTCCATGCTCACTGCACCTTCAAAGCGCTGTAGTTGATGCCTGCAAAAATTTCCATTTTGCACAAAGTTTCTTCATATCTTCCAGGAAGAAGAAGCAAGGATGTGGTTCCATAGCCCTTCCTTACTTGTGTAATTCCGGTAAAGTCAACAGGATGAGGCATTGGACTAAGGCTGGCTCAGATGAGAAGGGGTTGTAGAGTTCAGGGCTAAGATGATGACCCTGCAGTCTTCATGCATATTTAAACCATAAGCTCTGCCTCTTTGTTATACATTCCTTCAGCACCGAGCATAACAGATTCCCAGTTCTTGATTGGGACCTCTAGGTGCTACCACAGTACAAATAAATAATAAGAACAGAGCAAGTGGGAACTGCAGGGTCAGGTCTTGTAGAGAACACGGGAAGCCCCCTTGCTGTTCTAATGAAACACTGCAGCTTGAGTTTTGACACTGGAAGGATGGAAAAGATGAGTTAAAATGGAGATTGTCTTTAAGAATCATTTTTTAAAGAGGCAACCAACACTCAAACTGGAAGAAGCTGACCAAATCTTGTCCTGGCATCACAGAAGAAAACCTGCAACAGATTTATTGCTGGTTGCATCCTGGTCAGGAGGGCTTCAACCTCTTTGCTAGGAGAAATCCCTTGCTGCTTTAAAAGGCATTGTTGTACTCATGTTTGCTTGTATTCTAGGACCTACTCTCTGTATCACTGACATGTGCCAGATTATGGGCATATTATACATATCAATAAAGTTTGGAGATAAAAAACAGATCCCACAAAGTACTCCTTTATTACTCTTCAATAGCTATAAGTAATTCCACTCTGACTATTGTACTGTGCATGATATTTTCATCCAGCTGCTCTCCTTCTGTTGCATGTAGGTTAGAACACCAGGGGCCTGCTTTTACCGCATTGGTTGAATTGACAGAAGGAGATGTACATTGTTGCAACTGATGTTCTGAGCTTCACCTGCATGTAGTTCACATGTCTGAAGACTGTACAGAAGAGCATCTGGAGAGTTGCTAGTGAGAAGTGAGCATTTGGCACTGGGCAGAGTAGTGGTGGCATAACGCCTCTGAACTGGAGGAGAATCAAGGTGACCAATCCAGGGTAGAACTGATGTAGAGGGAGGCTGTCAGGTGCTCAGCACTCGTGTGGGGAAAGGAGCGCTGTTCCTCTCTCCAGAGTGACCTCCCACTGGTCAGCACACAAAGCGCCATCTGTGGGCAATCTTGCCACCCTCTCCTCTAGCCCAGGCTGTGACATGGGCTCCTGATGGCTTAATAAAACCAGGGCCAAACTTAAGCAATACTGGTCCCAAAAATATTGATATTGCCCTCAGCATCTGCCAATATCCATTCATTATCCCCATTGCACAAATGACAAACTGATGCCTAGAGAGGTGAAATGACTTATACCCGAGCTCACATAATGGGTCGATGGCTGATCCAGGAAGAGAAGCCAGCAGTCCAGACTTAAAATCCCCTCCTCTAACACTAGACCACGATCCCTCCCATTTGAGTTTCTGGTGAGGACATAGCTCCTTCTGTGGTCACACAAGAGGGTCTGCTCCCTGCTCACATCTAAGTGTAGGAGGGCTTTAGAATCCTCGAGGTTCTTGATTGGGCGTGAGTGATTGCATTGGTGGTATAGAGATCATGACACCCCACCACCCCTGCTTCTATTATACCCAGTAAATAGAGCCTGTGGGACTCACCAGAATCCCTGCATTTACGCATCAATTTCATTCACATCCCTCTCTGGTGGCACATTTCAGGGCAGTTGTGCTTTCTTCACTTTAGCCCCACTCAAGGCAGGCGAGGAAAATCACCCAGAAATGCACTAGCTGTCATGTCCAGTTGCATAAATTGTAGGAAAAACATGGCAAGCAGAGTGCTGAGTGTGATGGAGAGTGAATAAATCTTGCCTTGTCAAATCAGTTTACAGCAGCTGATTAAAGATAGCAACAGCTGCTGTCCCAGAAACCTCGAGTTTCTTGACTCATGTCAGGAAATGAATAGTCAGCCAGGTTTCCAGCAGGAGTGAGAGTTGGGCCCTGTGACAATGTGGCACATCTCACGTGGCAGTGCACTAGATGACCTGAAAAGTCTGCCCATGCAATTACGAGGCACATGTTGTCTGATAACACGGCACATGACCTGAGATGGTCCAGCTACAGGACACTGTGGCCCAGGTCATGTAAGCATGTGGCACAATACCTGAGATGGGACAATCACACAAGAACATAGCAGACGACCTGAGAAAATGTGGCTGTGTTACAGCACTGCGCGGGAACAGACTGAGTCCAATTGGGAACACAAACTGAGTCAGGCTGAGGCCTTGTCTACACAGGGGACCTGCTCTGGTGCTAGACGTCAATGCCCAGCCAATGCCATAGTGCATCACTGCAAACCATGCTTCTTGGTAAGCTGCACCTGGGTCTCACCTTGTCTACACAAGGAGGTTCAGCTGTTCCAGCTAGACTTGCAGCTGGGTGTCAAAATGTCTGGAACTGAGGCCAGGGCAGACAAAATTTCACAAGGCCTGAAGGCCAATGTCCTTCTGGAGGACCCACATTGCGTTGCATCTGCCAGATTGGACGTGAGCCTGTCTGACACTTCAGCACCAACATTTTTCCACCTTCCAAAGACAAAAGCAGCTGCAGAGTTGGGTGTGAAACAATTAAAAAGCCAGCATTATTCAGCTGAACAGCTCACAGGGCTGACAGTGGGATACAGAGTCTTTTACCGTAGGGACCCACTCTGCACACGAGCCCGCTGTGGTGTGCTCGGTAGCTTCCGTGAAAATCAATTGGTAGATCTGGATTCATTTCTATGAAGGATCCATGCTACAAAACCACCACCACCAGATTTCCCCACTGGTCACTGGCAAATTCAGAAGAGAAACCAAGGACTGGCTCTACCTGGGACTGATCTCACCTGTAGGTGGAGTCATCCCAAATCGGCTGGGCACAGCTGAGGGAAACTGATATTGCTGATGCTTGAGCTGCATCTACTCTATGGATGAAGACGAAGTTCCGCAACTAAGGCTCTTAACATGGCAATACCACCCAGACAAAAAGTTAACCTGGGACTCAACCAGAAGCTCAGGAGCCACACTCCCATGCCCCAACCCCAGAAGTAGCAATCCTGACTATACAGGTGCATCTCTAACACAAACCCAGCATCAGTCTACCTCCCTCCCTGGTCATTTACCAACTTACTCCCTTACCTGGCCCCGCCAATCCTCATTAGACAAGACAGTGCAGCATGTAACTATCAACAATTGCACAGAAAGGCCCAGAGTTTCAGGAATTCCTCACCGCAGTCACCAGCAACCTGCACGTACAATTGTGCATGTGCAATCCCAGTGACGGCAGGTGGTTTGCTCACTGTCCCGTTGCACGTGCAGCTTCCATGACATCACAGAAACAGTGGCATATGTAAAACATCAGCGGCCATTTGGCTTTTAAAAATCTAAGCCAGGCTGCTCCCCACCTCCTGAGTGTGAGCAAAGTGCAGCCAGGGAGAACTTCTGTGCTGACCCTGCAGTCTGGTGTGGTGACACAATTTACCAGCCTCCTTAAGAGAACCCAGCCTAAACCAGAGTGACCGGATTCCCTGAGCTGCCCAGTCCCAGCCTGCCCTGCAGCTGTTGGCTAATCAGGAGGGATGAGATGTTTGCTACAGGCAGATGGGGATAGCAGATAAAACACCTGAGTATTAACCTAAAGGTGACTTTGCCTACGGCACTGCAGAGATGAACAGAGATAAAAAGCAAAGCCATGCAGGCCTTTGAACCTTCCTTCACCTTTCCCCCCTCTTTTCTTTACAACTCCCACAACCTGTGGGAATTCAAAGGTGCAAATAGCCCCTTTTAAAAACAATGCCATAGATGGGCAGCTCGAGTGGAGTGGCATTGTGTTTTTATCCGCATGGTCACTGCTCAGTGGGGGCTTTGAAGAATTTTGTCCCTCAACGTATTAGAAGTTGTGTGTTCTCGAACTTTATTTGTCTAAGGAAGGAACGTTTTTCATTGTGGCTTGGGTTCTACTTCCAAACCTGTCTGCTTGTGGTACATGCCCTCAGACACCGGTGCTCCAGGATTAGGGGAACATTAGACCCTGGGCTGTCTGCTGTCCTGACCTGCAGAGAGAGCAAATGATTCTGTTTATCTTGGGCGAGTGTTTTATATAAATAATTATTTCCAAGGTAAATATTGTGAAAATCCAGATTATTTGCTTAAGAAACGAAGGAATAACTCAGGGAGCAGATCAAAGGGGTAGATCTGCTCCATGAGCATTAGGCTTCCGTCTCGATTCCTGGGAAGTTCCCTCTGCTGATGCTCTCCATGTTGTTTTTAGACAGCCAGACTTGATTTGCAAAATGAACCTCCTACAGAGTTTTCAACCACTTCTAAATACTCAAATATGATCTGCAGATTAATTAAACCTCCCTTCAATTGCAGGGGAAAAAATCCTGACTCGATGTCAATTTCAAGACAAGCCAGATCTAAGACCTAGGGAGACTGAAACTTTGCAAAACAAATTCCCCTCATGCCTGTCTTTACAATCTTATCATCAACCCCACCCAGCCTGCTCCTTTCAGCCCCCCCACCAACCCTCCCTCTATAAGATGGCTATCATGCTGCATGCCCCATCACTAACCTTTGATCTGAAGGGCAGCCAGTGACCTCCCTTCTTTCCTTGGCCAACATCAATTTTGCTCTCAGCAGAAGAGATACAACAGGTAGGGGGCCAGAACCTCACCTGATGTAAATGGGTGCAGCCACTGAAGCCAAAGAAGCTATCCTCACTGACTCCAGCTGAGGACATGGTCCAGTGCTTTTTCCATCTGCCACCGTCACCAGAACCCCTGTCATTTCTTAGATACTGGTTTGCATTCCCCGTCTACCTTTCACTGCTGACACCTTCGTGGCCTCGCTGTGTTCTGAATTACCTCAAGAGGTCTCAGTTCATTTTTTGCTTTTTAAATCACACACCATTTCCTAGCAAAGTTAACCATAGCAAATGTAGAGCTGGCCTGTGTCGTGTGATGCCGATGTGGGCCCTGGCAAATAAATACAAAGGGGGAGCATAGCTCTGTGGTTAGAAGCCTTGTGTCCAATTCTCTCTTCTACCATAGACCCCTTGAGTCACATCATTTCTCTGTGCCTCAGTTCCCCAGCTATGAACCAAGATCATTGTCCTGCCCCACTTCACAGCAATGCTAGGTGGAGGAATACATTGAAGACTGTGAGGTGCCCGAATTCTATGGTAATGGGAGGCATGTAAGAACCACAGAGAGAGGAGGATAAAGTGAATACGTAATGGACAAATGTGATGGCGAACTTGGGATTTACCACCCAGCAATGAGATTCTTTTAGAATCCATCCCGAATTCTTTTAACAAGCATTATTGCCCAACTGAGAGATTGCAGGGTTGGTCTCTTAGGTTATGTCTACACTGGTTAAGTTAATTCGATCTTGTTAAGTCAAGTTAGAGTGGCCACACTGGAAACTTAAGTCGACTGCCCATGTCCACATTGGCAGGTGCTAGGTCAATGGAGAAGAGTCGCGGCTAGGGGATCAGGCTGGGGAGAAGGGAGAGCTGTGGCTGGAGGATCAGGCTGGGGAGAAGGAGAGCCGCGGCTGGGAGATCAGGCAGGGGAGAAGGGAAAGTCAACAGAGCTATAACAAGACTGCATACAAAGCAGGTGGTCAGACATCTACATGTTTGTGTGTACAGTTAGCCACATCTGCAGCTGATTGTGGGTGCCAGGGGAAAAAATAAAAGTGGCTGCAAAATTGGAGGCTGGTTTTATAAGTCAGGGCCTAACTCCCTAATATTCTAAAAGCCTTTGCTCGGTAGACCTAGCTCTGATCCAGAGATACCTTCCCCTGCTAAAAGAGCCAGGGATGTATTAAGTTGCCACTGAAAGCCCCCAGGGCTCTGAAACATGACCCAAGTCCCTGTACTTTGTAATATTTTGGTGTAGGGTGGGGCAGTTTGTATGAGTACTTTGTCACCTGCTGTAGCGCCGATGTCTATTTAAGCAAAGTCTTCAAATATCCAGCCGTTCCATTTGCCTTCCAGTTTTGACACAAATGCAGGAGGGTTATTTTTGACAGTGGAGCCACTCTTCAGAGGGGCTGATAGTCCACAGATCCAGCCAACGTCAATGGGAGCCACAGCTAAATGTCAGGCCCGCAGTAGCCACTGTGGTGTGATACAGGCACCACTCTGCTGTCACGCCCACCGAACTCATTTCACTCCCCACCAGTCATACTGAGTGTATTCCAAGCAGCCCCTTGAGGAGATAGGCTCTGCAGCCCGGTACAGGATGATCCCGCAAGCCCATATATTTTCTCTTCCCAAGGCGACCAGAGGACTCACAGCTCTCCCTCTGGTGAGGGAGCCAATCAACCTAAATAGTGCCTGCAGACAAGTCACTGCAAGATGATCTCCTCTTCTTTGGGGATCCATGTATGCCTCTATGCTAGGAGCACCTGCTGCAGCTTGGGAAGTCTCTGGAGGATGCCAAAGCAGAAGGAGTGCTCTCTTTGTATCTGGTGCCGCAGGCAGGGCTCAGTCCAGCTCTTTGAGAAGATCTGGATAGTGGAGTTCAGAGCCCTTTTCATCAGCTGTGTCAGTCTTGCGGCCACTTCCCTGGACAGCAAAGGTCACACCCACTCGAGACAACAGGTGCCCGGCTGCTTGTGCTGCAGGCCGAACCTGGCTCCAAGCTGATGTGTGAGGTTAAAACCAAAAGAACAGATATTGCGCTCGGTGCTCAGTGCTGGTGCATGGGGGAGTGAGAAGAACAGAGAGGAGGTACAATAAGTGATTAATGGCTTGATCTCTAGCGGGCAGCCAGTATCAAGCAGAGCGTCCCAGGGGCTGATCTTGGGGCCAGTTTTGTTCAGCGTCTTCATTAATGATTTGGAGGATGGAGCGGATGGCACTCTCAGCAAGTTCGCAAATGACACCAAGTTGGGGGAGTGGTAGATATGCTGGAGGGCAGGGACAGGATATAGAGCAGAGGTCAGCAACATAAGGCATGTATGCCAGACATGGCATGCAAACCCGTTCAGAGCAGCATGCAGGGCTCCTCCCAGCCCTGCGGCTGCTCTTTCCTGCTGGTCCTGCCCCCCCAGCAGGTCAGCCGGGAGGGGGGGGGGAGTAGGAGCTGCCACGTGTGTGGCTCTTTCTGCCCCAGGCCCAGCCCCTGGCATCTGTTGGCTCTGGCCCCGGCACCTGCTGAGGGGGGGGGGAAGGTTGCTGACCCCTGATATAGAGTGACCTAGACAAATTGGAACACTGGGCCAAAAGAAATCTCATGAGGTTCAACAAGGACAAGTGCAAAGTCCTGCACTTAGGACGGAAAAATCCCTTGCACTGCTACAGGCTGGGGACCGATCGGCTAAGTAGCAGTGCTGTAGAAAAGGACCTGGGGGTTATGGTGGACGGGAAGCTGGGTATGAGTCAACAGTGTGCTCTTGTTGCCAAAAAGACCAATGGCATATTGGGCTGCATCAGTAGGCGCACTGCCAGCAGATTGAAGGAAGTGATTATTCCTCTCTATTCGGCACTGGTCAGGCCTCATCTGGAATACTGTGTCCAGTTTGGGGCCCCCACTACAGAAAGGATGTGGACAAACTGAAGAGTCCAGCAGAGGGCAATACAATGATTGGGGGACTGGAACACATGACTTATGAGGAGAGACTGAAGGAACTAGGCTTATTTAGTCTGCAGAAGAAAAGACTGAGGCGGGATTTGATAGCAGCCTTCAACTACCTGAAGGGCTGTTACAAAGAGGAAGGAGCTGGGCTGTTCTTAGTGGTGGCAGATGACAGAACAAGGATCAATGGTCTCAAGTTGCAGTGGGGAAAGTCTTGGTTGAATACAAGGAAAAACTTTTTCACTAGGAGAGTGGTAAAGCATGGAATGGGTGCCGAAGGATGTAATGGGATCTCCATCCTGAGAAGTTTTTAAGACCCTGGTTGACAAAGTCCTGGTTGGGATGATTTAGCTGGGGTTGGTCCTGCTTTGAGTAGGGTGTTGGACTAAATGACCTTCTGAGGTCCCTTCTAGCCCTAATCTTCTATGATTCCTCCCCTTTGCACCCCTTTGTATGGAGCCAGGAATCAAACCTCCCAGCATTTGCTCTCTTCCCAGGGTGAGGGTCACTCCTGTACAGAGGGGCAGCACAAGGAGTGGGGACTTTTCATCAAAGCCAAAACATTGTACAAAGATGCATCAGTCCTGGAGGTCCAGGGCTCCCTGCTCACCTCTAAGCCCTTGTACACACTGCAGCGTTATCGCGCAATCACAAGGGAAGCGTACATACATGAATGCTCCTTGTTGCGCAACAACAGCCCTGTTCTTGCGCAACGATAAAACCACCTGACACGAGGCATGGCGATCATTGCGCAATGCCTGTTGCACAATAGAGTGTGTGTGTATAATAATACAATATTATTCTGCATTAAACAGCCTCCGGAGATGTCCCAGCGTGCCAATGGAGGCCACTCTAGGACACTGGAGCTGTCATACGTGTCAATTTCACTGCTCTAACAGGAGCTCCACTGCCACCAGGGACCCAGGAACCCCGGTGGCTAGAGCCCTGCTGCCATTGGAGACTGAGGAACCCTGGCGGTTGCTACATGGCATGGTGGGATAGGTGCCCACCATGCACTGCTCCTTGTAACGAAAATTCAGAGGAGCATGTGAACACTCCTTTTTGTTATGCGTGCTCTGTGGATGGAGCAAGCATTATATTATAATGCTTTCCTTGTCCCACAACAACTTTAGTGCGGGACAAGTCTCTAGTGTGTACGTAGCCTAAAAAGAGAGGGAGCGGGAGCATCCTGTGTTGAAACCTGAGTTTCTCAATCCGGAACCAGCCTTTCTGCTAAAAGGTTGGGAAGGTTTTGATTTTGCTCCAGTGTGAAATGAAAACAAATTTCGTAACCTCCCAAGCTATCGTGAAACAGAATTGTTGCCCTGCAGACAGCTCTAAGTTAATTACTAAGAAGCAGTTTCTACTGGCTGTCTCCTGGCAAGAGAAAATGCTTCTTACCCACTCGAGATTCATTCTCATAGAGCCCTGGGCTAGGCATGATTGACCCTTGTGGGGAGTTCGAAGGCCAGAACCAGAGACAGCCCCGGCGTGCCTGGACTGCAGAAAAGTGCAGCGCAGAACTTTTCAGATCCAGGTGGTTTTCTGAGACACTGTCTCTCCTTGCAATATTCTTACTGCCAGCAGCTTTGTGACAATACAGCTTTTGCAGGCTGTCGGACTTGTCTGAACAGCATTCCTGGGATAGCCTGCAAGCAAAGGCACTTATTGCTCTTGCTGCCCTAAACCAATGTGTTCCCCGGTGGTCAGAGTCAAGATTGCCCTTTGTGGCATGGCACCACCCAGTGATCAGTGCACGTAGCTAACAAGAAGAGGCGAGAGAGCATTGTGGAGATAGACGGTTTAGGGGATCTCTGGGCCACGCTGAATTGGGTATCATCCATTATGGTGTCAAATTGTTAAATTAAAGCATTCATCTGACACTGGAGGCTTTGTGATTCTTTGGGCCCCCTACCACCCTGTTTGCCTGACTGAGCAATAAGGAATTTCCTTAAAAGAACAACCACTCTGCTGCACCGGGTTTGGTTTTATCTGTGGAATGATAAATGATATACCAGGGGCAATCAAACAAAATGGCAGGCCCTCTGAAGCAGCCCCTTAGCATCATGCATGTTTCATGAGGAATCATCTATGAGATGAACAAGAAGCCTGTTCTGGTTTGGCGAGCTGCACCCATAGAATATTTGGACCTTTTAAGTCAATCCTGCAACCTGCAGCACCTGTGCATTGTAGCTGGCAATGGTGAACTCTCCATGTTAAAATTTAAATAGAAACAAAAAAGCACTCTGAGCAATTTTTTGCCCGCCAGGACAGAAGGGCGGCTGACATTTCAGCTTATTAGGGTTGCAAATATTGCGTTAGTGATTCAAGCAAAACAGCTCAGCCCTCTTGCTATCCCAGCATGCCCTGGTTTTGGCTGGAACAGGACTCATCCTGATTTACATTTGTTCAGGCTCTGCTTCTCACTCCCCTCTAGAATGTGTGGTTTTAGATACATTGCAGGAGCTGCACTAAAACACAATCACCTTTGCCTGCAACCTAAAAGAAAAATCCCAGAAAATGCTGTGTGCAGCACAGAACAGAAAGCAGGTTGTAGGCTGACTTGGGGAACAGTATTTGCTGTGCCCTCTGTTCCTAAAATGTCAGGGAATGGTTTGAAAGTCCCCATTCACATTCAGGCAATATGGCATATTTTCAGAATGCAGAATGCCTCTAAATACAGATACTCATATGCCAATTTAGATACATGTCCCCAGCACACGTGATCACTCAAGGCACACTTAAAAGGCATGCCAAGATACACAGAGACATGTGCACATACAGACAACGTGCCCCTACAGTGCAGCTCATATGTGTGTATGCACAGATCTACATAGACTTTCCCACGTGAAGTCATGAGTCCCATGTGTATACAAATACACACATGCGGAGGTTGCACACACACACACACACACACACACACACACACACACACACACACAC
>ML685764.1:27205014-27234414 GCA_007922175.1 Pelusios castaneus
CACACACACACACACACACACACACACACACACACACACACACACACGCAAATAAGATTGCTTCTCCTTGACTCCCTAATTTTGATGGTTCCTTTCTGAAGCGGTTTCCCTCTTGTTTCTTTTACAGCAGCACCATGATGGGCAAGATACTGAGTGTTTAACTATGCCGTAGTATCTGATGAAAACACAGTTTGAGACTGCCTTCTTTAATGATTCTGTTTGAAATGTAGTTGCTTCCACACATCTCCCTTCAGGGTAGAATATTAAGCAAGAGCAACTCGGCTGGAAATTCAGATTGTTTTTGTGTCTGTTTTCATTTACATTTTAATGATAGAGAAATCTTATAAATCGGGCTCTTTCAGCATGGCTCCTTGGAAAAAACCAAAAAGCACAGCCCAGTCCCCCCCTTACAAAATTCTGCTGGTGCAGAGGATTTGTCAATCGTTTTTTGGGTTGGAAAGGGTCTGGAAATTGTTTGTGTCCTTTTTTTCCATGTTTTTTTTAGAATGGAGGGACCGTACAGATGTCAGATTCACAGCGGCTGTAAACAGCTGGGGCTACCCTGAGGTCAAAGGAGCCAGGTTGGTTTACACCAGCGAAGGAAGTGGCCCTAATTTTTTGTTTTGTTTTCAATAGGAACAAGAATACAAATAAAGAATTTGGCCAGAATTAGTGACAATACTCCCATACTGTTTAAACAGAGCAGCTGGAGTGGTTCCTATTATTTCTACGATAGTCGTATCAGAGATTCCTCAGTGCAAGGTGCTGCACAAGGATACAGTGAGGGAAAGCGCCAAAAGAATACAATGAGAGGCAGCTCCAGCCCTAAACAGCTTGCAGTACAGACAAAGAGGAGAAGAAATAGAGTCACAGAGAGAGGAAGTGACACAGAATCGGGGACTGAACGCAGGGTCTCCTGACATAATACTGTGCCCTATCCACTAAACCATACTGCCTCTACATGCCTTGGTGTTTGTGATGGCTCTCTGATCAATGGTTTCCCCCATGCGACTTGTATCAATAATCATTACTGGAGTTTCTTATGACTGGCATTGTTAAGGTGCCGATCTCCAGGGAATCCGGACACAAGGTTTTAGCAAGAATCTAAGGACTTTGGAAGCACCGGTGGATCCAAACACAGCTCCGCAAATACAAGTCATTTTGAATGGAGAAGTGGCAGATTCCAACCCCTGGATCCAAAGCCAGCCCTATGGGTTGGAACCAGTGTAAGATCCACCCAGAATGGACCAAAAAAAGTTCTGGTTCAAAGTTCTAATGTGACCAAAATCTTGTGAGAATATTTTTGGCTCAAGGCGGTGAAAGAGAGAAAGAAAGCGAGAATACTTTAATCAACCAGCACCACTCTGCTCCACCTGCTGAGGACATGTCATATGGTATTTAATGGCAGTGAACATATCCAGGCAACCAGTGGATGCATATTCATTCCACTCAGCTACTTTGAATGACTGCATTTATTGCCATCGTTTGCAACGTTCCCTTAAGATGAGAATAGGGCGGAAGGCAATGTTGCTGCAAAGCAACTTAAATTGGACTGACAGTTGTAGCTGGTCTTTTGCTTGTGCCTAAACAAAGCAGATCAAGCATGGGCTCTCCTAAGGGGTCCATTGGTGGCCCTTGAGGGCTCCCGCTTCTTGGGTCCCACTCTTGAGACCCATGGAGCACCTGACACTCCCCTTGGGCCTTGGGAATTGTGGGTGTCCTGCACCCTTGAGATTTGAGAATTGTGGGTGCCCAGAGCTTTGTTCATTAGGCTAGACACAGGAATCCAGATTGTCTGGAGAAAACAGCTGCGAGTAAAGATCACTAGAAAAGAAGTGATAAAACTCTCCATTAATCTTTTGTCATCAAGGCTGCAAAGATTGCCTCAGGACCCAGTGCACATCATTATATCATAATGCATTCTCTGTATGCTGCAGTTTCTGCCTTGCTGGAGGGAATGCCTCAGTAGTTTTAAGATCAGAGTTGGAGTACCTAGATCCCTGGAACAAGAGGTTCAGCTCCCAGCAGAGTCCAAGATGGCACTTCATTCCTCCAATCGGAGTCCCATGCAGTTTACCATGCACAAGTATTTCAGCTGATATCTTAAAAACTGTGGCTCTCCAGGAACAGTCAAGAGGATAATACTTCATGAATCACACCTCCAAACTTGGTACAGCCGTTACCAGGTTAATTAGAAAAATATCATGGCACTTTCTGGTAGGAATGGAAAAATTAGCCCAATGTCCTTATCCAAAATGTCCCTAGATCTCTCCTGTTACTAAGCTGTCTGTGGAATGGTTGGCTCTGCCCTCCAACCCAGCTCTGGCTGCCTCAGTATGCTGGTGCTGTATCTAGTTTGCCAGGTGTGTTGGGGTCCTTCAGGGTGAAGTATAAAACAGAGAATAGGGGTGTTGCTGTCACTGTTGAGACCCCATATACACCATGAAACGCAGTAACATAAAAGTATAGTGCAAAAGGCCTTGCAAACTCTGGATGTTTAAAAACTACTCTGAACCCAGCAGCACAAAGGGTGCGTCTACACTGGCAACTTAGGTCGACTTAAGGAGGCTTAAGTCGACCTAAACAAAGCCACATCCACACTGGGCTTTTATTAAGTTGACTTAAGCATTTCCTTAAGTCGACTTAATAACACTTGGTTTTACATCGACTTAAGCGTTAAGTCGACTCTTTAAGTCGACTTAAAGCCAGTGTGGACGGGAATTAGCACCTAAGTCGACCTTATTAAGTCAACTTAAAGCATTAAGTCGACTTAATAAGGTCGACAAGGGCCTATGTCTACACTAGAAAAATTAAGTCAACCTTATTAAGTCGACTTAACAAAGTCGACTTAACTTTCTAGTGTAGACATAGCCAAAGAGGGCAGCGCAGAGTTCCCCGAGGAACTAGCAGGGCTCACCCCTGTCCCTCCCCTTTGCCCTGCAGTTATTTATTTACTAGCTTCCGGCTGGCAGGCTGGGGATTCATTCATGTCCATTTTAGATCTGTCCTCCTACCTGTCCTAGCTGCCCAGGATGCAGTATGGTTTGCAATGCACATTCCAAGGTTGGAATTTGGCAGCTCAACTTTGTACAGCCCTGTAGCATAGACACTAGAAGTACAGTAATACCAGGTCAGGAGTCTGAGTGGTTATACAATTCCCTTTCTTTGATATCCTACAAGAGCAACCACAGAAAGTTCTGAATATGGGTTTGATTTGGATCAGCATCCAAAGGTTTGCTTGCTGATCTGAACTTCCAGGGCCAAACTCAGAGCTAGTGTATGTGGGGACAGGCCCAGGGATTACAAAACCTGGCAGAGAATGTCACAGGATCAGCCTTCTTGTGGGACAATGACATCCTCAATTGTGGATGGAAATGTAACAAAAATGGTCTCTCCTACTGTGTTTTGCCTGGTCTAGGTTAGAACCTGGACGTGCAAAAGGAGCCATGGACCTGGAGACAGAATGGTTCAGAACAAAAAGCTGAGTGAGGGTCTGGTTGGGTTGTAGGTAAGATTATTATTTTAATTGCTGGGTGGAGTCAGACCAAGCCCCAGCTCTAATCAGCCCCCAACAGTGGCCATGCAGAAATTTTTCATCTTAGGCTAGTCTCTATATTTTCTCCAATCTGCCCTTATTACATTTCCATATGGAAGGAGCAGAGAGGGGAAAAGCACCTTCCAGTTCTTACCCATGGTCTGATATCACATTTTGGCTTTAGAGCAAAAATTATATGACCAAACAGGGAGCAAAAAAATGTAAAAACCCACTGAGAGCTCTGCTCATTTTATTTTGCTTTTAAAAAATCATTTTACATAACACGGTTCCAGTCCTCGGTTGGAAGTGATGATATCACTATTCTTGATTGATGCTGGCCAAAAGTACAATGTGATTGGGGAAGAGGCAATGCTGCCTTTGAGATAGAGAGGACAGGGGCACTTTTTGGGTCATGCCAAAGCCCAAATAGAGCAGTTCGGATATCCAAATAGGTCCTTTCATCTCAGTAGCTGCAGGGTTTTTTTTTTCTCAAACCATCCAAAAACTTTCCAACCCTCTGCTCGAGCAGAGCAGAGAGATCCAATCTGATTTTCTGTCTCCTTTGTTTTCTCTGGGGCAGTGAGAAGGGGGAATGCAAGAGGAAAACAAACAAACAAAATAAAAAAAACCCTACTGCACCCAGCACATAATATGGAGATGTACAGAGAAAGATTTTTAAAATTCATGGAAAAGAGGAGTACAAAGACAAATTAAGAGAAGCCAGTAGTGCTGGGCTGAGTCTGTTTAGTGTTGATACTGTGTAGAATTAAGTCACACTGGTCTTACTTGTGGCCAGAGGGTAAGAAAAGGGCTCCCAGTGGAGAGAACCCATCCTGGTGCTAGTGATTCTGAGCTTGGATTGATAACTTAACTCAAGGAGGGGGACAGGGGAGGCTCTGTCTAGTTTCTGCTCCAGGCTGAAAAGCCTGCATTTATCCCAGTGATAGCAGGCAAGCCAGGCCTTGGGGGTGAAAAAGGCTTAAAAAACCATCCTTCATTCATCAGGCAGCTGAGACTGTGAGGTGGGGGAAGGAGGGGAGGGGACAAAAATAAATGGAGAGAGAATTGAGAGTTGGTGAAAATGTGCAGTGGGGTCTGCTTGCTCCAGATCTAGTGTCAGCCACTAATTATTCCCCCCAAAACACCCCTTCTCCACATATGGCTGTTACCAAAAAGCTCCTTAAGGCAAGAATCGAAGAAACTCAGAAAAACCAGGAGAGGGATGCACTCTCCACTGCAACTCATAGAAGCATAGAAGGTGCCTTGAAATCCAGCAAAGAATTCCAGCCCCCAACAAACCCGTGAGTCTTGCACAGTACCTACCAGATGGAGATATATACAGAATACTCATACTGTAACAGCAATGGTGTTACGCTCCTATTTTACAACCCCTCCCCTCCCTGCACACCTTGAAAGCCTCAAACCACTAATCCATCAGGTCCAGGGCCCCACGCTGGGCAGCCTCCCATTCGATCTGACCTTGCTCCAAATTCCCCTGTCCTCTTTGCCAACAGCTGCTCAAAATCAAGCGCTGCTTATTACACCCCACTTACAACAAGGAGCAGGATGGGTCAGCAACCTGGACTCCTCCAGATCAGAACTCCTCTGGTAGAGATATGTGGACTGCTTGGGCTAGGGATGGGCCCAGTGAGGAGGATCCAATTCTGCTCTGCATTTCACATTTGGATTTCAATTGCTGCCCCATCTGGGGCCTTTGACTCTGAGCTCAGCCCGCACAGGGCACAGGGGAAGTAGCTCCATGCAGCTCACTGGAACAACAAAGATATAAAACCAGGAGAAGAGGGGAATGGGGCCCCTAGATATATCCAGGATCCAGTTCCAAAAATATGCCTTCAGGCCAGCTAAGAATTGCTTTTCTGCTGCACCCAGGCTTACGTAAGCTGAGACAGCAGGCAAAACCTGTTCTGGGAGGAACAAATCATGGGTAATCGCATGCTACAGAAGCCTGGATATCATTCCCAGCTCACATCTCCCACAGCCATAGACCTCGTGGCCTGTTCTGAAGGATGGAGTCTCTCCCTGCCAGCGCTATGAGGGAACCTGGGACCTTCTGCATAGCCCTCTCCCATTTGATCTCATGGGTGAATTCGCTTGCCGGTAGAAATAGCAGGCTTTTATATTCTTCATAAAGCAGCCACTAGAGGGGGACAGAAACCACGTAGGTGACTCCTGTGCAAAGCCGGGGTGAGCTGATGTGCACACCACGCCTGCAAAAGAGCCTGCTTTCAGTTCAGCTAAGGAAAGAAAATGTCGCAAAGACAGATATGCTCCAGCAGTTTTCTTCCTTCTGCTGCCCACGGTAAATGCTTCTGTGTGAACGTTTGTCACTGGAATGAACAAGGCTGGACAGCAAATGGGAATTTTGCAGAAAGAGGGAGAGTCAAAAAACAAGTTTCATCAATCAATTCTCCTTGTGCAAGTAATGCAACGTGACAGCGAAAGGCTGCCGAGCATGGCCTACGATGGGCTGTGCAATGCTCCCTCACAGAAAGAAACCTGTCACGCAGAGAAAATCCTACCTGACAGCAAAATGGAGGCAGGCAGGGAGAGGGAAAAATCAATCTGCAGGGAAGTTTATGGGTCTGTAGTCCTCTGCACTTGTGAAAATTGCACAAGGGAAGGGGAAAGAAGAATGTCCTGCAGAGGGCACTTTTGCCCTGCATCCTGAAGGAGGCAGTGTTGTGTCAGTGATTGGCAGAGAAGACTCAAAAAAGATGACCTGTTTGTAGCTAAGAGGATGTGGGCTAGTGGTTAGAGTACAGGACTGCCAGGTTGGATTGTAATTCTAGTTCCTGGAGGACTGGGGCAGGGGAGTGGGATTCTATAGTTTTGAGTACCTAGATTTTATGGCCAGAATGGACCATGATGATCATCTATTCTGACTCCTGCTTAGCACTGGCCAGAGAACGTCATCCAATAATTTCCACACCAAGCCCATAACTTCTGTCTGAGCTACAGTAAGCTTTCAGAAAAAGAACGAAGGTCCTTAGATTAGCAAATAAGCCATGTAATTTATCTGTGTCTCCCATTTCCTTGGTTTAAACTGGGGATCACAGTCAGAGCTGGTTACACATCAAGAGACGTGGGCTGCAAATACATCCACAGGTGAAGACACCCCATTGGCTTTGTAGGGTCACTGTTATCCAGGACCATTCAGGAACCTGCTGCATATTTGACAAAATATTGTGGAGCAAATCTTAGAAGTTCAGTGATTTTCACCTGAGAACAGCATTCAGAGTTATTCTTCAGCTTACTCCTGAACAGTCAGATCAGAACACACAAACATCATCACATGATTCAGGTGGCCAATCTCACAGCAAGAATAATAAATAGTCAAAGCGAAACACCCTACAAGCTGGAAATCCGTGGCCCAAACTCTGTAGCCACTAAACAACAGAGTCCTGTGGCACTTTTAAAGACTAACAGATTTATTTATCGCATGAGCTTTCGTGGGAGAAAATCCCACTTCGTCAGAGCGTCAGTGCCTTCAGCACATGCCTCCTTTGCTCACCACATTGCACACCAGCTGGTTCCTTTGCACTCTTGCCCTCTGTGGTAGGGATTCGGATCTACGTTTAGCATTTTGTCTCTTTTGTAAAGAGCTCATATATCCCAGATGCTGTATAAATGCATCCCTCGCCAGCTAGGAATTTCAGACCGCTCACAAAAATCACGCCATGGCGACTAAGAACTATACGGTAAGTGTGGGGATAGACCTCCAACTGACTACTCCAAAACCCAAGGCCTCGGAGCGATAAGAGAATAACTGCTAACTGCCAGCAATACAGGGCCTATTGCACACAACAGAGTAACCAACTAAACAGCCAACATGAATTTTCTACCAATCTTGTTTATCTGTACGCACAACAACACATAGTTCCTTTATAGAGCTCACCATTTGTAGAGCTGAAAGTGCTTTAAATAGCAAGGGCAATTTCAAGGGATACTACATTGGGTAATGCAGAATGGAGAGAAGAAGAGCGGCCCTTGGTGATGGAAGGTCAGGTTAGGGACTGCTTAAAGAAGTTGGATGCACACAAGTCTATGGGGCTGGATGAACTGCATCCAAGGGTGCTGAGGGAGTTGGCCGAAGTGATTGTAGAGCCGCTGGCCATTATCTTTGAAAACACGTGGTGAACGGGGGAGGTCCCAGAGGATTGGAAAAAGGCAAATATTGTACCTATCTTCAAGAAAGGGAAAAAGGAGGATCCGGGGAACTACAGGCCAGTCAGCCTCACCTCAGTCCCTGGAAAAATCATGGAGCAGGTCCTCAAAGAATCCATCCTGAAACACTTGGAGGAAAATAGAGTGATCAGGAACAGCCAACATGGATTCACCAAAGGGCAAATCGTGCCTGACCAACTTGATTGCCTTCTATGATGAGATGTCTGGATTTGTGGATGCGGGAAGAGCCATTGACGTGGTATACCTTGACTTTAGCAGGGCTTTTGATACCATTTCCCACAGCATTCTTGTCGGCAAGTTAAAGAAGTATGGGTTGGATGACTGGACCATAAGGTGGATAGAAATCTGGCTAGATCAACAGGCTCAGCAGGTAGGAATCAATGGCTCAATGTCTAGTTGGCAACCAATAACGAGTGGAGTGCCTGAGGGGTTGGTCCTGGGGCCAGTTCTGTTTAACATTTTCATTAATGATCTCGATGATGGGATAGATTGCATGCTTAGTAAGTTCATGGATGACACCAAGCTGAGGGGAATGGTAGACACGCTGGAAGGCAGGGACAGGATCCAGGGAGACCTAGACAAATTGGAACACTGGGCCAAAAGAAACCTCATGAGGTTCAACAAGGACAAGTGCAAAGTCCTGCACTTAGGACGGAAAAATCCCATGCACTGCTACAGGCTGGGGACCGATCGGCTAAGTAGCAGCACTGTAGAAAAGGACCTGGGGGTTATTGTGGACGGGAAGCTGCATATGAGCCAACAGTGTGGCCTTGTTGCCAAAAAGGCCAATGGCATATTGGGCTGCATCAGTAGGAGTGTTGCCAGCAGATGGAGGGATGTGATTATTCCTCTCTATTCGGCACTGGTGAGGCCACATCGGGAATACTGTGTCCAGTTTTGGGCTCTCCACTACAGAAAAGATGTGGACAAATTAGAAAGAGTCCAGCGGAGGGCAATGAAAATGATTAGGGGGTTGGGGCACATGACTTACGAGGAGAAACTGAAGGAACTAGGCTTATTTAGAGAAGACTGAGGAGGGATTTGATAGCAACCTTCAACTACTTGAAGGGGTGCTCCAAAGAGGAGGGAGCTAGGCTGTTCTCGGTGGTAATAGAGGACAGAACAAGGAGCAATGGTTTCAAATTACAGCTGGGGAGTTCGAGGTTAGATATTAAGAAAAACTTTCTCACTAGGAGGGTGGTGAAGCATTGGAATGGGTTACCTAGGGAGGTGGTGGAATCTCCGTCTTTGGAGATATTTAAGGTCTGGTTAGACAAAACCCTGGCTGGGATGATTTAGTGGGAGTGGTCCTGCTTTTAGCAGGGGGTTGGACTAGATGACCTTATGAGGTCCCTTCCAGCCCTATGACTCTATGATTACCTCAATTTGATAGGTAGGGAAACTATGGTACGGTGCAAGGAAGTGAGTTGACTAGCATGAGGGACTCCGAGTGCTGACTCCTTAGCCACTGGACCACACTTGCCTTCTTGGATGATGAGATTGTGAAGTGTGTCGTCTTATATGTCTGCAAAGGGCCATTCATGTCCTGGCCCTGCAGTAATAATCACTAGCAACACTGCCCTTGTGTCACCATTCGCCTGGTTGCTAAAGAAGGATTTTACTTCTGTGCGTCAGTGCTGGAGACACCTTTAATTGTTCTCCTGCTCTCGCCTCTTTATTCCCTCTGCTTGCTGAGCTGGCCAGCAGGAGAAGGCCACCTGTGCACATGAGCCTGGAAGGATGCAGGCTGATTGACTGGAATTCCTTCATGCACATTAAGCATTGAAGCAAGGCAATGAGCCATCCGTGCAGAGGGCCCTAACTACATGCTCACATTCCCTCTGCCCCACGAGGGTCAGGGCAGCTGCTCTGCGAAGTGAAGTGTCAGAGTTCCCTGGAAGTGTTGTTCCTGAGCCAGCTTCCTCTGTGCTGAGTTCCACCGAGTCTCTGCATTTTCTGCCTGTTAGCCAGTCTGCAGTACAAATATCAGCCCTGCATTCCTAATGCCAGAGAGCTGCCCAGAAATGGAAAGATTGCCCTCTTCTTTTAACATGAGATTCTTCCTCAGCTGGTTTGTCTGCACGAGAAGTGTCCTGTGTTTGTGGTGTTAGTCTGGGTGTCCTGGATAAATTCTCATTCAGATTATTCCATCATGCCTGTCTGCAGTTTCATGGTATTCTTCACCCCCTGTCGTAACGCAATGGGCAGCAATAAACTTCTGCTATTCCACACCAGAGGCAGCTGCATTTCAGTGCAGGAGAAGCTTCCTTCATACCTACCTGACAGGTGGCAAGGCTTAAGTGCCTTCAGATCATAGGATGAAAGGTACTCCTGGAACAGATGGGTTAGGAAACTGATGTGCTAAAACCATTGCTTATTATAATCAGCTGAACATGAGCCAAAAGAACTAGTGTGATCATGGGCCACATAACCAGGAAAATCTCAAGTGGGAGTAGAGAGGTTATTTTGTGGTGCGGCCCTCAATGGAATCCTCTGTCCTGTTTTGGTGCCCACACTTCCATGTTCATCAACAAAAGAAGGTTCAGAGGAGAGTCTGAAGAATGATTAAAGAACTGGAAAACATGTCTTAATTTTGAGAAGTTCTCTGATCTGTTTATACAAGAGGTGGGACTAGATGATTACAGTGGTCCCTTCTGGCCCAGGAATCTACACTGACCCAGCATTGTCTCGGCATTCCCTTGTCTGTGTCCACCTGTTGCCTCTTGTCTTATGGGTTATAAACTCTTTGGGGCAGGGATAGCCTCTTTGTTCTGTGCTGTACAGCACCTTACACCAAGGGGTTCTGGTCCATCACTAGGGTTCCTAGAAATTACCGCACAACAAATAATAGACAACAATGACAAGATCGTTTTGGGTGGGGCCTAGTTGTCTAAAGATGAACAATCAGATGCAACTAGGCCACAGCCTACTGGAGGCCAAATGGAGCTCCCTCAGAACTCCCTTGGCCATTCATATGAACAAGAACAAACATCCTGGACTCTGAGCCAAGAAAGGGCTGTGGGCTCAAGCACTCAGGATGCTAACGGTCAGGGTGAGTGTGCGCGCAGGAGCCTGTGAGTGTGGGGGCTTGGTGGGCCCTAAGTCTAAGATAAGAGGAGTGCTTGAGTCAGTATTGGGATGCATTGGCAGAGCTGTGGGTGTGTGCACTCAGGACCGAAATAGCTTTGGGTCAGTTCTGAGTGTGCTGTCAGAGCTGTCTGAAAGAAAGCTGCATAGTGAACTTATCTGAGCAGGCCAGAATAGACCATGGGGACTTAGGACAGCAAAATATTATTAGGGTCTGCGAAATGCTCAGAGGCTTTGAGTGATTGTGGGGACTACATTTTCCACTTCGCTATGGCATCAAGAAAAGCTGGGATGACCCTTGAGTCAGGCCCAGGCTCTGACCAGCCCTTGAGTGCCCAGTTCATGCACAAATCAAAACCTCTGCATTTCCATTGCTCTGGGGGGTTAAATCGGAACCTGGAGTTTAACCATCTCTCTTCCCTTTTATTGAAGCTGTTTAAATCCTGTGGCTACTGGAGCAAGGTCACTGGATAAGGATCTGTTACTCTCCTGAGAGCATTTACTACCAGAGATAGACCAGAAATGTAATACACCTTCTCAAGATTGGCAGCGCCTGGATCAGGGCTTCCATTTGATCCCATCTCTCTTTTCTTCAGGATACAAGCACGCTTTCCAAGGAGAGTTTCCTTTGGAAAGGCTCTTGGGTGGAGGTGCAGCGTAAGAGCCCCAAACAGGCATTTCATTTTAATTCAGCAGCCCAACTATCCATGCGTATTAATAAAATATCAAAAGGCACCTTATCTTTACTGAGCTTGGCTCAGCACAGCACCATGAGTAGATTTCCACTCCAAGACTCGAGGGATTGGGCCCCGTAACCGAGTGGAATGGATGACCCATGCAATAGCTGTCTTATTACATTTAAACAGATGAACATTCACATATCCTAATAGAAATTGCTAACATGGAGGCATCCACATCAGGCACTTTCTGGGCATAAACCAAACACCTCTGGGCCTGAAGTCTGTTCTCTCCATGCTTCCAAATTCCTTCCAATGTGTTCAGTTAAGAACACATCTTGATGATACAGATTACACAGCAAACTGCCCCTCCCCACCCCTTTTCCCCGTTTCCAGCTTAATTTGCAAAAGGCAGCATAAAATGGCTAGGATAGGATTTCAAAACCACGGCCAGCTATGATATTTGGACTCTGGTTTGCTGTGTTCAACTGCAGCCTGTGGGCGTATGATGCTTTGTAACTTTTTTCCTCCACCTGCTTCCTCCCCACTTCCAAAAAATCAAACCCCACTTGCAGGGCCCATAGTCACTTCATTTATCACCAGTCACTTTGGGAGAGATTAATCAACAGGGCAATTTCTGCGGGAGGTTTGCCCTAGAGGCTGCCTTTAATCTGGGAGAAGCTCCCTGTAAGTGTACCTTTATTACACAGAACCTGCTCCAACACGCTCCTTTATTGGAGCTGAGGAGCGGCCTTCCACGCTCAGGCAAACAGGCCCCGAGGCCGCCAGGGCTCATGCCCTTCACCCAGCAATCAAACAAAAATGTGAAGATGCCATTAAGCATGAGTACAACCCTTTTGCCCAACATAAGTGTGTTTCATGTGTGGCGGGTTTTGAGTGAGCTCAGGGGACAGTCCCTGGCTGAATTTTGGAGTGAGCTGGGCACTGAGTTTCCAGAGACCATGGACCCAGTTGTGGGTTTAGGTGGAAACAAAGTCTTAGCTGTTTGGGCTGTCAAGTTTTGGGTTAAACCCATTTAAACCCAGACCAGAATTGAGGTTGGCATGAACCCCTGTGAACCAAAATGGTTGCCTTTCATATCGGTCTAAGTATGTGTGAGATGGCCACCATCTTGGTCATGGTCACTGACTGGGGCCTCCACCCCGGAATGCATCAGCCTCCACAGCTTCAACTCAAGGGCTAGGTCTCATGGCTGGGGGCTGGAAAAGACAGTGGCTCAGACCCACAATGGGACATCTCACACACACTGACCATCTGCATGAAGAGATGCACACACACATGTGGATGCACATATAATGGCTTGCTCTCCAAACCACCAGTCTGTCACAAATGTTGACTCCCAGTTAGAAAGCATGTCCACAGAGCCCCCGCCCCCCGGATCTCTCAGGACCTGGAAACACTTCCACTTTCTCCTCTGATAAGGCAACATGGATTTATTTTACCTAGTGTCTTTTTCATTCCAAACCTCATCCCCTGAATGCCTTACCATTAGATAATATAGGGATGAAGTAATGAATAAGAGTGAGCTGAAGAGAGAAAAGTTGAAGGCAGAGGTGCCGCGGAAGAGAAAGGTTTTTCCAATGTGACGTGAAAACAAATGAAGAAGCAGCAAGTGGGAGAGACAGGTGCAACTGGGAAAATGGATTTTACATCATAGAAGCAGGGCAAATTAAGGCAATCTGCGGCCTTAAACATAGGCCACATATGTCCCCTATTGTCCCATTCCCCTCCCACTGCCTCATCCACCCTACCCTGGCTCTACCCTCTACCTGATGAATGGGATAGTTCACACCACTCAGAGCTATTGTTTCAGGCACCCTTAAGAGCCAGGTAGATTTCAGTTATACTGGAGGTGATGTGTGTGTGTGTGTGTGTGTGTCACCTTTTCAAGGTTTTCTTTGCTTCCATAAATCAAAGAAAGTGTCATGTTTTAAATTAAAGAAAATTGGAGATTTGGGATGACATCCCATGACTTCAACTGAGACCCTAGGCCTGGATTTATAGTACCTCTGCCTTAATACAGCCCTGTTGATGGGCAGATTGTGTGAAGGGACAAAGGGGAGTCAGTGCGAATCCCAGGTATCAGGGAAGGGGACAGACAGAGGGGCTGAGGCTGTGCCATGGAGGGGTTGTAAAAACAAGAAGGGAGATTTTGAACTGGACCCAAAAGTCAAGAGGGCCACCAGGGGTCCACTTCAGTCCTGTAGGCCAAGGGCCAGCATTGTGGGGAAAGCAGAGTCCGCGATTCTCAGCTGGCGTTTGGTGGTCCCCGTATGTTCCAGTGACTAATGCATGTGAAAAGCAGATTTATTTTTGCCCACGTTTCATATTCTTCACGCTTGGCGGCATGAGACAAAGGACCAGCTCTTCAATAGAGTCCTTAGAATAAACCTTAAACCTCATCAAATCCAATCCGCCAATAAAAATTGCCTGGACAAAAAGCTGGGACTAAGGGTGGCGGCAGGCTCTTTTCGCCATGATAACAAGTTTTCACAAGACTGTTTATCCACACAATCGGGAACGACACTTAAAATCTCTAATCCCAAGAAGCATGAAAGTGGTTGTCCCAAACAAGCAGGTGTATTGTCCCGGCAGCCACATTGCCAGCGATGTTCATTTCTGCCGCTGTGCCTGTGGGGTCACTGGGAATATATTGAGATGGGGCAGCTGCAGTCTCAATGCTTCAGTTTAACCTCAATGCCTCGGATCGCTTTCCACCCACTTGCCCCCTCCCTCTTTGCGATCCAACCCCCTATTCAGGCTGATTTTAAAAGGCAGCAAAATGGTTACAAGGTTTAAAGCAGAGGCGAGCAAAATGCCCAACAATGGGAAGGACAAAGGAGCGTTCAGGGGCTGGTCTTTAATCCACAAACACATGATAATGAAGTATGTGAAACCGTGCGGCTATGAGGATTAAACCTGCTGCCAAGGGGAGGCTTTAATGGGAGGGGTGCAAAGTTGAAACTCAGATGGGTTCTCCCTCCGGCAAGTTAGGAATGAAGAAAGATCTATCTGTCGAAAGGGGATAAGGGATGATGATTTGTACCATGAATCCACTGGGGTTTGGGGTTTATTTTGCCCAGCTTTGAGAATTTTATTTCTATAAAGTGTCCTTAAAGTTACTGAACCCAACCATTTAAAAGAATACGACAAGGTTAAAACCATCCCTTTTTAAAAGCCAGAGACACATTTGACATGAAATGATTTGAGTGGGAGTGGGAGGTAGGAGGTGAGGGGCTCGGAGCCTGTTTGAGATGCAGAATTAATGACAAGGGTTTTTTGTGTTTTTTTTTAATCAGGGCTCCTAAAGGCAGAATGGGAGCCCTCCATTTCACTGCCTGCTTACCAGAGTCCAGGGAATAGTTGTTGTGAATGCAGTAAGCCATGGACTGTCCATGGGAGACATTAGAACCACACTCTGAGCACTGAGCATTGCCCCAGGAAAGTCCCTCCAATCAGTGAGTGGAGAAAGAGTTTTGGTTCCCATTTCAGGACTTGCACTATAAGATTCACTGAGTGCATTTCTAACCCTTTGGCGGTTCTTCACTAGCACCCACCCCAGGACGCATATGGAGAGGGCACCTAAGTGCTGCGTGGGAAAGACTATGCATAAAACACAGACCAGCAAAAGGAAACAGTACACCTAACTAATGTATCAAAACTCCTCCCTGTCACAGAAGGAAGGGCACCCCCATATTGTGAATGAAGGAAGGAAATGCAGACAAACTAGCAGGGGTCAGCAACCCGAAAGATAAGAAGAGACATTTTTTAAAAATTCCTTCAATAACCAAGTGTTTTGCGAGCTGCAATGGGTGTAACCTTCCGGTGAGGGGAGCTGGGAGCTGGCCCAGGGCACCTGCAGCAGGGTCCTCTGGGGTGGGGGAGGGAGCCTGAAACCATGAACAGGCCCCCCTCAGGGTCTCCCAGTGACAGGAGGATCCTGGAGCCTGGCACGGTCCACCTTCAGGGTCCCCTAGTGGCAGGAGGGGGCCCGGATCCCAGAGTCACAAGGGGCCAGCCAAAGAGCCACATGCAGCTCTGGAGCCGCAGGTTGCAGACCCCTGAACTAGGGCATCTAGGGAGAGCTAATTCAGTATTGCCTGGAAAGTCCATCTGACATCCTTGGGCGCACAGTGGCATTGGAGTTTGTACATTTCCTGGCTTACTGGTGGTGAGTGATATTAAATTGCATTGCGACACTAAGGGTATGGTTTGGGATGTACTTATTAAGTTATGTCAGGGGCACTTACAGTACATGGATAGGTGAATTTCTATATGCACACAAAGCATATAGAATACACAAACATTTATACACACACACAATGCACAAATATACAGAGAATCCTGACTGGGACCTTTGAGCACTACCGTAATATATTTAATAAATAAATAATAATAATTATTATTACTCCTATTAATACCTTTATTCTTCATACTTCCATTAAACTGATCCTCCCACTCACCTTCCTCACATAGCTTTTATCAGCGGAGGAGGACTCCCATAAAGCATTAAGCCTTGTTATTCCCATGACTGGAGATGCCTCTGTTTCCCAGAAGTGTTGTGTGGATACCTGATGATTAGAGCCCTGCACAGATACAATTATGTGGATCTGCATCCAATTGGCATCTGCAAGAAATGGTCCATGGATATCCGTGTTGTATCCGTGGATGCGGATATAATGCGGGTATCCGCAGATATCCACGTATTTGCAGGGCTCCAGCCCTGCACAGATAAAAATATGTGGATCTGTATCCGATCTGCATTTGCAAGACATGGTCTGTGGGTATCCGCATTGTATCCGCAGATATAATGCGGATAACCGTGAATTTGCAGGGGTCTACTGATGATCCTGAGAACTATCTCAATGTATTTGCTTTTGCTACATAAAACCTTTTATTCCTTTTGGTTTCACAAAAATCAGTAAAATATGAATCGCAGGCAGTAGCCACTAAATCTATTTTGAATTTCACATGTTTTAAGGGTTCCCAGGCTGCCGCTGCTAAGGCCCACAGGTGACTGGGCTCAAATGCAATAAAAATCAACCCCTTTCTGAGGTCTGGAAAAATGCAGCACACATCATTGCTTTTCTTGTTGGCTGCTGCATCTGAGCTTCCAGCTTCTGGACAGGGTTGGAAGCTGAAATGGCAAAATATCACCACACAAAAATCTGCTGGAAAGGGGATATTGCATCCGCATCATATATGCCAAAAATCCCAGCAGTCTTGAGGTTGTGGCATATCCTGCAGACTCAGAACACCTGAACACCCAAACATCTGAGTTCAAAACCCAGACTAGATCAGGTGTCTCACAATTGAGCATTCATACTTGTATTGAAGTAGCACTTGAGTCCCCAGCTGAGGTCAGAGCTCCATTCCCTAGGTGTTGTACAGACACATAGGAAGAGACAGCCCCTGCCCTCTAAAGCTTACAATATAAACAGGCCAGACAGACCACGGAGGTGTTGTTAGCCCTGTTTTACAAAAGGATCACAGAGTGATTCAGTGACTTGTCCGAGGTCAAGTCTGTGGCAGATCTAGGATTAGAACCAGACTACAGCCCTAATTTTAGGACGTTCCTTTGCCACCCCCTGAAACAATATAATTCATCTTGGGGCAGGCAGAGTGTTGAAATCTCTGACATAGGGTGAATTCCAGGAATTTGGGGTTCATCCAGAACACCCTCTCCTACACAGCCTGGGGTCACTCTGTTATCAGCACCCTCAAAAGAAGACCACCTATTTCCTCATTGGCAAAGGCACAACATCATGTCTTTCCTTTGTTTAAAGTTGATCTTAAATTAAGTTAAAGCATTTTTCACACAGCTGCTTCCTCTGCATTAGTGCTTCTGTGTTATCTCCCGGAGCAAGAAGCTGTACCAAATTTCAGTGCACAGTAAACGGCGGGGGCTGCTAATCCATTTAGCACCCCACAACTATCATCAAGCCAATAAATGGGCTCGGGAGGCAAACACATTGACAGTGCTGTTTGCACATGAAAACAGTGATGGGAGGAAGCCTCCTAAATCCTTTCAAGGAAGCAGAAGGAAGGGGAGCTCCAAGGCAAAGTTTAACATTACAGGCTGAAAGAAATATGTGCCCTGGTGGCTCCTCTGGTGGAAGCAACATGTCCACCTGACTCCTGGAAGACCCAGAGAGATTCAGTGACTCATCCTGGTTCACTCAAGGAATCTGGAGCAGAGCTGGGAATTGAAGCCAGGTCTCCCGAGTCCCAGCCCAGTGCATTCTTCACATTCATCATTAGATACAGTTTGTTCAAGGCATCCTCCTCAGTAGAACTAAGCTTTCACAAGCCACCACAGGGCTTATTACTTGTCCCTTTCAGTTGCTTAGGTATGTATTACTGGCCTCCTCTCCCCACACACCTGGGATGGCCTCAGGGCCAATGTTGCCAATCAAGACGTTCAGGCAGTTATGATGAATGATGCCATGGGGGAGAAGGAAGCCACATGGGTCATGCAGCCACTGTGAAATTGGCAAAGAGTGAGGCGTGGCTGATTGCTGACTGGCACAGACCCAGCCGCATTAAGTTCTCAGCAGCTACAGCTGAAACAGAGTGCCACTGAAGGCAGACCTATAGATCAGTTTCAGACTCTATAGATCATAAACCTCTGTGCTGATTGTTCCCTACAGTATCAGTGGTGATGGTGTCTCTGCCTGGTGTTAGAATGACTTAGGTGGATGGATGGACAGACAGGTAGGAGCTGTAAGAGCACAGGAAAGGCTGAATCATGTGCTTTGTCCTTGGATGCGAGCAGTGTTGTCAACTCTTTCAGTATTTGATATTTCTCTTAAACTTTCAGCTCCTTGAGTCCCCTGATTATGTGGGCGTCTCCAAAGTTTCTAGCCCTCTGGGCTGCTGAGAAAAGCTGGCCAACATGGTGCCTCCAGGCTAAAAAATGGAGGTGAATAAAAATACCCCAGTATTTCTTTTGACGATTATTTCTTGTGAGTTTAAATCAGTCTTGTCCTTCTTGGGGGATCTGATTCATGAGTTTTTAATGTAGAAGGTTTGCAGTGCTGTGTGGCTCTGCTGGGTTCCAGAGTGGTCTCGATGTACCAGAGGCTGTTGAAGGCAGCCTAAGAAGAGTGCAGAGCTAGGAGACGGGACAGGAAAAAATAGATTGAATTTAGAGGAACTTTTCCTGAATGTAACATCTTACAGACAGGGAACAGCTCCTTCCTTGGAAGATGCTGAAGATACTTAGGACATGTTGGGAAAATGGCTGGATGTTGCAGGCAGGAGTCCAAATTGCCTCACCTGCCTTAGGAAAACTTCCAGCACTTTTATTTTCCTAACAACTTATTTGCTGCAGTTTCCTCAAGGTAACCAGTTTGAACCCAACCCAAGCCCTACGTGATTTGAGCTTGATGGGTCTCAGTCCAGTTCCCCAAACCTGCTACACACCTGGCATTCTGTAAATACTTGGCTGGCTGCCTGAGCAGAGATGCTAACCAGTGAATGGGCCATGGAGCCTGAATTCCCGATTAGCACAGGGGAGAATAGCAACAGGTGAACTCTGCTCCCCCAAATTTAGACACTCATATTGGGAGTGTGGAGAAAGCATCAGAAAACACATCCATGACCATCAGTGAGGACAAGAATTGCAAACTATGAGAAACATAACATTGTTTGGTTTTTAGTTAAAGGGGCCTTGGATCTTTAGATGACTAGACATCCCAGGTGTATTTCACAACTAACCCATCTTAAGGCAGCCTGGTTTGCTTTTGAGCTGCCTGAAACAGAACGTGCAGGTCTATGATGCAGGCTTCTTGCTCCCGTCTATCGCTCTTCTCACAACTCCCTGCAAAATATGTCAGTTTCCTTCTGGGGAGGAAAGTGCCCAGATCTGAGCGTACTATTCAAGACCCCAAGGTGCAGAAAAGGCCTCTGTGTTGCTCTATACACAGCCAGAGCCACAGCCGCTCTTACTGTTGCCATAAAAAGACCAAAAACAACGTTGTGTTTGGTCATTGTATTAGTTCGTTAACTCCCAGATTGGTAGCCAAACTAAAAAGCTTGCAATAAACTAAAATACCTCACTGAAGTTATATTTTAAATCTGCTCCCAGATTAACTTGCTAACCAAATCATGGCTCTTAATGTATTAACGGCAGGTTTCTTCCCACACCTCCTCTTTTGATTCAAAATGTGAACAAGGGACATGTGATTAAGATTTTTCTTCTGAGTTTACATGTCAAATTTGGAATCCCCCTCCTAATCAACAATCACCCCCCTTTATCCTCAACAGTCCCATTGTTCTCACCGCAACCTTCTGGCTGTTTGTTTTCAGAAGTGTGTAGAGTGACCTCAATATAATAAGTGACCAAGGCACTTTAATCTCCTCTTTTAATTGATTACTTTTGGCCCAAATCCTGATGCCTTGGGGCTATAGGGATGGGGGAGACCCACCCTCTACAGATTAGCACCCTTTCGTTTACAGATCAGCCACTTTTTCAGTCCTTTGCCCTGCAGCAATGCATGAAAATAACACTAATCTCATTAAGAACAGAAGGGAGCCCTTCAAAGTTTATTAATAAAGGAAACAGACAGAGAGAGCGCCAGGCTTAAGGTTTGTTCTCCACTGTTCTGTTTCAGATTTCAAAGCTGGGGGAAGTAGCAGGGGCTTTTCGAGTTCCTGGATTTTGCCAGGAGGAAGGTTTTATCCTGCTCTCCCCCTCTTTAGAAAGTTCAGTCTAAAGTTAACAGAAGCCACGGTATGTATAAATGCAGGCCTAGATCCAGTATGCTGACAGGTCAGAGCTGGGAGGGTGGAAGGTGTTAAAGCGTGATGTGTGGAAGTCCACTACTGATTTGGGAACACAGGCTGGTGAGAAAGCGAGAGCTGCCTAGAGCAATGGTTTTCATTTTTCCTCAGGACCCACATTTATGTCCATGACCCAACAATTAAATCTTTGAGCAATGCACTTCAGTCTTTTGGCAGCAGCAGCAGGGGGTGCTGCAACCCAATACTGGGTCCAAACCCATGGTGTGAAAACCACTGGCCTAGAGTGACGGAACCAGCCCTAGGAACACTGAATTGGTTAGCTATGAAACTTTTCATCCAGGGCATTGGGGCTCCCCGTCCAACAAGAAGCCATTTTTAAAGGAAGTGCCTCTTGTCTTAGACTGTAAAGAGCAGGTTTGTTCCATGGCATTGCTCCCTCTTTTTTGCCATGTTGCTGTGCATTCCAGGGTCCCGGGTGCTTTTCTTAAACCCTCCAGCTTCTTGAGTCCTGTGGCTACATCAGGCCCTCCACCTCCATTTTAAACATTCATAGCCCTCATGGGTGCCCAGAAAAATGAGATCCAGAAAGGCTCAGAAACCAGACTGCAAATAAAAAGAACCTCATTAAAACAAAAACCTCATGATTCTTAAGAAAAATCTCCTATTTTGAGTCCTGACGTGATTGTGTACCATGTGGAATTAGCAACACTGACCATCTCTGTGTCATCCCTCACAGGTAACACCTCCATTATGCTCCTTTCTCTCCCCACCTCCTCTTTCCCTGGCCAATTAGATTGTCAGGGTCTATTCCTGGCACTGCTCAGTAAAACTCTACGGCAGAGGATGATGCTTTAAGAACTGCCTTCTTCAGCTGAAAGTGGAAAGCAGATTGCTCCCTCCCCAGCCTCAAAAGCTGCTGTTGAGCAGCTCGCATGCCTAACAGAGCCTGCAGCGGAGACCACTGCAACTTGTTTTACTGCAGAGCTCAGCACTTGCACCCTTGCTTCACCAGCAAAAGCCTGAAATAGCTCTTGTGCTTCCTCTTTATACTCGATCCCTTCCCTGCCCATTTAATAAGCTGTTAAATTGCACAGCTGCAGTGGCTTAAATTCCCAGCCCTTACCCTGCAGTTTTTAACCTTGTCTCACTCCACTGTTGTTAAGGGGAGATGGGAGTTGCATGGTATGTTAGCACCCCACTGTTCTCTAAGTGGACTCCTAATATTGTCCAGGGAGACCCTTGTTGGCACCAGTCTGAGTGGGGTTCTATTAACAATGAGGCATTATTTCAGTGGGTGGAAGTCAGGTGACATGAAATCAGAGCCGGCCTGAAACTTGGAGGTTCTGAATAGTTTGGACAATTTATTGCTTAGCTTCAAGTACCTCTGCACTGCTCGCTGCTGCTTTCAAGACATGTTTGCAGCAGCCATTGGTCCTAGAAACACTGGTCCAAAAATGCACCTAAAGTCTGCATAATCCTTCCGAGCACACTGATAATTTACCGTGTAGGAATCTTTTCAACAAATCCTTAAGCCCACTGTTCCTTTTGGACATTGAAGACCCTCTGACCCTTACTTAGAAAGCAGAGTTTTGTTCTTGACCAGAACTTCCTCTCTGGTTGCTGTACTAGTTATTTGCTGTCCTCCACCCCAGAGGCAGCTTCATTTCAGTGGTGCTTTAGGGAGATAGGTGTAAAGCACTTCCAGGGCTGAAAGTTGTTCTCAAAATGTTATGTCTGGCCTGCCCTAAAGTGGGACATGCAGGGACATCAAGAAGGACAGAGTGGACAAGTTTCCTAGAGCAGTCTCCAAATCAAAAAGGTTTTCACAAGACTCCTGCCTCCCCCATTTCAGGGCCCCACATGCAGCTGAACTGGGCTCATTGGGCAGTATTTAAAGCACCCACTTCCCCTGTATGCCATATAGCCTGTCCCCATATACTATAGCTGGATTTAGATGGCAGGGGAGTGGTAGGGGGCTTCTCTGAAGATCTGCCAGTCACCGCACCCTCTAGGACAGGGAGCTTGCAGGTTTGGTGCTGTGTAAATATATAGCTGCTATGCAGAAGTCTGGGAGAGAATTCCTTTTCCTTCAGGTCCAGCTCCTTTACTCAGCTAGTTCGGCTTGCGGATGGCAGGACTTGGGAGGGTAGATAGCTACCATCATCTGCAATGTATAGATGGGGAAACTGAGGAACACAGCGGCAGAAGTGATTCATGCAAAGTCACTCTTTAGTCCAGTGGCAGGGCTGGCGCTAGAATTCAGGATTTGGACTCTGTTCTGACCACCCTTGCCAGTTCCCCTGGTGTGGTTCAAAGGGCAAAATACACCCCGGGTAATCAGGACTGCTGGGCTCTTGTCCTGGCACTGCAACTGGCGTGCTCTGTGACCTTGGCCAAGTGTCTTCACTTTCTTGTGTGTCAGTTTCCCTGTGGTGCCTGTGTTAAAACCTTTGTCCAACGCTTTCAGATATATGGATTAAAGGGTCTCTGCAAGTGCTAAACCAGGCCATTAGAGTTACAGCGGAAGCAGTTTATGAGACAATTCAATTCTCTTAAACTCTCTCAAAGTGCCACATTTTTAAAAAATATATCCTTCATCAAATGTTTCAAAGCTGAGTTGTGTTTCAAGGGCTGATCCTTGATTTATGACCTGCTTTCAAAAGGAGGCAAGATTATACAAATTCTTTAATGACACCCACACTCACTTTATGACTCATCTTCCTGCAGAAATGGCAGCTTGGAGTTTGCAGGGCTGAACTTTGGGGCTGGGATCTTCAAAGGTGCCTAAGGGGTTTGTATACCCAAACCCATAATTTCCTTGCACTTCAGAGTAAATCCCAGAATATATGCAAAACCCTCACTCAAGGGCTATGTCTACACTTGTTAATTTAAGTTGATTTAGCATGTCCACACTTAAATTTTAACTTGACTTTGGAGGGACCCTCCAAAGTCTACCTAGAGCGTCCACACTGGATGCTTAGGTCGACTTGTAGGGGCTAGGTGGACCTGGGACAGGTCCACAGTGGCGGGGGGGCACCCCTTGCCAAGTGCCAGGGGGCTCAGCCTTTGCCCCATTGTACAATGTACAATGGGGCAAAGGGGGACAGGGATCCTGGCAGGGCATAGAGGCAGGGTGGGCAGGGCTTTGCCCTGCCCTTTGGGGGGGCATGCCAGGCTCCCTGTGCCAGCCCCTCTGGCAGGGAGGGCAGTGGGGGAGTCCTGGAGAGCCCTAAGTCGACTTAAGCCAAAAGTCGACTTAAAATGAGGTTTTATAAAGTCGACTTAATTTTTCCTTAAAGTCGACTTAAGCAGCTGCTTAAGTCAACTTAAGGAAAATGTAGTGTAGACGCAGAGTAAATTAAGTTGACTTAAGCTTGCTTAAGTCGACTTAATTTACAAGTGTAGACGCACCCGAGGGGCTTCCCTATGAAGGGTATTGCATGGTTGATTGTATGGTGGCAGCTGGATGAGGCATCTTCTTACCTTGCTGAAGTGAATTGCTGGCAAAAGGAGCTCAGATGGCAGCTGTGCTATAAAACTTTCTCTGTATCCACAGAACACATACAGCTTGGACTATAGCACTGCGGCTTCTCATGCTGTGCTCCTGATTTACACACATAGTGGAAGACAGCCCCTGCACTGAACAATTTACAGTCTAAATTGATAGGAGAGATAAAGAGATACCAGATGGGGAAACTGAGGCATGTTGGGAGTCACACTCACACAGAGAAACCATGCAGAGCCAGGAATTGTCTTTTCCCATTACAACAGATAATTTTGCTTTCCTTGTCCCTCACCCACCTCTCTGCTAATTGTGTACTCCACTGTTTGAATCCTAACAACTGCTTTGATTTGCAGTTATAGCCTGAACTGATCCTATGACTTACTCTTCCCTGCATTTCTTTTCCTCTCATTCTGTAAGTTCCCCATCTTCAAGCGTCTTTAAAAGTGCCACAGGACTCGTTTGGTTTGCTGAACTAGACTAACACAGCTATCCCTTTGGAACTTTACTCCAGCGCTTTCAGAACAAAGTCATCTGTCCCCACCCTGAACGCCAGCTGCAGCGGATTGGTCCTTTGGGCTGTGAATACTTTCCTTTTGGCATTCTCAAAGAACTAGAGGCCACCCAATGGAACCGAAAGGCAGCGCATTTAAAACAGGATAACTAACCTGTGGAACTCCCTGCCACACTGCCTCACTGTGGCAGCTCAGAGGCCATGTCTACACTGGCAATTTAAGTCGATTTAAGGAGGCTTAAGTCAACTTAAATTAAGCCGCGTCCACGCTAGGCTTTCATTAAGTCGACTTAAGAAAATCCTTAAATCGACTTAATGAAAGCTTAAGTCGACATAGTAACTACCACTCATTAGGTTGACTTAAGCCTCCTTAGGTCGACCTAATCCTTCCTTAGGTCGATCTAAGCCCAGTGTGGACGCATAAGTTCACTTTGTTAAGTTGACCTAAGGGCAGTTAGGTCGACTTAACAAAGTGGACTAAGTCGACTTAAAGTGTTTCCACTTTGTTAAGTCAACTTAACAAAGTCGACCTAACTTTTCCTAGTGTAGACATAGCCAGAAAGATTAAAAAATAGACATCCATCTGGATAAAGAGAACACCCCAAAGTTACATAAAATAGGTGCAACATCTTGAGTATGCATTGCTTTCTTGAATGATGTCACCACACTACAGCCACTCAGCAGCTCTGGTGTTGCAGTATCATTTCTGGGTGAGCCATCTCACAGGGTAGATCTGAGAATTATGGCACTCAATTATTTCCCCCCTCCCCCCAACATCTTTATCAGCCATCATTTAAATGATCTTCTCTTTCTGCAGAGCAATAAGGACAAATAGGAGAGATTAGACCAGAAATTCAAGACTCAGTGCTGAACTAGCCTGGAGAACTGAGTGTAAAACTGTCTTCTCCTCTCTACCTTGTATGCATCTTTATTGTTTCTCCCTTGGAGGGATCTATTCTTCTGTGTCACTGGAAAATACCCTTCATCATATCCTAAGGATGCTTCCCCCGTGCACCATATGGGAGATGAGTAACCAGCCATCATTAGCAAAACACAGGGTTGTTCATGCACTTTCCCCGCTGTTTAATGTGCTTAAGAAAGTTAATATTTGCCCCGTCTGTGTACACTGCACAAAAGCAACAGAATCAGCTGAGGGAGGCAATTTAGCTGTCAGTGGATTCTGCCTCCCATTGGCCACTGGTTTCCTCACACAGAAAATCCACATATATGATGTAGTCAAACATGTTTCAACAACATCTGGATCAGTAGCAGGTTCGTAGTTTTCAGTCGTGGTACAAGAAAAGTTCTGGTGTACCTTTCATTCCCTGTCCCTGGTACTGTCCATCTACACCTGTGCCAAGTGGGTGTGAGTCCCCGCCTTTCTGACTGGGTAGCATTTACACTTGCTTTGCCCTGGTCTAAATGACTGCATGCGGGCAATAGACTCCAGAAAGGGAAAGACAGGACTGGCTCTTGTCTACACAAGAAATTTGCGCTGATTTAACTAAGGCATGACTTTTAAACAGATTGTGTGAAACTGATAATTAATTGATTAGGTATCAGTTGAAGGAAAACCACTTTGAAGCTAAGTTTCCACTCAATCAGTTTAAAAACAGATATAAACTGGTTTTGAACTAGTACAGCACCCCCACTCCGACTGCAGGCTTAAAAGCTTTCGTTGCCTCCAATTCTCTTTTCTTGTAAGATGCTGGGGCAGGGAGTGAGCCTTGCTGTGTGCATTGTAGAGCATGTAACATCAGTGCTTAACAAGCACATAATGACTCTGGACACCAGAGGGGCCATAACATCTCAATGGCCATATCATATCATTTTGACTCAGACACAGTGCTTTTTTTCTAAAAAAAACGGTGCCGGTACTTGGCCAGCAGGAGCAGTGCTCTTCGGGCGGGGGGGGGGGGGTCAGCAGGGGAAAGGAGGGCTTAGTGTCTGAGGAGGGCTTTTTTTCTGCTGGTATGCACCAGTGTGGCATACTGGCACCTATCTTTCCCTGACCGGCCTGCTGGGATCTGGGATCAGCAGGGGAAAGGAGCGGGTCTCCTTTTCCCTTGCTGACCCCATCCCCCAGGAGCGCACTGCTCCTTTTCCTTGCCGACCCTGCGCCCCAAGCTGGGCAGTGGGTCCGGCAGGAGACAGGAGCAGTGCACTCCTTTCCCTTGCTGACCCTGGCCCCCAGCTGTGCAGCGGGGCCAGCAGGGGACAGGAGCAGTGTGCTCCTGGGGGATGGGGTCAGCAGGGGAAAGGAGACCCGCTCTTTTCCCCTGCTGATCCCGGATCCCAGCAGGCCAGCCAGGGAAAAATAGATGCTGATATGCCATACTGGTGAATACCAGCAGAAAAAAAGCCCTCCTCAGACACAATTGCCCCCTTCAAAGGAAGAAATCCCAGACTACCCCAGCCATTTCTTGAGAGATATTTGAAATCATTATTTGGTCTGAACTGTTTTGGTGAGCGTCTCTCAGTCAGCAGGGTGGACATTCACCAAGGACACAGTGACAGCTGCCTGCTTGCCTGCTGCCCACTTGCAATGCAGTCCGTTGGGATGAATGTCAGCTCAAATTGTGCCTGACCAACCTGATTGCCTTCTATGATGAGATGACTGGATTCGTGGATGCAGGAATAGCCTTCAACGTAATATACCTCGATTTTAGCAAAGCTTTTGATACGGTTTCCCACAGCATTCTTGTCAGCAAGTTAAGGAAGTATGGGTTGGATGAATGGACCGTAAAGTGGATAGAAATCTGGCTAAATCATCAGGCTCAGTAGGTAGGAATCAATGGCTCAATGTCTAGTTGGCAACCAGTAACGAGTGGAGAGCCTGAGGGTTTGGTTCTGGGGCCGTTTCTGTTCAACATCTTCATTAATGATCTGGATGATGGGATAGATTGCACACTCAGTAAGTACGTGGATGACACCAAGCTGGGGGAATAGTAGACACGCTGGAGGGCAGGGACAGAATTCAAGGAGACCTAGACAAATTGGAACACTGGGCCAAAAGAAATCTCATGAGGTTCAACAAGGACAAGTGCAAAGTCCTGCACTTAGGATGGAAAAATCCCATGCACTGCTACAGGCTGGGGACCGATTGGCTAAGTAGCAGCGCTGTAGAAAAGGACCTGGGGGTTATGGTGGACGGGAAGCTGGATATGAGCCAACAGTGTGCTCTTGTTGCCAAACAGGCCAATGGCATATTGGGCTGCATCAGTAGGAGTGTTGCCAGCAGATGGAGGGATGTGATTATTCCCCTCTATTCGGCACTGGTGAGGCCACATCTGGAATACTGTGTCCAGTTTTGGGCTCCCCACTACAGAAAGGAGGTGGATAAATAAGAAAGAGTCCAGTGGAGGGCAACGAAAATGATTAGGGGGCTGGGGCATATGACTTACGAGGAGAGACTGAAGGAACTAGGCTTATTTAGTCTGCAGAAGAGAAGACTGAGGGGGGAATTTGATAGCAAATTTCAACTCCTTGAAGGGGTGCTCCAAAGAGGAGGGAGCTAGGCTGTTCTCAGTAGTAACAGAGGACAGAACAAGGAGCAATGGTTTCAAGTTGCAGCTGGCGAGGTCAAGGTTGGATGTTAGGAAAACCTTTCTCACTAGGAGGGTGGTGAAGCATTGGAATGGGTTACCTAGGGAGGTGGTGGAATCTCTGTCTTTAGAAACATTTAAGGCCCAGTTAGACAAAACCCTGGCTGGGGTGATTTAGTGGGAGTGGTCCTGCTTTTAGCAGGGGGTTGGACTAGATGACCTCATGAGGTCCCTTCCAACCCTAAGATTCTATGATTCCTTTGGGGTGGTGGTTCTGTGTCAGCTTGTAGATGGTGCCAGCAGCACAAAGTTCAACGCTATAACTACAATCCCACATTTATTTATAGAGCCAGATGTCTTTACCAAAGAAAAGGAGGAAGACAGTGGGGATGGCTGGCAGAATCTATCTATCATGGAACCCAGTGATGCTGCCTTCAGTTCACAGGAACACCCCAATTCTGTCCATATAATGAGAAAATTTCTTGCAGAGGAGGAGGGACTGGGCCACAGGGACTAATGTCCTGAGCATAGGACTGGGAACAAGGAATTCTTGAACCCCAATCCCAGATCTTAGAGTTGTTTCCAAGGAAGCCACTTAACATCTTTGGAAAGAAAGGATGGGCCAGTAACCAGAGTGCTAGCCTGGGATTTGGGGTGCATGAGTTCACTGACTCCCCGTGTAGCCTTGGTATAGTCTGTCTGTGCCTCAACTCTCCATCTGTACAAGGGATATAATGAGATAATGGCCCTGTCCTTCCTAACAGCAGAGATGTGATAAAAAATACTTTATACACAATGCTGTGCTCAGATACTAGGGTTATGATGGCCATATAAGTACTTAAGATAGAGATCTGCGTCTCAGATTGTCCAGCTCCATTTTAGGGATAAGATGCCTACCTTTCCCTCAAAGAGGATAAGTCAATTAATGTTTGCAAAGTACTTATTCTTTATCCTCCATCAATTTGCAGCCTTTTTGACACCCAGATTGTAAATGCTTTGGGGCAGGCATTGTCTCCTTTCCTACTGGTCTGTGCAGAGCTCAGCTCAATAGGGCCCTGATGATCCGCGAGTGGCATACAGAGCAGTAGTGCCATAGCAGAAATAAATCATCCTTATTATGAAACCGCACCATTATTCCATCCTATTGAATATTAATAGTAAATAATAGATACTATTTAGTTTAATGTAACATGTCAGATTGTGATAGGCGGCCACACTCACTGTGCATGGGCAGCAATGGCCACTGTGAGATGCAGAATGGACAGCATATGCCGATATGGCCCCAGCACGTGCAGTTTAGGTCACTTGTTTTGGAACGGGATCAGGCTCCCCCATGTGTTCATGAACACTCCTGTTGCCAGCTGGGAGAGACCAAGCTCTTTGCAAAGCCAGAGTCTGCGGCAGAGTTGGTTAGAAATTTTTTGACAGTTTTTTTGGTTCAAAAATGCTTGTTAACTGAAACTAAGACTTTCCTCCACAGGAGAGGGAAGCTTTTGACAAATTTCCTGACTCAAGCATATTGAAAGAAAGAAAGAAAGAAAGAAAGAAAGAAAGAAAGAAAGAAAGAA
>ML685764.1:27234424-27274041 GCA_007922175.1 Pelusios castaneus
GAAAGAAAGAAAGAAAGAAAGAAAGAAAGAAAGAAAGAAAGAAAGAAAGAAAGCTTTGAACTGGACATTTTGACATATTGTAAGTGAAAAATTGTATTTTTCTGGTTTGAAATGACTTTTCCTTTTTGCAATTTTAAACTAATTAGTTTTTTAAAAATTAAGAAAAAATGGTCCAAATGAAAATGAAAGTTTCAAAATTGTCAAAACAAAAGGTTTTGATCCACCCAAACCAAAAAAAAAACTTCAGATTTTTATTTTGTGGAAATTTCCAAGATTTTTATTTTTCAGCCCAATTTGGGATGGGAACATTTTTAAAATCTCAGAAATATTCACAGGCTGGGAAAACACTCCCACCTCACTCTAATTGGGGATTCAGAGTTGGTCTTGTTGATGTCAATGCCCAGACTGCAGTTGGCATCAATGAACTGAGTGAGGCTGGTGGGGATGGTGAGTTTAAAAGACAGGGAAGCATTTCTTAGTCACTTCTGAAGTAGTGAGGGAGGGCGCCATGGATAAAATGGACACACTGTGCAGCAAATTCAGCCTATGTACATCCAAATCCAGGCCTTTTGGGCCACTGTTCTGTGGACTGAAGCAGTATAGGCTTATACCAGTGTCTCTGCCAAATTCCATTCTCCTAGGTCTCACACAAGGCCCTATTTTCCCTCCACCTGAACCCCATGTTAAGGATTGAAAAGAGATTTATGCAGCACCCAGGGCACCGCACATTGGCCAGAATATGGTTTAAGCCCCCCCAAAGTTTAATATTTCTTCACCCAGGCTGTCTGGGGGAGTAAAGCAAGGAATGAAAGGAGTTTGAAGGCAGGATGAGAAGGAGGGAGGGTCCCAGGCTGTGATCCCTTCAGGCCTTACCTAATCACCATCGCTCTGCATTATTACCCTGCCTAACGCGGCATGCTTTTAAATAAAATATGCAAAGATTTCTCAAATTATTTCCCTAGGGGCGAGTGCGTTTTCTATCTTCGCTCGTGCATGTTAATCTGAAAAATGCAAATTCCGCACACACACACCCATCTGTTGGGGTTGGCCATTTATTAACTTTTTTTAAAAATGTGAAATTTTTCTTCCTTTTTTTATATGAAAAAGCAATGAGGTTTGTTATCTCTTCCTTTTTTTTTTTTTAATTTCATTCGGAGAAAACAGTTTTTAATAGATTAAAAAAATAAAAATGGCCCCGAGGTATACAGGATTACAACACTCTTGATACCAGAGTCTTAATCAGAGTTTGGTCTTATTGCAGATTATAGCTGCATGAGCGCCTGGACTATTCACAGAAGAAATTCTATAGTTAGAGGGACAGGATATTTTGGGGAACTAGTTTTAATTTCCTAGCCCCAAGCCTGATAAAACTGAAATGCAAAAGTCTTGAGTTGTTCTTACTTTGTTTTATATTTTGTACACACTAACACTCTCAGCCTAATAGTAGTTGCCTTTGAAGTGAATGGGATTTCTCACCTGTGTAAAGTTTGTACATTACCTAGCACAGTGAGGCCCTGGCCATGACTGGGACTTATAATGCTACCACCAAACGCATGAACAACAATAATATAATGCTAATAAAGTTAAACACTTCTCTAACCTGCACCTACACTGCGCATCTCTCTTCTCCCTGCAATGGCCGTACTGTAAAGAGGTGTCCTAGCCTGCTACTGGCTTTGGGCTAGGAGAGGAGTCTCTTTTGGCTGGGTACTAGAAGTTCTTGCTCTTATACAAAGCAGTCCCAGGTTCAAAATCCATCTATCAGTGGCCCACTTAACAATCAGACATTACAGTTGCACAATCAATGATGAAGCGCATGAATATTTTGGAAGACGAGATGGAAGATGATGGTCAAGTGGTTAGGGAACCACCCTAGGACTTAGGAGATCTCCAGCGAAGTCTCAGACACCTTTTGTGACCATGGGCAAGTCCTTAGCTTTTCTGTGCCTGTTTTCCATCTAAAAATACTGCTGTACATCACAGAGGCATAGAAAAGGCACCATTAATAATGGCGATGTATGGGGCGAGTTGTGTTGAGCATTAATTAGATATGTGATGTGATTGTGAGGCACTCAGACTAATAGGGTCATGTAAGAATCTGAAATAGAACTGGAAGAATCCCAATCTTTTTACAGTTCATCTGATGTTTCTTCTTCTTCTTCTTCTTCTCTGTATTTCCATGGCTTTAAATGCTTTACCTGGGCCCTGAGCTGGCCAGCAGAGATCTAACCACAGTCAGACAACTGCATTTGTACTCAAAGTGTCAATAGTTCTGATGGAGTTTTATGGGCCACCTTGGACTCTGTTTCACTCCCCACACCAACCCAAATGGTGGTAGAGAGGACAATTTAGGGCCACACTCATTTGACTGGAATGCCTGTGAAGTGGCCCCAGAGACAAATGCAATCTATTAATGAATTAATTTGCAGTAGTGCTTCCATCACACCAGCCTTGCTGGAGCTAAGAACTGTTAGCCAACTGTCCCAGAGGTGGAAATGAAGGAACAGAAAGGTGAAATGACCTGCTAACGGCCACAAACAGCAAGTCAATGGTGAGCCAAGGGTTTGAGAGCTTCTAATTCTTCTAGCTCACTGGCATCAATGGACTTTGGATGAGGGCCCTAGACCCCACTGCCTCTCACTCAGGAGCAAATGCTGCCTTCCTTTGTCCCACACCAACTCCTCGCCAAGCACCTAATTCGTTCCTTACCTGTTTACTTTTCATCAGCTTTTGCTCCAGTGCAGCTTTCACCCAGGCCCAGGCTCCACACATCCTGAACTCCAGGGTTATGTCTACACTTGGAACTTAGGTCGACTTAACAATGCTTAAGTCAACCTATACAAAGCCACATCCATACCAGGCGCTTATTTAGTCGACTTAATCGCTTCCTTAAGTCAACTTAATAACTACCACTCTTTAGGTCAACTTAATGCCTAAGTCGACTTGTTGGGTCGACTTAAAGCCGGTGTGGATGGGGAATAGCCTAAGTCAACCTAATTGGACTCGGGCTGGAGAAAAGGGGAGAGCCACGGCCAGGGAGATGGGCTGGGGAGAAGGGAAGAACTGCAACGGGGAGAGCCGTGGCTGGGGAGAAGGGCTGGGGATTGGGGGCTGGGGAGCTATGGTAGGGATAGGGGGCTGGGGAGAGCCATAACGGGGTTTGGGGGGCTGGGGAGAGCTGCAGCAGGGTTCAGGGGCTGGGGAAAGCTGCAGTGGGGATTGAGGGCTGGGAAAAGCTGCAGCGGGGGATCGAGGGCTGGGGAGAGCTGCAACAAGGGATCGGGGGCTGGGAAGAAGGAAAGGGACGTGGAGGGGATCGGGGGCTGGGGAGAAGGGAAGGGACGTGGTGGGGGATCGGGGGCTGGGGAGAAGGGAACGGATGCAGCGGGGATTGGGCTGTGTGAGGTGCAAGCGGGTGTGTGGTGGTCCCTGGGCAGCTGCACATCCGCAACTTAGAGGGAACATAGCTCCAGGCCCCCACAACAGTCCTCCATTGACCTAGCACCTGCCAGTGTGGACGCAGGCAGTCAACTGGACTGTTTAGTGTGGACGCTCTAAGTCGACTTAACAAGGTTGATTTTAAGTTGACCTAAAGTTGACCTTGTTAAGTCAACTTAACAGAACCTGTAGTGTAGACATAGCCCAGGAGCCATCTCTAGTGATTACAGCAAGATTAATGGAAATTCCTGGCTGAGGACAGGTTTTTCGGCATACATAAGGAGGAGCTCATGAAACTTCCCCACTGTGGTCCTAAGCTAGTTCAGAGGCCTAACGGCAAATCTCCAGGAAAATCCAACATTTGGCACAACTTTCAACCCCCGACTGACAGCTTAGGAAGTGTGTTCAAATCCAAACTTAGGATAGGTGAAAGAGGATAGGTTGGTCAAATCTGCAGCCTTATTGTAAAACTTCAGTCTTGATCGCAGTGTGGCCAGCCAGCAGGTTGGAACACGTGTCTTCTGCCATGAAAGCAAAGACCTCTATCATTTCAACTGAAGTAGGACATCCAATGCTTTTTAGCAGCATAGGGTCCACGACACACAGTTGAGCACTACTCCTTCGATCCCCCAGAAGGCAGTGCTGTGCACACACATCAGTCAGTTCATTACCAGGCGTTCAGACTGTCCCACATGGCATGCCTGATATTTAGGAACTCCAAGAACTGCAGGCAGAAGCAGAGGCCCGGGGGATGTTGGTTTGGAGGCCAGAGAAGCAGGCAGAAGGCCTAAGAGCATATCCGGCACCATCCCTTAAGCTCCGTCTTTAGGATTGCTCCACAATGTCATTAAAACAGCAAAGAAAAAACAACCCTCGTATTTTCCATGACAAGAACCTAAGCTGACAGAGTTCAGCATATAGAGCGTAATTGGCTGTCTCTGCCCAGGAGAGGCCTGAAACAAACTTGCTTGGAGACTAAATTAGATCTCATCCCTATGCCTCTAGGTTACAATGGCTGGGTTGTCATGTGGGGTGTGCAAAGGCGGGGGGGGCGGTAACTGGGACCACAGCATCCCAGACTGGGCTGGGGCAATGAGCTTGGATTTCCAGCCACTGTGCCTTTGGGAATGTTAGTGTTCACCTGAGTAATGAGACAAAAAGCGGGGAAAAACACACATGAAAAGGAAAAAAAAACTCTTAGGAAATAAGATCAAAGTCTGCCTTCAGAAATGTTGTCCCGCAGCTAAACAAAAACCTAGATAACCCTAATTGTAGCAGCTGAATGCAGCTCTCCACAAAGTCGGGGGAAACAATGTGCGGGCGGTTTAAAAGCAAAGTAGGAGAAATGGACTTTCTCACAGGGGAACTCTGACTTCTTGTGCCCTTAATTCCTAAAGTTAGCGTAAGTTACAGCGAAGGGAGAGATTTAACTGATGCCAAATGGGCTGGGTGTAGCTGGCAAATGGACACCACATTCTAGGTGTGACTGGTGAATGCGTACTTTTCACATCACCAGAAATATTTTGTCCATCTGGCACATGGGTATATGTCTGGTACTACCACACATGAGCTGCCCGTGACACACGGGCACTGCTTGTGCCACCAAATGCCCCTCCCACTTGCCTTTAACATTCCATTTTGCACTAGACCACACCCATTTAAAATGGTGGCAGAAAGCATTCCGATTCACACCCTCCACACTGCAGCACCCCAAATGCCACCACCCAAATGAAATGGAGATAGGCACAGAGTGAAAACTGTATGGTTAGAGTGAAGGAAAGGTCTGGAAAGAGCCTGAAGACCTAGCTACTTTTGAGGAAGGTGCAGCATAAACAGACCTTGAGAATAGATTTCTGCTTGGTTGTGTTTGTGGCATTCCTGTTTCCAATACTCATCAGCCCAGAGAAGCTCAGAGGCTCCATGAAAATGAAAAGCAATACAAAATAAACTTCCCAGGACCTGATTCACCAATGCCCTGCATCTTGCACAGCCATTCATCCCTGTGCAAAATGAGTGCACAGCGGGAGGAGGAGCAACGGCTACAAAATCATATAGGAAGTATTTTACACTGTGTCTGTGCTCGTGTAAACAATTACTGAAGAAGCAAGGAGAATCTATGCATGCTTTAAAAATACCGTTTAGTTGGCAGGGCCTCAGGATGGGGCAGTCAGTCATTGGACACAGGTGTCCAGATCTTACTGCAAACAAATTCAATTCTGTACATTCAAAATGAAACCCAACTCTGCTAGCATCCATAAGCATATTTTATTACATCCTGTCAAAGAATCCATGTGCTTCAGGGGCCCGGCTGGAATATAAAACACTAAGCCAAGTGTTTAAAGTTTAGCAAGTCTGTTCTGATTTGACTTTGTTCATCTTCAGCTCAGCTGCACTGACCTTGTGACCTGTTTCTGCAATTCCCCTGGGATCAAGAGGTATTCGCTGGTTTTGGCTGCCTCTGGGCAAGGCAATTCTGTTTGGGCTGATTATCACTCAAAAGGAACGCAGAGATCTGCTTTGCGAGCAGGTGTTTACCTGCCCTGAGCACCTGAAATGCTAGTTATCTTCTGCCTCACCTCAGCCTCACTCATCTGTAATGTTTAATAAGCACTCAGAAGTCAGGTCTGTCAGGAAAGGAGGTAAAAAGAGCAGTTTTTATTCACTGGATGAGCACTCAGTGTAGCCTTAGCCTGATCAGGCTTCTGAAAAAAGCCAGTTTTCTTTCTATGTAGGGATGGAGTGCTAGATCTTGATCAGGTATCTGTGTGGACATTGACTACTACCTATATAGATACCACATGATGTATGTGATAATGCTTTTTTCACACAGGGCATCCTCAGAGTCCTATTACAAGGATTAGTAACAATTGGCCAAACGTTTCCACCAAGACCATTTTTCATTCAGAATTTGCCAGTTTTCCTAAAATAAAAATATTCATAGACATTTTCAAGTGTTTGGAATTTTTTCAGTTTTTTCAGTGAAAAATTAGAAAAAAGATAGATGCCATCACAAACTGAGACAAATTTGTTTATATTTTTCAGTTTTCTTGTCCTGTCCTACCTCCCTTTTTCTGTTTTACCAATGGAAAAAGGGGAAATAAAGGGGATATGGGGCAGAAACAAAAAAAGGTTGGGCTTACAGTTTTTTATTGGAACACAACTTTTTTTTCCCCAAGAAATTTGAGAAGAAAACCCCATTTTTTCCTGAAATTTCCCTCAAAACCCAACTGACATTTTGGAATAACTCTAGATATCAGCATTCCTATATTTCAACTTGATATTTATCCTTATATATCTTCTCTTTTTTACAATGTTAATGCCCCCAAGGCAGAATTTTAAACTTGGAAATATCTTAATCTGCAATTTGGTCAACAGATTCTGAAAATATTTTTCAAAGTCACATAGATTTGATTTGAGACCTGTGTGTATCTGGCTGGTTTTCTTAAGAGATGGCCACTAACATGACTTATAATTGTAACAATATCTAGCTCTTAGAGTGTCTTTTATCCATACAAAGGCAGGTCTGTATCATTATCCCCATTTTACAGATAGGAAAAGCATGCAGTTCTCATTCCAGGACAATTATCTTGTGATTTCTGCCTGGTACTACTTGTACAGAGCACCTTGGGGAAAACTGAATCCTTATTTATCTGTTCAGTAGCAACAGGCTGCATGTATTCATAAAACATACATCTTATCCTATGCAAGATGCATCTCCTAACAATGCAACCAATTATCAGTAGTTAAAGCCAAATATATGAAAACTGGTGATCAGTATTTTTAACTTCCTAATTATCTTTCCAATGACAGACAATGTTATTTGCTGCCCACTACTTCAAAGGGCTCTTTAATCACACATTTATAATGAAACAAACATTGTCCTCTCCCCATAAATCTCTATAAAGCTGCATTACATTGTGGAATGGGCATTTCTATTACGAATTTCGTTTTACCTAGATCATCAGTTAAACCATCTTCTCAATGTGAGTCTGATTTCAATTGAGGTTATGTCTGCGCTGTTAGCGGGCAGTGTGATTCCCGACTCTAGGAGACATATCCATGTTAGTTCTCATTGAGCTAGAGCAATAAAATAGTGTAGCTGGTGCACCATACAAACTATGAGAGTGACTTGCCACCCCCAGCACATGCCTATGGGCTTGGATGAGTAGGTATTCGGGGGGAGTAGCCCCTCCTTCAGTTTCTCTTCCTGCAGCTATGCTCTGTTTTTAGCACACTAGCCTGATCAAAGTTACTGTATGTCTCCTCCAGTGAGGAATTACACCCACCAGCTCAAAGTGCAGATATACCCTAGCTGGCACTAACACCTTTATACTACCAGAGCGGTATATCAGGGCATTAGTATAACTGAGAATTCAGGTCTTCATATCCAATACAAGTCCTAAGAAGTAGCCGTGTTAGTCTAGGTCAGCAAACCAAACAAGGAGTCCTGTGGCACTCTTAAAGACTAACAAATTTATTTATCACATGAGCTTTCATGGGAGAAAATCCCACTTCGTCAGACGCTTTGGAGACGGGGAACTTACAGAATGGGGGAAAATTAAATGCAGGGAAATGTATGACACAGGATCAGGTCAGGCTGTAACAGCAAATCAAAATAGGTGTTGGGATTCAAACAAATGAATAACAAATTGTCGCTTCAAAGAGAAACTGCAGAAATGGAACTTATATGTAAATTCGACTCCGTTGCCTCAGGGTTAAACAGGGACTAGGGATTTTATTCTCATTACAACAAGTGATTTGATCTCACCTTCCTCTATGTGCTGTTCCCCAGTGTTTGAATCCCAACACCTATTTTGATTTGCTGTTACAGCCTGACCTGATCCTATGTCATTCACTCCCCTGCATTTAATTTCCTCCCATTCTGTAAATTCCCCATCTTCAAAGAGACTGACGAAGTGGGATTTTCTCCCATGAAAGCTCACGCAATAAATAAATTTGTTAGTCTTTAAAAGTGCCACAGGACTCCTTGTTTATATGCAATACAGAAAACATATTCCAACTTCTGGAACATTGCCAGTTTTTGAGTGAGAACAGGCTCGTGTCTGAGGCTCCAAAGTGTGACACATAGTGTTGCAGAAGCTACCAACTTGCATACCAGAGGTGGCTGCATTTTGGTAATTGAGTGAATGGATTTCTGTAGGCGGAAGTTCATATTTGCTTTGGGGTCTTTTAGGATGGAAGTGCCATAGGAGCACAAAACATCCTTATCACCTCGTAGTACCTGGACAACCCATCAGAGGTGTAAATTTACCATCCTTGTGGCTGTGGGTTTTCTAAGGGATCATTCTTGCTGATCTCACTCTACCCAATTCAGCGGGATGATCCTGGTTTGGACACTTGAGCAGAGAGGAAGTGTGGCTGCAGGCTTGGGACCCTTTGTATTAAATATAGTTTCATTAAAATAGTTTCCTCTTCTAGACATTTGAAAGAGAAACGCCAGATAAAAATCATGACCCATGACTTGGCTATCGAACAGATTAAAAAAGAATACAATATCCATGAGAAATGGTTCTGAAGAGAGACAGAGAAGAATCCATGAAGAGCCACTGGGAAAAATCTCTATTTTGGTAAATTGCAAAGGAACTTTGTACCAAAATCTCTCTCCTGCTCTGACTTTTAACTTCCTTTAGGAGGAATAAATCACAAACAAAAAACCTCACAGCAATAAAATGTGTGGATCTCAGAAGTATCTATGAAGGGAGGCTACACATTGGTAGAAGGTATTTGCAAGTGTGTCTGCGTAGCAAGACATGAGTGGGTGTGTGAGTTCATGGGCAAGCAAAGGTGGGGTTATCCATGTAAGCGTGTAGTTCTCTTTGTGTATGTATGAGCAGCATGTGTGTCATTAGGAATACAATGTGGTGGCTGTTATGTAGAGTTCTGGCTACAATACATGCAGCGCTACCCTCAGATCCAGTCATAGCATATGACTTTGTAGTCTACAACTGAGTAAAGCCTTAACACTGCAGCAATTAATGGGGGACTTTTCTTTCGCATTAATGTTCTGGAGTTAAGATTCTATCATGTGGGTCACACGTCTGCAGCTTAGCTGGCAATCTGGATGTCTGTGTGTCTGCCACAGATGGATCTGTCTGCTGCAGTGTGTGTGCGTGCGGGTGTGTGGCTGCATGCGCACATGTGGCTGTGTGTGCACAGAGTTAATCTCCTTGGCTGTGTGAAGAACGAGTGACCTGCACTGGCTTTTGCAAAAACATATTTATTAAAATGCTCAGGATACCGATGAACTTTCCCAGCAGGCTACTTATTGCGTTTCTTTAGCCTTGGAAAGGGATCTGTGGGTGCTGTGATAAACGAGTCATCAGGTTTTCCCTGTCTTGCTATAGCTTCTGCAAGTGCCTCTCCATCCCTCTCTGAAATACTACCCTGCGATTTCTCAAAGCTACACTTCTCAGGGAATAAGCCAGTGTGGAGTCCTTGCCCAGCCCATGTGCTTGTCCTGGAGTCAAAAAGTCACCCTCCACTGGAGGCCAGAATTATTAACTAAAAGCTCATTCCAAAATAGCACTGCCTGAACTCCTACCCCCACAGAGGCATGGCTGACCCTAGGGCTTCCTCCCCCAACCCATACCCTCTCTGGAGGGATCCTAGTCCAGGCCACAGCTCCCTCTGGGCTGCTGCTGTTGCTCCCACCTCCCTTCTGGGTTCAGGGTGGAGTCAGAGATGAACCACACCTGACCCCACTGACTCAGCAGTTATTATTATTAACCTGGAGCTTTCTGCAGGGCAAGCAACCCGAGAACCCTACCTCCCCTCTCTCCACCATTACAATCACTAAGGGTGCGTCTACACTTGTGAATTAAGTCGACTTAAGCCTGTTTAAGTCGACTTAATTTAATCTGTGTCTACACTACACTTTCCTTAAGTCGACTTAAGGAAATTTTAAGTCGACTTTATTAAACTTAGTATAAAGTCGACTTTACTGGCTAAGTCAACTTTATTAAGTCGACTTAGCCAGTGTAGAGGCGGATTAGCCCTAAGTCGACTTTAAGTCGACTTAAAGGGCCCAGGGCCCCCCACTAACCTTCCTGCCAAGGTGGCTGGCAAAGCCAGAGCCTGGCATGCCCACCCACAGGGCAGGACACAGCCCTGCCCACCCTGCTCTATGCCCTGCCAGAGTCCCTGTCCTGCTCAGCCCCCATTGTACCCAGGTACAATCGGGCAAATGCTGAGCCCCCAGGCACTTTGGTAGGGGTGCCCCCCCGCCACTATGGACGAGTCCCAGGTCCACCTAGCCCCTAGAAGTCGACTTAGGCGTCCAGTGTGGACGCTCTAAATTGATTTGGCTAGGTCCATTTTAAGTCAACTTATTTTTATAGTGTAGACATGCTAAGTCGACTTAACAAAGTAGACTTAAAGTCGACTTATTTGGCCAAGTGTAGACATAGCCTAACAGACCTCTCCTTGCCTGAGGTCTCAGCTGCTCACTGGGCCAGGAATAGGGGGTAGGGTATGGACGCCCTTTGCTCTCTCACCCGCAGTGGAAGGGTAGCCCCTGTAGTGTGTATGTGCCCCCGGCACACAATAGCTATGAGTCTCTTTTAGCCCGTCGCTGAAGAGGTGGCTGCATTCAGCTCTGGGAGGGGCTGGTTCAATCCCTGGTGTCCTGGCCAAAATGGCAGCTGCCACAGAAAAACACTGTCATTGCCAGCATAAACTGATGAATGGGGACACCGGCCTACCCCTATCCTGCGAGAAGAAGCAGCAGTTCAAGAGTAGGCTGATCACAGCCAAGGAAGGTGCGGGGTGATGTGCTGGCCATTTGTGCTGCTTTTCTTCTGTAAGGTGTCCCTGACACCCGAGGGTCAAGGGGAATCATTTGCCAACCAATCAAACTAACATGGCGTCAAAATCTGGACCCATAATACCCTTCCTGCTTTACCCCCCTTTCCACTGCCTAGTAACTAGAAAAAGATCGTATCCCACTTGGTAGGACTGATGTACCCTACCTACTGCCTCAAAACAGAATAACAATGCTGGCCCTTTAAAAGCAAGGCTGGAGTCCTTTTTTTTCTTGTTAAAAGATGTCTGCGAGGGGTGCTGCCAATCTGAAAAATGATCCTTTCTTTTTTCCATTTTCTTCGTTCTTTCCTTCTAGCCTGTGCTCATCTGTTCAGGTGAACCGCAGGCACATTCATTAAATCTTTGTCTTTGACACCTCAGCTGCTTTAGAGCCCTGGGCTTCTCTTTCTCTTTCCTTTCAGCTTTTTTTTTTCTTTCTCCTTTCCCCCATCTCTAAGCTCGCCTCATCAGCACAGTAAAAGACTGCGAGAGAAAGCAGCAGAATAGTTAACTAAGCATAACTTTAACTCCAACTTGCTGAGTGGCTGGTTTTATATATACTGTAAACAGAACAGAACTGGTTTGCTGGGAACATGGGTTTTATTTTCCAAGCCCAGTTGTCTGCAAACCACAGAGAAGGCCCATCAGATATTTGGACACTAGGGACACATCCGGGGGCAGGTCTGCTCTGGCACTGGCAAAGTGTATCTCATTGTGATTTGCTAGTGCAAGGAACTCATTTGAGGAGCTTTGTGTAGTGCTCATGAGAATGAAGGTTTGATTACTTGAAATTACCATCCCAAACCCCTCAGACCTTCACAGGTCTTCAGAAATTCAGTTCTGGGTCTGAATTTTGCAATGGATCAGAATTGAAATCCAGACCCAGGATCTTTGAAATTTGAGGTGCCTATGAACCATATGTGGGTCTACACTGTGTGCCTTCAGCCCATCTTGACTGCAGCCAGGTATACTGCAAGTACTAGACAAATGTCTTTTTGGCTTGCTTTCTTTTCCTTCCTCTTTGTCCCCCTCTCTCTCACATATTAATGCTGAAATGTCTGCCTCTCTCAGTCTCTTGCGTTCCTGAATCCAGAATCAGCTAAGAGGTCTCCTGTCTTCCCAATGTTTCTCCTGGCCAAGGCAATCTGGTGGTTTCCAGGACAGAGCGGCAAGCTCCTCTGTTGTGGGCTATGTGGTTGCTCATCTTTTAATTAGGGCCAAAGTGAAAAAATCCAGTTGGCTCCAGACTTCAGTGACAAGCTCCACTTGTTCTGGGTTCAGAGCTGAACAATGGACTCTTGGCTGAAATCACTGTGAACCCTGAAAACCATGCATGCCAGTGTGTGCCTAAAGTGTGTGTGGGATGCCTATGAGGGACGTGAGTTCTTGTCTATGTGTGGTTTATGGATACAAAGAGGTATATGTTACAGGGTGTGTGTGCTAGATGTGAATGTGATGGATGTGTGTGGGGAGTGTGAGTGAGGAACGTAGTGTTTGTGCAAGAGGGGATGCATGTGTGTGAGAGGAAGTGGGTCTGTGATAAATGGGATGGATGTGGGGAGGATGAGTTTTTTGATATGCACATCTTATTAAAACAGTCCTCTTCTCCATTATTTAATCATTCCCTCTCTAGCTTCTTGCTGAGAGAAAAATGTACAGACACTAAAGGTTTTAGCTTAAGAGAAAAAACAGTTATTATGAAGGGTGCAATCTTTCCCAGAGCTCCAGCCTGCAGATCTGTGAATTGATTTTAAAAGCTTTACGAAGACATTTTTTAACTGATTCCCCTGGATTGCAGAAGTAAAATAGATGGAAGTGCAGGAGAGCAAATAATGCAGCTCTATGCCCGGCTCGTGCAGTCCACCCACAAAAGAGTGCCATTGACTTTCAACAGACGTCTCCTCAAACACTCACATCCTTTTGAAATCCCACCCTGATTGTCTGACTTAGAGTTCTGGGAATAGTTTGTAACAGGTGATTTATACAACCACTTTTGCCTTTCTATGCTTGCAATTTCCTGTTATATTCTCAGATTTCCTCCTTATAAATATTCTATACTCAAAATTACAATTTGAGCTGTTTTGATTGGATATACGGGTTACGTGGTATCTTCTCTGTTCCTTGACTGGATAAGCATATCTCTTCAGAGCCTGTTTCTGGTGGAAATGCGCATGAATATGTATTTGAAATTCACTTCCAATGAAAATTCTGCAGCGTTTGTTTAACATTCATTTTTTCAGTAAACCTTACTGCCAGCAAACTCTTTGCTTAGAACAAACACGGAAAGCAAACAGAAGAGTTCAATCCACATGGGAAGCACATTTGTTGAAAAGAAGAATCAGATGAATGTTTTGGAGGAAAATAAATCACTAGTCACTCAACTTTTGCCTCAGCTTATATCTGGAAATGCAGGTTGCGGGGATGCAGGTCAGGGTTAGAAATCCATAACTGGACAGCTACAGATATTCATTGGGAGAGCTATGGTGGGCCTCAGGACTGCATAGCAATAGATGGCTATGAGTTAGATGTCTTCATAGAGCAGCAGTGGGCAAAATACGGCCTGTGGGCTGGATCCAGCCTGCCTGAGGCCTCTCTCTGGCCTGCTGCCTTTGGGCGGCTCTCCCCTCCCCTTTCGCCCCCACCCGGCCAATGCTTCATAGCTCTGTGGCTGGGGCCAGGGCCAGCGGCGCTGTGCCACCCCTTCCGCCCCCACCACAACTGGCGCTGCAGTGCTCTGGGGCCGGGGCTGCCACAGCGCTGCTCCCTTCTACCACACCAGCCGATGCAGTATCGCACTGTTCCGGGGCTGGGGCCGGTGTTAAAGTGGCCGGAGTTGTGTCCAGCGCTGTGGCGCTCCAGGGCCGGAGCCAACACTGCCCCCTTCTGCCCCGGCCCTCAGCGCTGTACTGCGCCAGGGCTGGGACCCAGGCTGCAGTGCGCTGGAGCCGGGGCCAGCGCTTCCTGGTCCCCTTCCACGCCCCCATGCCAGCTTTCCCTGCTCCCCGGGTCGGCTGCCCGCTCCCCCTCGCCAGCTCCTCCTTCACTCCAGCCCCATGTTGGCTTTTCCCTGCTGTCACCGCCCCCCCTCTAAATTGCCCGCACCTGTCATAGAGTCTCTCAGGGAACACTGCCCAGCACCTCCATGCACCTTGCTTGTTTTCATGGCCCATGCACAAAAATAGATCCCAAACTTTCAAAAACAAGTAAAACCTGGGACTGCTCAGCCTGAGACATGCAGGCATTTGAAGTGACAGAGGTGCCTGCAACTTAGTCCCACAGAAGAGAACTCAGTTATCTGACAACACCCTGATCAATACATAGAAACATCTCCAAGTGCACCCAGTAAAACACGCCACTGCAGAAATGCTTCCAGGACCAGGTGCAAATCCCATAGCAGCAAACTACAGATAGCTTGTTTCATTCCTTAGATGGTGGTGCTGGTGACTTTTGCATTTTCAGCCTTAGCACTCACCAGGATACTGAGAGTGCATCCATGTCAGTGCTGGAGATGACAGAGCTGGCTTCCCCTGCCATCCCAGCAGCTGCTGCTATATCAGAACTTCCTGGGCATCAACTAGGTGAAAGGGCTGCAGCAGCAGATAGCATGTGAAGTTAAGGACATGCTGGCAGAGTAACCCCTGCCCAAAGCTTGAGGATGCTCCTCTGCGGAGGATGCACTCAGGCAGCTTCCCGATCCTGTGCTCAGCAGGCAGCCTAGGGTCCTCATGGCTAAGTGAGCTTAGTTCGGCCCCGGTTAAATCCTGTTATGTGTCCTTCCCTGAAGGAGCTCTTTCCCTCTTTGTAATGCCATCGCTGGCACTCCCAAGGAAGACCTACCCCAATCTGCTCAGCACAGGCACCCTGGAGGGCTGCCCAGTCAGTGCATCAGCTCTCCTTTCTGCAGCCATGTGTCACTGTCTCCCTTCCTCCTCCACCTCCCCAGCCAAATAACACCATGATGATGACTGTGGTACATAGATAGATAGATAGATAGATAGATAGATAGATAGATAGATAGATAGATAGATAGATAGATAGATAGATAGATAGATAGATGTTGCATGGTGGTACCCAGTTTGTAAACTGTGCAACATTTCTGAGTTAACTGCTATATAACATCCACCCCCACTTGGGAGCTCCTGCCATCTTCAGGAACTGTCTGTGTGGCTCAATGGGATGGGCAGACCCTAGATAGAAGATTTACAGTTCGGCCAAGAAGTAGATAGCACATCTCTGTGAGTGCATCGCTCCAGCTTCTCCTGGATCCACTTCTGATAGCCTTCCCTGAGATGATCAGTGCTGGAACAGGGAGATAACTAAGCCAGCCTGCTGTAAGAAACACGATTGGCCTCCATTGAAGCTGGCCCAAGGCTGGTAGCACTAAAAAGACCAGTGAATAGAACAATGGAGGTGGCTGGCTGGCTGATCTCTCTTTAGAGCCAATGGCGAGTCAAGCTGGATGGCATGGTCTGCAAGGTACAGCAAGTGGCTACTACACTCTCTGACCACTGAGCTTTTCCACTGCAAACCAGGGAGCTCTGGTTGGTTTCTGTTTGGCTTCCTGTTTTCGATACAAACTCGACCTGTTCCAGTCAGAGATGATAATGACCGCAAGGGGCCTTGGAAGGGTGAGGCCAGGTAGAGGTAGAGTTAGAGCAGAGCCTGGATCAGATCCTTGGACCTGAGGAATGTGGAGCTTTGAGAAAGGAACAGGGACCGTCGGGTCATTGTCCACGTTTCAGCCCAAAGCTGAAGTCATTTCTGACTGGCTTACCTCCCTCTCTCCAAGCAAATAACCACATATTTTGCTCTCCTAAAGCTGTATTCTTTTTGGATGTGCTTCTAAAATGGGATTCTTGCAAATGACTTAAATAGTAGCTAGACTGGCCCCTCAGCTTTGTTAAGGGAACTTCCCAGCCCTGCTACAGTCTCTGGGTGACCCTGGGTCTCTCTGGCCCTTAATTCCCATCTGAAAAATGGGCATAATGAGTCTTCCTTTCTCCCATCTTTGACTGTCTTGTCTACTGAAATTGTAAGGTCTTTGGGGGCAGGGACTGTCTTTTCCTATATGTCTGTGCAGCACCGAGCACAATGAGGCCTCTAGGGCCTACAGTAATACAAATAATAATGCTAGTATCTGCAGGCGACCTTCTGCGGGGTCTCAGTGGCATGCCTGGGGCTGAGAGGTGTGGCCTCCTCTGGTATGGAAATGACTCTTCCCAGCACAGTCCATAGCACAGTGACAGCAGGGTTGTGCAGGGCGGGATATTAAACAGGGAGGGCAGACCTGCTCTGGGAGGTGTAGCTGAGTTGTGCCCTGTTAAGCTGTGAATTCCTGCAGAGTTTTGTTCGCAGGATAGGTGCGCAGCCTGGTGCCCTGCTCCGAATTAATTATCCGCTGACACGATTTCGCTTCTTTCCCTTTGTGTTATTTTAATTAACAGAGATCTCCTCCAAGCAAGCCAGCTGTCATGTAAATTGTAAAACTGTCAGCATGTACAGCAACTTAACAGGGATTTTAAAAAAGCACTGCACAAAAGGATGTGCTACTTGGCTTTTTTTTTTTTTAAATCTGAAGCATTTATAATTTTTTTAAAAGCACAAAAATTGTGGGGTGGATGAAAAAACCCTAACTTTTATTTTAGATCCATTTTCTGCAAATGAGATCTTTTTAGGGCCAATTTGTCCACAGAGTGAGTCAGGAGGTGAGAGTTGCTATGCTTTGCTGGGTAAAGGGGTCCCTTGTTCTCTCACTGGCTGAGATTCATAGGAGCAGAGCAGTTTGCAAGACCCCCAAGGGGGGGGCACGTTACAGGGGCAACTTGCCTCAGGCCCCCACCATGGCAGGGGTCCCCTGCCCTATGACTTGTATGTATGGAACAGTGAGGGGGGCCCTCACATCAAATCTGCACCAGGCCCCCAAGTCATCTGGGGGGCTCTGGCACTTTGAGGGAGGGTGTGGCAGAGGGAGGATGGACAAAAGTGGGGAAAGACCCCTCTCTCTTTCCCCTGCATCCCTCTGAATTTGTGTTGTTCTACAATGGGACCAAAGCGATGCAAGGAAGTTTCCCCAGTCCTTTTCCTGGTGCTGCTTTGCCCTGGAGACAAGAAGGATTGTGTTCTTCATTCCACTCCCCTGTCCTTCCCTCTTGGGCTGCTTTATCTTTGCTGACTCGAGGAGGTCCCCAACCAGTAGATCGTGATCTACTTCTGAAGGGCGGTTGCCACTGAAACCTATGAGGATTGCTCAATAAGGCTTTGAAGCATCTCCTGGGTTTATTAGAGATGGTGTAAGGTCTTGTTCAGTCTGACACCTCTTCCATTGATGAGTATTGCTGATATGAACAACAGAACGAACAGCACAACATTGAGTTTTTAGCCAACCAAGTCCCAGAGCCTGCACAAGCCCCAGGAAATGGGCCTGGCCACTGATCTGATGGTTCTGTAGCACTCAGGGAAAAGGGGAATGAACTCCTCCCTCCCGGCTGTTCAATAGTCACTGTTTCTCTCCACTTGGTGCAAGGGATGAGGGCTGGTGGGACTGTACAGTCAAGGATCCACTACACTAGCCACATCCCTGCTCTTCCCTAGGCCCTTGCTTGATCTTCCCTCCCTGCCCCCCATGAACTGGGATGCAAGAAAACTCTTATAAGGCCCACATCTATAACAGACAAGACGTGTGACCACCTGTGCATGCTCCTTGGCATCATGTCACCAGTAGGCAACAGACGGGCCAGTGGACTGCAAGGGAGTAGGCTTGCATGTGGGGAGTGTAAGCATGCTTAAGGGGCAGGGTGTAAGATTATCCGCAGATTCAGTCAGTCCTGAAGAATATTGAAGTGCTCTGCAGGCTTCTTTGTAAGAGTCACTTTTGCTCACCACTGAAAGGCAGCCACCTCTGGAGCAGGACATGGCAACTGATTGATGTGCATGAGAGTGACTTTGAATTAGGGAGCCTCAGTAGAACTTTCCCCAGTTCAGTTGGGGGAGGCTCCTTTAGTTCATTGAACACACAGCATGCTGCCTCTGGATCTCTAGGGTCCTGCTACAGCGCGTAAGGTGTTCAGTCGATTTTTCCTCCTTGCTGCTCCAGTCAAACTTCTTTTCTTTTTTGGTTTTATAGCTCATTGCACTGTCATATGAAAAACTTTTGTCTCATATGTGGCAAAAGGCTAGAAAGCTCTGATTCTGGCAGATTAGAATTTGTTGTTCTATGTTATGCAAAAAGAAAGAGAAAAATGCAGTGAGAAATGACTAGGCTTGATAGATCCAAAGCGTAGCCCTGTTCTTCCTGCTGCAGCACAGAACTGATGGGAGGAAAAGCTTTTTCCTAAAAGCTCCAAGGACAGGCAGCCTGTGAAATGGTTTCCAAATAATAATACTTAGCACCTCTCCTTGAGATCTCAAAGTGCTTCACAAACATGAATTCATTCTGATAACATCCCTGTGAGGCAGGGACATACTGAGCTAAAATTGGCTCCTATGGGGAGCTTTTTTTATACCAACCAAATACTATTCTGTCTGTCTCAATATTTTGTTTACTTTGGTAAGTACCAGTGATGTGCTAAGCCCTGTGGAGAGACACACAAACATTGTCCCGTCCCATCCCAAAGATCTATCAATCGAATGATCTGTAAATTGCCACTTCCTCTGATACCTGGGCTCTAACTGAGAATACATTAATAAAAGTAAGGTCAGTATTGGGTTACCAGTTTCAAAAGAATAAGGGCCATCTCTCTGCAACTCACAAACTTTTGGGGCTTTCTGGACTCAAATTTCCTTGGTAGGTTCTGAAATATTTAGGTAAGTCCTTCCCCTCCTGTCACATCCCAGGATCCATCATTGTTATTCTTCTCCTGTCTGGTCCTGAGACCAGAATTTACAAAGCACGAGAGAAAGGCTGTTTTCATTGTATTTTCAGCTGAGCTAGACGCTGGAAGGACTAGATCAGGGGCTCTCAAACTGGGGTCAGGACCCCTCAAGGAGTCATGAGGTTATTATGGGGCATGACTCACCCCATAATAGAGATTATTACTATTATTATTAGGTACTATAGTGGAGCCAAGAGACCCCATGAAGGATCGGGGCCTCGTGCTAGGTGCTGTAGGCACATGGAAAACAAAGATTATCCCTCCCCAATCTAAGTAAATTTGGTTATGGTGTAAACCAGTGTCACTCTCATTTCACTTGAGAGTGGCACCAATTTATGGCGAGGACAAATTTGGTCTAACAGATGATTAGTGATTTTGAGATAGGACCAGATTCTGCTCCCAAATGACCTCAAAGACTTTCATATGGATTTACCCCATTGTTTGACTGTTAGGGTGTGATTCCCCATCACTCTGCACCTCAGACTATCATCTGCATCTGTGCACAGTGGGTGTCAAATGCTCCCCACTCCCAGTAAGAACTCTTCACTTCTTTTCACATATGGGAGCAATTTTACATATGCTTAGCACAGGTGACCATACAAGTCTCAGGACCTTGAAGAATCAGGACTATAGGCTCAGAAAGAATCAGGACTGCAAGGGCCAAATCAGCTGGTGTAACATGTGCCAGCTCCACTGACATCAACTGAGCATCTGACCCTGAGTCTTTGGGCTTCCCCCTTTGCTCCAGCTCCATTCACATGAATATTTCACATAAGATTTTCAAAGATACCAGAGGTATTTGGATGCTCAGTTCCCATTAAAAATAATTAAAATTAATGGGAACTGAGTGGCTTTGTAAATCTCAGCCTTATTTCCTGATTCATTTGGAAATTTGGGGGGAAACCCACCCAAAAGAACTGGTTTAATTCTTTTCTGCTGAAAGATAATTTTGATGAAAAAAAGGCTTTTTGGTTGAAAATGAAATGGTCACCAAAATAATTGTTTAAAACCAAATTTTCTAGTTTTTCAATGAGAAACTGAAAGCCAAAACACAGGTTTAAAAATTTTAAAAAATGGACTATTGCACCAACAAAACATTTTTTAAATTTTTTTGCAAAAATCCCCGACCTCAAAATTTGGGATTATGAAAATGTTTTATGGGAAATTCAGAAGAAAATAAAAATAAATGAAAATCTGTCAAAATTTCCCATGAAAAATAATTGCCATTTTCCAACCAGCTCTTCCCAACTCCTTCTTGAGACACCTTCTGAGATGCAGCACACTCTGGAAAACTATCTCATGTGGGATTAGGAGGCTTCCTGAAGAATAAAGCAACATGATTATTTCCAGGGTTTGTTATTAGTCCCAGGCAGATAGCTTTAATTGGAATCATTTTTTTCAAAACAAGCCAATATGGTGAGCCCCTGTCGTCCTTTTGTTACTCAAAGTTCTAATCCCCATCATTTTACCCATCAGCAGGTGAGACACAATCTCCTTTAGGCAATACAGATTTCAAACTAGCACCAACTTCTAAATCTGGGAGAATGGCAGGGGCAGCCATCAAGGTAGAGCAATCTGCTGTTTATTCCGGAGTTGGAGCTGTTACAACACACAGTTATCAAACCCCAGCAACTGCCAGAACACCTGAACTTATGGCATAAATAATAAATAGGCTGCCCATGTTTAATGTTGAAACATTCCAGGGAGCATCGATTAGGTATGTTCTCATCATAAGAAAACCTTGGTTTTGTCTCTCCAAGGAATGAGGGGGAAGTGGAAGTTTGGCAGGGAGCTACATACAACTCCCTTGGTCTGTGCTCCCTCACCTCAGTGTCACCAAGAGCAGCCTAAAGGCTGCACTAATTTACACCATTAGCATAAAATGCCACGGGGCACAGGCCAGTGGAAATTTGGCATAAAGAAATAGAGCACTGTCTCATCTCTAGCATGGCCCTCCCCTCTTCCAGCATGTTTCCTCTACAGAGGGGTAGCTCCCATTCTGTAAGTTCTCCATCTTCAAGCATCTGTCGAAGTGGGATTTTCTCCCACGAAGGCTCGTGTGATAAATAAATGCGTTAGGCTTTAAAAGTGCCACAGGACTCCTTGTTTGTTTTACTGGGGTAGTGAGAGGCAGCAGGCACAGGTGCCAGCTGCTTAGTGGCTTCCCATTATCAGGGAGTCCCCCACCATCAGGGACTCTTTTGCTATTACTTGTGGCCAGAATCTGGCTCCTTTGTGCAATTTACCTGGCCCACAATCTAAATGTTCAGCTGAGAGAAACAAACTGAATAGTCTAATTTTCTACCGTCTTGTGCCGACATCATAATTTAGCTGCCCCCCGCATCCTCTGAATGCAAAATAAAAATGGCTTACAGAAGAAGGTCCTGTCATAAGCTACAGGGGGGAAAGGGAGAATAAAATAAGTACAAGCTGAACGTTCATTATAATTCATCTGCTTTGCTCTGCAGTGACTTTCATCTGAGAGAATCCCCATAATCTTTCCAACCAAACAGCTTTTTCTGATACAACTGCACGTGCAAATAGACAGCTGCATAGTTTTAATGGTCATATAATTGCATGCACAGTTCTCTGTCTATGTGCTTGCACACCTAGCTGTGAAGATCTAGGCTGAAGAATTTTCATTGTAAACTGAAAATCAACTGGTGTTTCCTAAGATCAGGTGCTTCAAATGAGCAAAGCGCTATGTTAATGATACCCATATGTCTTTATTTAAAAGCTGCTTCAACAGCAAGAATAACAGATGCAGAAGCAAATGAGTGTTGATGAAAATATGGCAGGAGTTCATGCAAGGATACACAGTGGACATCTCATTTCTGCAGAAGCCCATGGTAACCCTACAGCAATCAATTAATAAATGTGGAAGCTAAAAGCAATGCAGGTAGCAAGGGTCTGGCTCAACCAGAACTTGAATGATGAGCAGCAAAGAAACAGCAAAGTGGTCAGGAGATTCTGAGATGGACAAAATATTGGCTACTGCAGCCTACAACTGGCCTGTGTGTAGCCAGAATGGTTAGATGGAATGGATGGAACCTTTAAGAGGTTCTCCTGCCATGAGCGCAGAGGACTGGACTCGATCGCCTCTCATGGTCCCTTCCAGTTTCTATGATTCTATAAAAGGATGTGATAGCACTACTTCTGTGAAGAAGTACATTGCAAGAAATACATACCCAAGAGATCTGGGTGGATTTAGGCGGTAAGCCTGAGTTGCTGCCTGTGCTTTCCTTGCTATGCTGCTATTTTAAGCGAGCTTTGAAATGCAGTGTAAATGTACCTGGATTCTGACACCCATACTCAATGTGCATTGTACTTTACAAGTAGCTCCTTGCAATGGGACTACTCATGAAGTAAGAGTAGCAGAACCAGACCTTGACTAGCTAGTGGATTTCTAGAGAATCCTCAAAAGTCACTCTTGGCCATGAGGATAAGTGCTTAGTTTTGACAGATTGTTCAGACTGACAGCCCTAGGAAGTGAGAGGCTCATCTTAGTCACAAATGGGCGCTGGGCTGGCTTTGTGTATGATCCCTTCAGATCCAATCTTTCTGTTGAGTATGCCAATTTCTTCCTTTAGTGAGGGCAGGTTTGATGATATGGTCAGATGTGCCCAAAGCAGCAGATTGAGATCTGCCATTAATTTCACAAAGATCACTAAGCCATCAGACCAGGCAGGCAGACAGACAAATAGATCCAGGAGTTATGGGTACGATGATGACAGAGGGAGGTTTTGCTTTGTTTTCAGTTTGCTTTTTTGTGGTGTCATCTGTTGCATGATATTGTTTTTAATGAATATCAACCTTATCCCAGCCTTGCTGGCATAGGCAGTCTTAGCAGGTGGGCAGGAGGGGGATTTGCCCAGGGCCCTGTGGGGGGGAGGGACCCTGCGCCACGGCTATTTTAAATCTCCCAGCGAGGAGCCTTCTGGGAGAGCTGGCAGCAAGGCTGGACAGCTGGTGGGAGCCCCAGTGAGGCTGGTGGGGGGACCAAGCAGGCTGGTGGGGGGAAGAGGCAAGGATGGGGCCCTCACACAGCATGGGGACCCCATCCTTGACTTTTGCCCTGGGCCCCAGAATCCCTAAGGCCGCCGGTGGGCCCATCGATGCCTTGTGTTGAACAATAAAGGACAATGTAAACTGAAAATCAATATGGGACTATATCCATCTTTGCTGGAGGGAACTAAGCTGCATTTTCCAGCAGCCTAAAGACATCAGCCAACCCCAAAACAAGCAACTATTCAAAGCCCCGAAATACGCATTCCATTTAGGCTGAGTGCATCAGCCCATTTGCAATACTGACAAATAAAACAGGGGGTTTTAAAGATGCCCAAAGGAGTTCAGCACTCAAATCGCATCAAAATTCAGGGGGAATTATAAGCATTGTTTTTGGGGTTATTTTTATCAGAGTTCAGACTGGCATTGCACTGGGTAAGATTTTGTGGCCTGTCATATACATGGGGTGAGATTGGATGAACACAATGATCCCTTCTGGCCTCAACATCTATGAATCTGGTTTTGAGTTTGGGATGGAGGGCTGGGTCCCTTTCATTATCTGACCCCTCCCAGATCCAATTTATGTTTTGCTTTTAAAAGACCAACCATTTGAAACCAAACTAGGAGTCCCGTGGCACTTTTAAAGACTAACGAATTTATTTATCACATGAGCTTTCGTGGGAGAAAATCCCACTTTGTCAGATGCTTGAAAATAGAAAAAAAAAATACAGTATAAGAAAAAGGGATAAATGTGGTGGAAAAGAGCCACAAGACTCCTTGTTTGTTTTGCTGAACTAGACTAAAATGGCTACCCCTTTGGAACTTGAAACCACATTTTTATAAAGAAACAAGATTTTTACATCCCAGCAAGGCAAGCATGAAAGCAAACCACAGCATTAAAGCCTGAGCACCAAATCTATACCCAGAAGAACAAACAGGGTTGTGAATGGTCCAACACAACACTGGAGATGCTTTGTAATGATGCAAGTCTCCTGCTTAAATTCTACAGACCCATGTGGAGGTTTTAACAGAAAGAGGTTTCCTCTCCAGCCTCTGTTTGCCATGCCAGGCATGTTGCCTTGTCCGCTGAAACAAATGACCTTGAGCAGAGCTGTGGGTCAATAAAATAATTTGCTAACTGATCCATCTTCTGTGGCAAACAGATGAATCAACCTTGACTCCCTGGGCTGTTTTATGTACAGATGGGAGAACCATGAAGTTAAAATAATATGTGCATATACATCCATTTCCGTGCAATAAATGGATGGCACTAAATAAATGAGTTTACATCTATCGGCATGGAAAAACATTGATGCATTTTTCGACACATGGCCTTTTGGAGTTGGATGTGCTTCCCAGGGCCACGTGTTCTGGTGTTTTTTCTTCTTGGTCTCCCTCTCTCTTGGTTTCAGTGTCTTATCCCTCTCTCCCTTTTCTTCTTCTTTTTGCTTTCCATGGCTTTTTCTCTTTTTTACTCCCTCTACTATTCTGTCTCCTTCCAAGCCCCCTCTCTTCCATCAGCTCCTTTTCTGGACAGGGGATCATCTCTCCTAACTTGATTGTATATTGGCACCTGGCTCTTTGCCATGGTCAAGCTGATTTCCTCAAGTTGTCCAGCTGCAACAATCCCTATCTAAGCTATCCCCAGCCTTTATCATGAGAAAAGAGAGAGAGAGGTGCCCCACAAGCCATCTTTAAGTTCTCACCCCCTGCTCCATCTCTCTGGTGGCTTGGCACACACCTAGAGTGTCCTTCAAGCAATCCATCCATTCTCAGAGCACTGCACAGAGCATTAAGCAAACAGAATTGCACCCCTGGCTACTCCTCATACAACACTGCAGGCCAGATAGGCATAATTCCCATGCCCACACGGCTTCCTAGTCAAAGGCTGAGGAGGAATCATTGGAATGCGATCCCAGACTAGGCTTCCATACTCAAAGATAGGTTGCAGCTAGGACTGGAGTACACCTCTGACACAGATAGACTTGTTCTTGTTGGATTTCAGCCCCAACATTAAATTAAACACACTGGTGAAATCCTAGCCCATTGAAGTCAATGTGAGCTCTATCACTGGCTTCAGGGGAGACAGGACGTCACTCTTCGAGCTTGTTCTTTGCCCACAAGGTGCCCATTCTGAATGCATGAGCCCCATCAGGCAAGGACCTGCTCCTGCTCCCATAGAAATCAATGGAAGTTTTGTGTTTGACTTCAGTGTGGCTTAATAGCTTTCCTATCCCAGGGCCCAAACCATGTTCCACATAAGTCAAGGGAAAGACTTTCATTGACTCCAATGGGAGACACATTGAGACCCAGAAATTGGTGCTCTACTAAACAGAGATGGGTAAGGATAGCAAAAAGCCCATGCTACACGTCCTCAGGCTCCCAGCAAGATAAATGGCCCATGCTAAAGTTTCAAGGCACTGAGAATAACTCTCACCTATGGAAAGAGATGCTGGAGCCATGCAGGGGCCCAGTCCAGACTGCCCCAAAGAATAATGATCGCTGTAATGTCCCTTATTGTACTGGTCAGCCACTTGGCAAAGCACCAAAAACAATTAAGAAATGATCATTTACACTGTGGGGACACAGCAGCTTTTAGGAAATGATGGGTAGTAGGAGGCACAGGAAGAAAAAGAAACCAGAATTTGAGAGCTGAAATAGAAATCGGCCAGTGCTTCCAAGACTTAAAGTTCATGCATGCGTCTGCGCTGCATTTGTTTCACAGCGCTGCAAACTGGGGCACTCGGAGGTACAGGAGCAGAAAAACCCTGAGGCAACCTGTGTTCAGTGAGCCCCTAATCGTGGCGAGGTGATTAATGTCCTTCTGGTCCTGTGCTTCAGTGTTCTGTTCTTTTGCCTTCTCCCCATTGCTCTGTAATGCTGTCTCTGCAGGTGCCATATGGGTGCGCATGAAGCAAATTGGCTTTTCAGTTGATAGTGCTCAGTTTCCCTGATGCAGGGGACAGGGACAGAGAAGGCTGAGCAAGAAAGTAGGGGCAAATCATGGCTCAAACCAAGGGCCTTGCCGCTGAACATGGAATAGCGTACTAATTAAGGGCTTTCCGAGCCGAGTAGATTTCTTATTACATTGTGTAGTCTTGAAAGATACCAAAGCACTTTACCTATCTGCCTGAAAATTAAGGCCTCTCTGAATGGAGTGTGCCACGTAATTAAGGTTCGTTATGGACATCAAGTAAGTGAGGCTCCTGTATCCAAATGGGGAGGCCGGATGTAATTAACTAAGAAACTGTCTGGGGTTCCCATGCTAAAACATTTTCCTTTGGGAAAGTGTGGTCATGGGACTTAGAATAAACCAAAATGCTCCGTGCTCCATTTATACATAACTCCCTGACAGACACGCACATACACACACCCCAAAAAAGAAAGAGTCAGTCTCTATGTGCCCCTGGTATCAGGTTCAGTGTGACTTACAGAGAAGAGTACTCCCTGTGCAATCACCAACACCAAGTCCTCTAGCATATTCCAGATGCTTCTTGAAGGTTTCCTATCCAAGTAAAGTACTGCACAGAGCACAGGAAAACTACAAGGTGAGATCATCATCTTTTACGAGAACCTAGTGCTGTATGGGTGTTCCAAAGATAGTTAAAGAGTTCCAGACCCGAAATGCAGGTCCTAAACCATCCTCTCCAGGACTGGTAACTTGCAGATTTTTCAAGGGCTGGAAATGACCTTCCTTTATCATAACTTCCTGCTGGGATCTTGGATTATTTCACTGCAGAGTCAGAAGCAGGATCACATGGTGATGGGAAAGGAGGCTTTGCGTAATATTCATGAGATATTACAGACACGGGTGTAAACAGATCCATACAATGAACACATTATCCTCGGCTGTGGCATCTGGGAGCAGGAGGCTCCCCAAATACAAACACCCTGGGAGCAGCCAAACCACTTGACAGTCCCCCGCCCCCCCCGCCTGGTGGCTAAGCAGCTATTCACAGCACTTCCCCTTGTTACTGAGCCAGATGTTGCCAATAGGAAAAATGGCTTCACATCTTGCTTTCTCTTTTTCGTATAAGGGCGGGACAAAGACTGGTATAATGATCAGTAGTAAATGGCACTAATGGTCACATGCAGTGCAGTGCCAGGGGAACTGGAGGCTGCATTGTTAGACATGATGCCTTTCATATGGGGCATCCCTTGTGCCCATCTCATGAACATTTATTATTAATCATTTCACCCAGGGTAATTTTCTCTAAGTGCTCCTGCGCAGTGAGCACCTTGATCAAAGACTCTGGGTTAGCTACGTCTCCAGAGAATTTCTTTAACAAGTGTAGTACCTATGCAGACAGCGAATACTGGGGATAGAGCACCTCTTTTTCTGTCCCCTCTCCTGCTGATCTGCCTAGTTATTCTCTTGTTCTTTTTTATTAAGTTGCAAAATTGCTGATGTAAAGCAGGGAATTTTATAAGTGTTTCACCTTTACTCTCTTACACTTCCTTCACTACAGTGTCTGCCTTACTGGACAGAGCACTGAAGAGCTGGGCTCTATTTTCTTCTCTGCCACAGCCTTCTCTGTGACCTAGGTCAAGTCCTTTCACCCCTCTCTGCCTCAGTTTCCCCACCTATTAAAATGGGCATAATGATCCTTGCCTTCTTTGTAAAGTGCTCTGAGCTCTATGAATGGAAAGTGCTAGATGAAACCTAGGTATTATATTCACTCTGCCTCTCCCTGCTGAATGACTGACTGGATATGGTTGCCACTAGACAATAACAGGTGATCAGGAAAGACAGAGTAAGAGACAAAAAGCAAGAAGATGGGGAGAGTGTGAAGGTAGAAGCAGGAGGAGGGCAGAATGGAGAACCCAGCTTACCTTGGGTTGGATCCACCTGGAATCTGCATTGGGTCTGAGCATTAGGAGGAACTTTAGGTTGAACATTATTAATAGACCTTTTTCTGGAGATCCAGTGCACAGATCTCATTCAGTTTAATTATTCAGCTCCTGGTAGCTCACTATGATCATCCCTCATTTTACAGAGGGGTAAAATTAAGCCACAGACAAGGTCAGGGATGCCTTTGAAAAGGCATACTCTTGCTTTCATATGAAAACACGTACATGCAATCAACACATGTGTCAGTGCAAACTGCAGCAGCTGCCAGCTTGCAGGCTACAGTGGTGGTAGCTGCATGTGCGAACAGAGCTGAGCTGTTGCCCCATGTTTTGGACCCAGACTTTCTCTCTGCATATTTGACACTATGGTCACTATGGCTATATCCACACCAGGGGCGTTGCTGGATAGCCAAAAGATCCAGGGCTGTGGCCCCCAGCCCACCCCTGCCCCCAAACCCCCACTCCAGCCCTCCTAACTCCCCAGCTTCCCCCATCTTCACTCCACGCCCCTTCAGCTCCCAAACCCCCTCCACACCTCCCCAGGCCCCTCCATCCCTAGCCCCCACTCATACCCCAACCTCCTCCATCCCTCCCCAGCCCCCCACCTAGTCCCCCTCCAGCCATCCATAATCCCCTCCACCCCTCCCCAGCCCCCACCAGTCTCCTTGTCCCCATGTCCCCTCCACCCCTCTCCAGGCCTCTAAATCCATCCATCCCTCCCCAGCTCCCCACCCAGTCCCCCTCCAGCTGCCCATAGTCCTCTCCACCGCTACCCAGCCCCCAGCCAGTCTCCTTCTCCCCATGCCCCCTCCACAGGCCACTAATTTCATCCATCCCTCCCCAGCCCCCCATGAAGTCCCCACTCCTGCTGTGCATGGTCCCCTCCACCACTACCCAGCCCCCACCCAGTCTCCTTGTCCCCCCCACCCCTCCCTCCAGCCCCTTCCCAGCCCCCTTACCTGGCCAGAGGCTCGGAGCTGCAGGGACGGCCAGCAGAGCTGCTTCTGGGCCAGGCCGCTCCCACCCTGAGCACGTTCTGTCTGAGCATGCTCAGGGAGGGAGATTTGAATCTCCCCAGCCCGGCCGCAGCAGGAGTCTGTGGCTTCGCTGGGGCCCCTGGGCGGAACGCAGTGTTCCACCTGGGTGCGCATGTGCCTGCTGGGGAAAATAGATTCGGGGCTCAGGATTTTCTACCCGGGGCTGGCGCCCTGCCAGCCGAACAACAACGACACCTCTGGTCCACACTGGCAAGTTAGTTCGAATTAAGGAGGCTTAATTCAAACTAACTAAAGCTATGGCTACACTAGGCTTTAATTAGTTCGAATTAAGGGCTTCCTAGTTCGAATTAACCAATGTGGCCATGTTAGTTCGAACTAATTTCAAAATGAATGGAGATGAATGGAGATCGCTAATTCGAACTAAGCAAGTGCCATGAATGGCACTTGCTTAGTTCTAACTAATTTTTTCTAGTTCGAATTAAGTTAATTCAAACTAACTAAAATTAGTTCAAATTAGTTAGCTCGAACTAACTAATTCGAACTAATTTTAGCAAGTGTAGACATAGCCTGTGATACTGCAAGTGGCTGAGCATCCTCGGTGCCTGCCCACTGAAACCACCAGGAATTAACTCAGTGAGTTAGTGAGGAATGGAACCTAGGAGTCTTGCCTCCCAGTCTTTTCTGTTCACTAGACCACATTCCCCTCCCAGATCCAGGAGTATGGACTCTCAGCCTCTTTTCCCTAACTAACCATTAGATCAGATCCCCTTCCTCCATAGCTAGTAAAAGAACCCAAGAGTCCTGATTCTCAGATCTCTGCTCAGTATCATACCTGTGCTTTGATCTTTATGTTCATTTTGACTTACGAATCATTTACAGTGTTAACATGATATGCAGCGTAGAAATCCTCTTTTCTCCTTTTTAAGCTTAATTTGCCAGCCCACACCCTCGGGACTGAGTAAATTACCTGTACTTATGATCTCATTGGCTCTCTAGCTGATAAGGTTAGGCACAGATGAATGGCGGCAAATAATAAGTTAGTCAATGGGACCAAGTTGCAATGCTCATTACTGAGGAGGTGAAAGGTTAATGCATTGTCATGTCAACAAGATTAACAAACTAACCACATGAATGCAAGAGCCATCAACATCTGACAAAGTGAGGTAGAGGAGGAGGCTATTAGAATAAAACAGAGCTCTAGGGCTCGTCTACACTCTAAAGTTGTACCGCTTTAACTACAATGATACAGATAAATCAGTACTACTCTCTAGTGTGGAAAGAATTATATTTTTGTACAAATATACTTATAGACTCATAGACTAAGGTCAGAGGGACCAATATGGTCATCTAGTCTGATCTCCTGCACAATGTAGGCCTCAGAATTTCACCACCCACTCCTGTAATAAACCTCTAACCTATGACTGAGTTATTAAAGTCCTCAAATCATGATTTAAAGAATCCACCAGCAATTGAGTCATGCCCCAAACTACAGAAGAAGTGAAAAAACCCCAGAGCCTTTGTGAATCTGCCGTGGGGGAAAATTCCTTCCTGATCCCAAATACGGCAATCAGTCAAATCCTCACCAGCCAGACACCCAAGAAAGAATTCTCTGCATCAACTCAAGTTTCATATTTTTAGTTGTAAAATAGCAGTTCAAATCCACACAGACAACACTTCAAGATTTTTTTGAAGAAATTGATTGATTTTTCAAGAAAATATTCATTTCTCAAGAAAAAAATGCATGCTTTTAAAAAAAATATCAAAATGCCTACAAATTTTTTATTTACCATGAATCATCCAACTGTTCATTTTCATCCAGATCTCTGAGACAGCAGAGACGTGTTCAGGTCATTGGTACTTTCATTCCAGCCAGGTGACACCTGCCCATCTACTCTATTAGCTCTACTTTTTCCTTGGCACACCTTTGGAGCCACTACTATATTACTCTGCGATCCTCTGTACCTCGTCCACAGCAATCCTTTTGTCACCCTTACACAGATAACTCTGTGTAAATCACTAGTGGCTTTAGACCCAATGGTGCTGCATGCCCCTTATCACCATCATGTTTTTCTAGTAGTGAGCCCCGTTGCATAAGGGTTCTTTTGATAGCTGTCTTATCACACTAATAATTTCCCCTTTGTCCTGGTTACACTAGTTAGAGTCTTTCTATCCCTGTTGCACTCATAGGTGTATGTCTACACTAGTAATTTAGGTCGTTTTAGTCTACCTAAATTACTCCACGTCCACACTGGACTTTCATTAGTCGACTTAAGAAATTCCTTAAGTCGACTTAATGAAAGCTTAAGTCGACTTAATAACTTCCACTCTTTAGGTTGACTTAAGCCTTAAGTCGACTTCTTAAGTCAACTTAAGGCCAGTGTGGACAGGGAGTAGCCCTTAAGTAAGTCGACATAATGCCAGTGTGGACAGCTATGTCCAGTGTTAAGTCAACTTAATAAGGTCGACTTAAAGGTAGAACTACTGTTAAGTCAACTTAATAAGGTTGACTTTAAGTCAACTCAAAGTCGACTGTATTAAGTCGACTTAACAAAGTCAACGTAACTTTTCCTAGTGTAGACGAACCCATAGTGTCTCCCATCCCCGTTACCATAAATGGCCCTTCTGTTGTTATCAGTTGCTGCACCAATAACAAAATATAAAACAGTTGGGTACATGCAATTAGAACAACTAGCAAAGGGATTGCACTGAGGGAGGTGGTATTGGCTCACTGCAGACCATGTGAACCTAATCTATACATTGGGATGTAAAATGCAACTTTCTTGGCTTCAACAGCAAGGGACCTGATTTCCAAAGTTTGGATATGGATCTGAATACAAACTTCCTTTGAGCGTTCAGCTCCATTTATTATTATATTCCAGTGGAACCTAGAGCCCCAGAAAAGATCAGGGCCCCATTGGACAAGATGCTGTGCAGAAACATAGGAAAAGACAGTCTCTGCCCCAAATAGCTTACAGTCTAAATGGACAAGACAGACAAAGGGTGGGAAAAGGCAAGCATTATTATTGCCACTTTACAGCGAGGCAGAGAGACTAAGTGCCTTGTTCAGGGTCACACAGGGAATCTTGACAGAGCCAGGACTGGAACACAGTTTCTCTGAGTCCTAAAGCAGTGATTTTCAAGCTTTTTTTCTTGGGACCCAGATGAAAAAAGTAATTTATACCCGCAACCCAACAATGACATCTTTGAGCGCTGCATTCCAGTCTTTTGGCGATGGCAGCAGAGGGCGCCACGACCCAGTACCTGAGGGTCTGCGACACAGTACTGGGTCCCGATCCTAAGTTTGAAAAGCACTATCCTATTCTGAAGCCTTAAGCCGACCACTCATCCTATTTAAGATCCAGCTGTGGCTTTTATCCAATTGCTCTAGTGTTTCACAAGAGTAACTGTTTTGCTGAAGAAGGGGTAGTAAGAGTGCGGGCCCACACTGAACACTCCCGTGAAGTCACAGAGCTGGGCATAGGGAGCTGCCCTTTGTGACACAAAAAAAAATTCCTACCAATCTCACTGAGACATCTGCACGTGCAGCGTGGTGGAGCCTGCTACAGAACAGGGCAGGCCAATGGACAGACCTAGCTATTCTTTCTCCCTGCCCAGCAGGAAGCAAAAGCCACACAGAGGTGTGCCAGTCATGCAGGCTAGGAAGCAGCATAAGACGGAGCTGACTCTGCACTGGGAACGCTGCAGGGCACTTCCTGTGAGCTATTAAAGCAAGTTTAGTAATTAATACCTTCCATGCATGAGAGAAATCAAAGGCAGGTGGGCATGGGGGAGGGGAAGAGTGGGAGGAGAAAGGCACTACTTTGAATGCAGTTGGGCCCTCTCTGTTGTTTTTATTTGTTTATTAACAATCTGCTATTTCCCAAAGGCTCCAGTGTTAAATCCTCTTGAACAGGTTATCAATGAACAGTTGTCCAGGAGTTCAATTCATTCATTATTACCATGCATTTGGAATGTGCCCATCACTGTGGGGTCTGGGAGCCCTAAAAGCTTGAAGGGGCCTGTGCTTTCCTCTCCCCACTCTACTGGAGCTGTTCAGTGGTTGATCCCAGCGTTTCTAGCTTACCAAGCTTGCATTGCTATTGTGTGTGAGTCCACACCCAACACTGGCCAGTATTATCCGCACGTGATTCATTGAGGGATACCTGGAGGCACAGATGTTCTTCAGGCCAAATTCTGAACCCTCAGCCTAAGCAGCCATTCTGTGTGCTGAGGAGACCCCAGAAATCCTCCCAGAAAGGTCACTACAAATTCAGGACTGGCCTGGTCATTGCCACCCTATCTGGGCATGGTGTATGTGATCGATGACAGAGCCACTCAGCTGCAACCATGTAGCAACCTGTGAAATGGGTTTGTCATGGTCTCAGGTCATTTCCCAAGTTCCCACATTACACACACACACACACACACACACATTGAAACCCTTGTCAGCAAACTCAGCAAAAGGCTGAACGGATCATGTAGTGTGACTGCATTCAGGTTCAGACTGAGGCATTGACATGGGAAGAAGGAGGAAGCATGTACTGATATTGCCCACACTGTATGTGCTCTGTGGATAAACACCAGACTTCAGTCTCGGAAGCTGTCAATCTGGTGCCTTTCACATGCAATAAAAAGAAAGGCACTTGCTTGACCTCTCTTGTACTAATCAGTGTTGTGTGTCCGAAATGGCTACGGTACCGTGAACCCATCAAGGACGGAGATCATTTTACACTAAGCAAACCATTAGGTCAAAAGCACGTTTGGAAGGTTTACTGGTTTATAAAAGGGGAAGGTAATTCACAACAGGACTCTAATGTGCTTTTCACATAATAACATCCAAGGATGCGTGGATGAGTGTCTCTCTGTCCACAGTTGTTTGTGAGAGAGGCCTCTTGGTGTTAAATCAGCTCCTTTAAATCTATTTTCTTAACAAACAAAAGTTTATTTTCTAAATAATAATAATTAATAAAAATCCCAGCCTTGAGGCTATCAGTCAAATGGCTAGAAGCTCAGTCAAGCGTGCATCCATTACTGTCTCCCTGTTTTACAAAACCTGCTGCTGGCATCCTGAGTTTATTCCAGGGTAATGACTGAAAGATCCTGATCCATGCTGATTTTGATCTTACATAAACACAATGGCCTCTGTTTGCAGGGGAAGTGTGAAGTGTCAGCATTTGGTTAAGAGGGAAAAAGAAGGCGCAAGCTTTGTAAAATATACATTTATTTTCTTTCTTCAACGGTGAGCTATTTTTCCTATATTTTTACATAGATGCCAGGCAAGAGATCTGGAAGAGCCAGGTTGTGACAGTTATAGATGTTTTGAGACACAAGTGATCTGGATCTTCTCCTCTAAATTGTGTTTTCTATACAAAGATAAGAAATTGCAAGGGAGTCTGGTTTCAAGTGTTATTTTCCCACTGAGCATTTTCATGTATTTTGTTGTTGATTGGTCAGATTTACCAGATGGAGCAGGTGCACTCTGACAGCTGCTGTGGAAAGAAAGACCTTCTGATAATTTGATAAGAAATGTACTTCTACTGGATTTATGGTTCTAAGGGACATGACAGAGACCCCAGGAAGACACATGCAGAATTCTGAATAACTTTGTTCCAGAACACTGAGAGCCTGGGATTTCTAGACTGCCAATGTCCTGTAGAACACAGAGTGTCTGTGTGTTCTAGAATGCTTACAAAATATAGAGTGTGGCGTATGCATGTCCCAGAACAGCAATGCACTGCAGCTTTACATTCCTGAAGTCTGAGGCACTTGGACCCATAGGCATATGTTCTAGCGTACTGAGGACTCTGGGAACAACAGAGGGTGAGTGTTGCTCCTTGAAACCTAGGTGTGTTCTCAAAAATGACACCAGGTTCCCATGGAATTCTTCTTTCTGCTCCTCACTTCTGTTTTGTGAGAAGGGTGAGCAGAGGTTCGATTTTAGTCATCATGCCAGGTACCATGTGTATTTGGGGGTGATGGCAATGGGTAGGGTCAGGGACATACAGATCAGAATCTTCCTCCTCTTCTCATTACAGATAATTTTTGTGTTTCAGTACACGCTGTCCTGTCCTTTTTCATGCTAAATTCCCTTTGATTTCAATAGGAACTTTGGCTGTGAGCTGGGGCTTCAGGGCTGTACCCACAGATACTATTTCGAGTTTTGCATCAAACTAAAACAGCTTCCAGAACTGCACTAGCACTTCAGAGAAGGGCAAAATCCTGGCTATTTTGAGATTTGCAAAATAGTGTGGATCACATTTGAATTCTTCTTTCAGGGCTGTGTTCCATTTTGTCCAAACCCACAACTCCAGTCTTGGTCCATTTCTAGCTTCTTTGCTGTATTAGATATCTACAAGCAAAACAGGTGCAGATAGGGAAAGTTTGGGACTGAAAGAGTCTTGGAGGTCTCCTTTACATAACATTCAACCATAGCGCCCCATAGTGCTGTGTGTCCATATTCTGGCTGCTAATCTATAAACTGACTTCCTTATCTCAGCATCTGTGACCCTGACATGCCAGGAAAACTTCAGCTTGATCAAAAATAAAGGTGTTCTGAGTCGAAGGTCAGAAGTTACTAAGCCAAATTGGGAACAAAATTCCAGTGGAGCAGATTGCTATTGTTTTAATTAAACAGGAGAGGGAGCAGGGAGGAGAGAGAGAAGAAATAGTTGAACAAGCAAACAATGGTTTCCCCTTGTTAAAAGTGGAATAATTGGAGGTATAATTTAAAAGGTTGGAATTGTCTTTTTGAAGGAACATTTGAATGTGGATGTTGAATGATTGACAAAGAAAGGGCACTCTCCTCTAATTTAAATATGTTCCTAGTTTGTGCAGAATATGTTAATTTATACATTGCCTAAATAGCCAACAGCTATTGTCTGTAAAACCACATCAGATCAGGGCAACAGGGCAGTTAATGTACTGGCTAGATGTTATGGCTGGTCAGTGAAGCGATCTGAGCTTCCTTCCACTGGCTCTGAAGTCCTAAATGGAATAGCTGAGCTGTAAAAAAATGCCAGGGGCAAAAACTGAAGTTCATTCTGTCAGCCTGCAGTAGGGCAAGGCATTCCTATCTATAAGGGATCACATATATACCCTTCTGCCAATGTTAGCCTTGCACCTCAGTGAGCGGCAGTGATTTTTCAAATTCTGTATGGGGAGAAAAGAGATATCTATGGTGATTTCTGCAAACCCATCATTCTCTCTGTAGGGCTGGTTTCAGGGATAAAGGAGGGATAATTACACCACAAGACTCAGCACCAGGCGATTAAGGTTCTACTCCTGCCTCTGCAACTGACTCACTGTATGACCTTGGACAGGTGTCTTCTGCCTCTCTCTGTGCCTCAGTTTCCTTATCTGCATGATGAGTAACCACATCAAGGAACTAGGAGGCTTCATTCATTCATGTTTGCCTACATGGAGAAATGCCGATAAATACTTAAGAAGTGGATTTTTGGCTGGTATATATAGAAGATGGGTGTGGCTTTTTGATTCTGTTCTGGCTAATTTTTTGGCTTTTGAATTATCCTACCCCTTTGATCCACTCAGTTTATTTGCTACACTCTCCTTTCCTTTCCTTCCTAGTACACAACACACCAGCATATTTTATGGCTCTGCTGAAGCATGGCTGGAAGATTCCTTCCTCAGTATCATTAAAACTAGGTCAGATGGGGTGCTCTCTTTGCTGCATTTGACATTGTGTTCTGCAATGATTTCTTCCTTTTGCTATTCAAAGGGATGCTGTTTCCATCCACCTCTGCTTACTCTGCTGCATTTACACTCTGCTGCAGCCCCCTCCCCCCCAGTGAACTTGGCTCTTGCTCTTCCACATCCTGTGGACAGGAGTCCAAGGAGTTTGACTCAGGCCCATGTTCATATCCATGAGCACTGTTTTCAAAGGACACGTAGTTCAAATTGATTTTTGACAGTCTGATATTTAGCAGTGTCAGAGAGTGAACCAAACTGGGTGTGGCATAAACTCATATCTGTTCCCAGCAATACCCAGTGTAGAATTTCCCATTTTCTTTTTAATTTTTTCCATTATTGACTGTTTACATGACAGCAGCACGTAGAGGCTGTGACCTAGCCTGGGGATGCATTGCACTCTGCACACTTCAAACATAGTGGCTATGTCTACACTTGTTAATTTAAGTCGACTTAGCATGTCCACACTTAAATTTTAAGTCGACTTTGAGGGGACCCTACAAAGTCGAACTAGAGCATCCACACTGGACGCCTAGGTCGACTTGTAGGGGCTAGGTGGACCTGGGACTGCTCCACGGTGGTAGGGGGGGCACCCCTTGCCAAGTGCCAGGGGGCTCAGCCTTTGCCCCATTGTACCTGGGTAAAATGGGGCAAAGGGGGAAAGGGACTCTGGCAGGGCATAGGGGCAGGGTGGGCAGGGCTCTGCCCTGCCCTGTGAGGGGGCATGCCAGGCTGTGGCTGTGCCAGCCACCCTGGCAGGGAGGGCAGTGGGGAAGCCCTGGAGGCCCCTAAGTCGACTTAGAGTCAACTTAGGGGTACTCCACGTCTACACTGGCTTAAGTCGACTTAAAAGGAGGTTTAACAAAGTCAACTTAATTTTTCCTTAAGTCGACTTAAGCAGCTGCTTAAGTCGACTTAAGGAAAGTGTAGTGTAGACGCAAAGTAAATTAAGTCGATTTAAGCTGACTTAATTTACAAGTGTAGACGCACCCCCTGCCCTGAAGACCATACAGTCTAGCCAGACAAAGGATGAAGGAAAGGAAGCCTTGTTATACCCTTTACAAATGGGGAACTGAGGCTCAGCCTGATTGAGTGACTTGTCTGAGGTTGCATAGCAAGTCTGCGGCAGAGAGAGAAATTGAACCCAGGTCTCCTGCACCCAACACTCTCCATAGCACACGTCTCATGATCTCCACTCTACTCCCCCGCCTATTGAGCCTTCTCCCTTGCTACCATTTACAACAGCCACCCTGTATTTTGCTGTCCCATCAGGGCTACAGATCCATTCGAATCTCTGAAGAAATCAGATTTGTCCTCTCACCTGTAGCTCTCCAGGACTCTTTTCTTTAGAGAAGAGCTATGAGAAAAGGCCTGATACAAGTATTCAGTGAATGGGATACAGATAAATTGGGCCCTTTTGCTCATCCACTCTTATAATACAAGACCAGCAGATAGGCCAGGGGAGAGAACAGGATGGAAATATTCTGTAAGTGATAAAAGAGTGGACCAGAGTTTCACTACAAGCCCATCTCCTGTTTAGGCACTAAAATGAATGTCACACACACAGCTGGAAGGTGCTGAGCACTTCTGAAAATCTAGTCCAATAGGTATAAATAACTGCAAGAGTAGTGCGGAAATGTCAGCGGCTCAAGATACATTACAAAGGGGGACAAGATTAACATAGAGTCCGTTGTGTGGAGGACAGTCAACTGTGAACGTGTGTCTGTGTGTGGTGGTGGGTGGATGCATGCACAGGAGTGATCCTTGTGTGTTTATGTATACAGGCTTGTGTGTATGTGCTAGTCGTATTCATGCACACGCATGTTTTGGTGGGCGATGGAAAGGGACTATGCATGCAGACTTGCATTTGTGTGCCAGTCTCTGAATACACATTCCTCTGTGTGTGTGTCCATCCTGCTGAGTATGTGTGTGGGTGTTAGCCTGGGTGTGTGTTTGGATGGGGGATAGAAGTGCTGAGTGTGTACATGTCTGAGTTTATTTGTCAGTTTGGGGAAGGGGGTACTGAGGGTGTTTCTGGGCTGCAAAAGAGAAGAAAAAAATACTGTCTGTGTGCAGATTCCCTTCTCTCACATGCGTTACAGACATCACTTGCATGGAAGAGTCTTGTCAGGAACCCAAGAGTCACACTGAAAAAGCCCCAGAGCTGGATGCAATCCAGGGCCTGCCTGTGCCCCACGCCTTGTGCATCAGCCTTCATTTAGAGCTGTGGTTCAGCCCGGTCACTGAAGCAGTTTTTAATGCAGTGAGGCTTCTAATTAATGGGATTTTGAAGTTAATTAAGACAATCTTTCTAATCTCATTTAGATCTCTCCTTCGGAGTTTATCAGGGCAATGTCACTTTCAGTGAGCCTTTATTAACCCTCCCAGTGCACATTGCAGGATCTGCCATGTATCAAGTCAAGGGTCTAGGCTGTCATCTGAAAAGACTGACAGATCCCCAAACGCCTGCTCATCTGAAAGGGTAATGATATGGAGTATGTCTAATGCCCCAGCATCTCCACGATTGCATTTCAGCTTTTCACTGCATTGTCTGCCGGAATCAGGTGCTCTCTCCAAGAGGCTGTAATAACATTGGCATTTAGAATTGGTGTCACCGTCCAGTGGACTCCTTATCAACAGGTAGTCCCTGTATGCACCATGACCACACCTTAATCTGGGATTGAAAAAAAGGGCTTCAATGTAAATTTAGCATCAGACTAAATTGGGGCAATAGAACTGATGGAGTGTGGAGAGCTTCCCAAACAGGATCTGGCTGTGAGTCAATAGGCATGTCAACTGGCATAGTAGTTGTTGTTCTTTCTGAAATGCAGATTTAAAGGGGAAAAGGCATGCCAATCGCGATATATACCATGGTGTATATACCATGTCAATCGCGATATGTACCATGGTGCATGTACCATGTCAATCG
>ML685764.1:27274051-27299772 GCA_007922175.1 Pelusios castaneus
GTGTACCATGGTGTATGTACCATGTCAATCGCGATATGTATCATGGTGTATGTACCATGGCAACCACAATTTGTACGATGGTGTATTGGTTGGACACTACATGGAGCTATATTGTTGCATAAGTCCCACTTCGAGACTGATGCACTGATTTACTGATTTGACAAAATTAGCTCAGGACTAAGTCTTTGGGCACTTGGGCAAATTGAAAAAATAACAAAATGCACTGGCCAACTGTCAACTCCCCATCTATCTAATTTGTATTTCTAAGGCAGTTGTGAATGGAGTGTCATGGTGGTGACAATTAGCCCCCTTTTTGAAGTTCTCAGCCCAGCATTTTATTTTATGACTGCGAAGTGAGAGCATTAGATGTGTAACTACCTGGCCTGCAGCTCTTTAACTGCTGTAAATCTGGATCAACCTACTAATGACAATGGCTAGTCAAATCCCTGCTTAGGGAAGTTGTTATTCTAGGACTCAGCTAGCACTAACAACATTCAAATACCATTGTAACTAGCATCTTTCTGACCCCAGGGATGGGGCTTAGGTCTCACCTTAAGGAATGGAACTCCTTCGGTTTCCACTGCAGGTTGAGGGTGCTGAGCACTATCTAGTATCAGGGTCTTAGAAATACTGGGGCAAATTCATCCATGGTGTAAGGCCATAGACTTCAGTGGAGTTGTGCCTATGGTGAAATTGGTCCAGTGTCTCCAACACCAGACTGGCAAGCTGGCAGCATTACAGAGGAACCTCAGTTGAGGGAGTTCCATTTTCAGCTCTTCCAATGCCTTCCTATAGATCACTCTGGATTAAGTTTCAAGTGATATGATAAGTAGTAATAATACTGCTGCATTGTCCCTAATTATTTTCCATATAATTATGTACCCTGAAGAAGCCTTTTAAATAGCACAGTCTCATCAGCATTGTGGTCCAAGGGATTCATTTGTTTCTTAAAAGAATAATTCTTGGGGTCAAATCCTTCATCAATCCTTCCTTAGGAAAAACTCCTCCTGAAGTCAGAGAGCCAGATCCTCAGCTGGAGCAAATCAGTATCAGTAGAGCTACACTGATTTACACCAACTGACAATCTGCTCACAGAGTGAAAATTCAGCACAGACCTCAGGGATTTGGGGCACTGGGAATATAAAGTATTTGGGGGAAAAAAATCAGATTAACAATAACAAAGAGAATATTATTGACTTTCTGTTTCTTTTATTGGCTTATCCTGTTTTTCTTTCTAATTTTTTAACACCTTAGAAGTGCCCTCTCTGCCTCATATATGAAAGACAGAGAAAGGGACAGGAAAAGAAAGAGGGATCTTTTTACAGTTTAGCTTTATGTATATATAATTATCTGATTGTATATTTCTGTTTATATATACCTAGGCATTGTGTGTATGTATATTTAAAGGTGCTGAGCGTCCGTTACACTGACAGAAATGAACGGTGGTTTTGAACATTTAGCGCTAGTAACTGGACAATACTGCAATAGGTGTACCTGCAAACTCTAGCCCTTGTGTATATATACTTATGTATAGCTGTGCTTATGTATATGCTTCTGTGGACCATACGCATTTGTGTATGTACAGTGAGATATTTATTACACAATACCTGGGCATATAGACTTGGGTACTATATGTTACAAATGTATTGTTTGTATACCAGTATATTGTGCACAGCGTGAGTACCTTATACATGTATGTTGACTGGACACACAGCATATCCATATGTGGTCCCTGAGTATATATTCTGTCTATATCAGTGGACTGTATGGGAGCATGTGTTTTGTGAGAAAACTGAAAATGGCAAGTGAAAGCTATGCTGTCATGTAACGAGGTGCCATGTTCTGAATTTAAACCAAAAGATGAGGAGAAGGAACAGGAAGAGCTCAACATATCCTGAAAGACAGAGAATTCAATGAGTAAATTGCAAATATGTTTAAATGAATGCCCAGATGTATTAAAAATAGCTAACCCCTTACTGATTCCTATGAAGAGCCCACGACAGTGATGATCCCAATCCCATAGCGCTTTCAACAAGAACAGAAGGAGCTGCCATTTGCTGAAATTTCCCCTCTCTCCTGTCATTCAACCCCGCCACCCCAGAGCTGGCTGCATTTCAAAGGAGTATCAATTGCAGTATGTCTATGCAACTAAATTTTATTACTAGTGATGAGGAGGGTCTTGGTTTGAAATCCAAAGACAATTGGAAACAGAGTTATTTATGTGCTTAACTTTAGACAGTATGACCACTCAGAAGTAATAAAGTCAATCATGTGCATATATCTATGTAGTTTTGGATTCATTGAATGAGAAGCTGAATACAATGGTATGACTAAGGTCTGCTCCCAAGAATTCCCATAAAAATATTTTTTTCAGGAAAGGGATATCTCTTGAAACAGTTTTGGGAAGCTTTAAGAGCAAGTTTACCCCTGCTCGGTGCTTCCATAGCACACATCTATCCCTTCTTACACACCCACCCAGTCCTGATCTCAGCCTGTTTCCCTCTGAGCTGCAGCTTCAGAATCAGGAACAAGTTTCTAAGATGTAGCAGTGCACATTGACTTGCTGAAATAGTTAATGAGAAATTATACCATCCCCCATCCCTACACATACTCACATACACACACACCACCCCAGAACAGAAAACCCAGAATAATAATTAAAAGATGCCTAGAAACACTCTTGGAAGAGCATAAATTCTGAAGATGAAAGTAAATGATTAAAATAATTAAATACTTCAAGTTGACAAGCAGAAGCAGAATCTTGCCAACGGACATTTGTCGGTAATTAGTTAATTAATCCTAACACAAATTATAAGCCATAACAAACCAGTCAGGCTGAACGCAGCCGGCTGTTCAGAATTAAACTTAAATAAATAAATAAAGAGGGAGAGAGAAGAAGAAGAAAGAAAAGTTGAAGGTTCTTGCAAATTTGAAAAGAAGATGCTGTCCAGCAGCTGGGTTTTCCTTGGGAGAGGGGAAGCAAGAGCCCAAGGGCTAGATTGCTGGGGTTGAAGGTCAGATGCCAGAGCTCCTATGCTCCCTCAGATGTTCTCCTGGAACTGCTGCTGTCTTTATCCTGCTCTCCCCTAGTCCCACTCTTTCTTTCTTTCTTTCTTTCTTTCTTTCTTTCTTTCTTTCTTTCCACCTCCCCATACTTGGGCAGAAATCCCATTCCCCATATGAGAAGCACCTTCCACTGCCTCTTTCAAGCCACTCCACAGCTTGCCGTTGCTTTTCTCATCAGTAATAGTGCCTCATAGTCTTGCATCTCAGCTCGCACCAGTGTATTATATCAATTTGAGTTAGGGTCTGATCCTGAGGAAGAACTCGGCATCATCAACTCCTTTGACAAGAAGCTGAAGGGAAGCAGCAGCTTCCAGGAGGGGTACAGCAGCCTATAGGACTGAATACTTAAGGGACTGTAAATTGTTTAGGGCAGGACCTTTGTCATGCTTCCAAAGCACCCTGTGCCCATATGGTATTCTGTGAAGAATAATAATAGCACTTAAGCAAATACAAAAACCAACTTGAGGCTGGATCTCCATGCATCTGGAGAGCCTCAGCCCAAAGCCATGAACCTGGCACCATGACTCTCAGTTAACACCACCTCCATTCTCTTCAAGGACTTCCACCAATGTAAGAAATGTCAAGACACCCAGCTCTACAATGGACTTGTAGCATGTTAGGATGTCAGGGGAACATGGGTGTGTCTGAAGTGGAATAATTGTGGCAAAACCAAAAATTATTTTGCTTTCCACAACACAATTTATTTGCAACTTTCAGAGGAAACATGATTTAGTGACTAGTCACTAGAGCATGGGTCTGGGAGACAGGACTCCCGGGTTCTATTTTTAGTGTTAGGAGAAAGTATGGGTGGGGTGCCTAGAGTAGGAAATTAAGAGTCAGGACTTCTCCTGTTGCTGAAAGCAAGTGTGGTACAGTGATGCAAGCTGGGAGCCAATAATCTTGGGTTCGATTTCCATCTCTACCACTGACCCACTTGCTGATTTTGGGTATTCCATTAAACCTTGATGTGCCTCACCTTCTGTCTCCATAAAATGGGGATAATGACACTGACCTACCTCACAGGGGTGTCATCTTAGTTCATTAGCTTTGAAAGAGAGCTCTGAAATCCTGAGACAGAAGATTATTGACCAAAAGGGCATCAGGACCCTGGCATAGCATAGTCAAGTCACTAAGGGTGGCCCTAGGCAAAACTAGCTCCAGAATTCTGAATGGGTGCTGAAAGCCAGGCTGTTATGCTGCCATGATCCAGAAAACATTTGCAAAGGAAGGCCTAAATCACATATCCAGTTTGATTCAGGCTCAAAGGCTATGTCTACACTAGGAAAAGTTAGGTCAACTTTGTTAAGTCGACCTAACAAGGTCGACTTTAAGTCGACTTAAAATCAACCTTATTAAGTCAACTTAAAGTGATGTCCATGCACGTGGACTAAGTCCACTTTGTTAAGTGGACCTAACTGCCCTTAGGTCGACTTAACAGAGTGGACTTAAGCGTCCACACTGGGCTTAGGTCGACCTAAAGAAGAGTTAGGTCAACCTAAGGAGGCTTAAGTCGACCTAATGGGTGGCTCTTATTAAGTCAACTTAAGCTTTCGTTAAGTTGACTTAATTTGCAAGTGTAGACATAGCCAAATGTATTTGGTACAAATGATACCAGGACAAGAGGACAAACTTGTGGTCAGCATGCAGAGCTGGTCTGAACTGGAAAATGGGGATGTTGCTTTAACTGTTGCAATGGAAGGAGTTTAATGAACTGAACTACAGTTTCTCACCTCTAGCAACCTTGGCTCAGGTCCAATTTGCAGCCCTAAATTAAGTGAGCTGAGTGCTGCCCACAAAAGTCTCGAGGGAGTGACAGCTCATGTGCTGCCATGTACACTCACATTAACACATGCAACCAGACCTGCGGATAGAGAGAGGAGCCATGTCTTGCCTCTTCCACAGCACAAACAGCCTCTCCAATATAGACACCTGAGTAAGTGTTCATATGAGAAGCGTGTGTGCTCATCCAATCATGGCATGGAAACAATGCTGTGTGACTTATCTGGCCAATCAAAAGTCAGCATCACAACTTGGATAGTGAACAGTGAATACAGTTCAATCACAGGTTTGGTTTTTTTAATGGCAAAAAAGGGGGAGTCATCTGTTGTTTTCAAATAATAATGAAATATAAAGAAATTGTGACAGGTGAAATTTGTCAAAGGAAAAAATCACAGTTAATTATTTTCTCAGTAATTTAACATAGCTATATCTATTTATAATGAATGTAGGGGTATGAATATATATATATATATATATATATATATATATATATATATATACAGGAATTTATGACTGTATATTTATGTGTGCGTATTTATATGTGTTTGTATATGTAATATATAAATAGAAATTACATTGGAAAATATGAGCTTTATGGTAAAAAAATTAAAAGGATCATCTTGTTTTATTGAATCTCCTGTTAAATGTGTGTGAAATAGGTTTCTGTTTGCTATAAAGCTCCACTGAAGTTTTGTGTGTGTGTGTGTGTGTGTGAGAGAGAGAGAGAGAGAGAGAGAGAGAGAGAGCGTGTGTTTGTGTGTTGTAAGTGTTTTGCATTATGTGAGCTCTGACCTTCAGAGGAGAACAGAAGGAATATTTTCCCCCCTGAGGCTAGAGTTGTCAGTGAAATGTCTGTCTTTCTTAATAATTTCAATCCGGGTGACAGGGGACAGGGCATTTTGCTCTGAACGAACGTACTGTAAAAACTGTCACATAGAATTTGTCTCAAGAAACAACATTTCTATCTATTCAGGGTCATAATTACAGACATCTTATGACCTGTGCAACAGTGCATTTCTCGCTCTCAAAAAAAAAAAAAAAAAGAACCCTAAAATATGTGATCTGGTCTTCCATGCCACTTTGGATTAATGCTAAATGGATCTTAAGATATAATAATAATAATATCTAGTCAAATATTTTCTTTTGTGGTTGCCCAGAATTCTTAATGAACTATGCACCGAAATGACACGGTGGAAATGAAGGAATATAAATTGCTATACCCTGGATTGGAGTAATGGATGGTCCATTTCGCCTTGTATCCTGCCTCCAATCTGCCTTTCCAAATTTACTTAGACTTGGCAGTGGCCAGTATTTTTTTCATTAGTGGAATAAGTAACTAAGCAGGTAATTAACCAAATAAGCATGCTGACAATTTATTGTGCTTTCTCCAGTTTTGAAACACAGGAAATGGCGAGAAGACAGACATTTCAGTGATCTGCAGGAATGCAAACAGAAGGACAGAGTTAGAGAAATTAGAGAGGAAAGTTTGAACTGATGCTGCTGTCTATGAAACATCAGAGCATTAAAGAGTCTCCATTTGTTTTGTTAAAAGCTCGTTGGGTCTTGATTTCCTGTCTGGTCTGTTCTCAATGGAAAAAAAAAAGTATCAAATAACTTGAAGCAGCTTCCCCCCCTCCCCTCTCGTGGCTTGATTTCAAGATTAGCAACTGATTGTGAAATCTGATCATTACACCGGTCTCCATAGATCTCCATAGCTATGGCTCATGCTGCTTGAAATTGGAAATAATTTTGGACACACTGAACTATTTCATCTGATACATCTGTAGCAATACAAGTGTGCTCTGATCTGTTACTTCCCAAGCAACCCAAAAAGATCGAACAGGAGCACTGAAGTGGGGATGCAATGAAAAAGTGAAACAAGACAACCCAGATGATATGCTTCACACAGCTTCTTTGAGTTAATGAACACATTTCAGTTCCTTGCCTGGCCCCTATGAGGCATAAGACTAGGACCTGCAGGAAAAATGTTCTGCTAGGGAAGCTCTCTCTGTAGAAAAGCATTCAGTGGTTATGTGGCAAAATCCCAGGTCTGAATATCCTAAAACTTCAGGGAAGTTTGAATCTACATCTGAATGTTACATCTGTCCCCATCCATATAATGAACCAAATCAAAGCTCTGAACCCCAACAGTTCCCCAACCCTCATTGGCACCTTTCCCCTTTTCAAGGCTGTAACAGCACTAAACAAACAGCCATGTTAAATGACCTTCTCCATTGCTTGTTTTACTGCTGGAGCGTTGAGACTGTCCTTGGTACACGTTGATCTACAATTCAACATCCATGGATGGAAGTAGCTGCCTTCCTAAAATTAGGAAGTGGCTGCAGTAGAAACATCTATCCCTAGCAGTGGATTTACTGAGGCAACTGTGTAATGAAGCTAGCCTACACACAGCTTTGTTCCTGGTCCATAACAGAGCCACCTCATCTAGCCCTGAGGCCATGCTCAGCTCTACCAATGTACTGCAGTCTTGATCTGACTCCCAAACAGCTCCATGGATGCATTTCAGTCATGATTTGCACCTGCTCTTGTTATTCAAGTCATGGGGCCTCAGTTAAGTGGAGGTGCTCAGATGGTGTTGACTTTAATGGAGTCTTACCAGGGATGAAGCAATCTCAAAGCAGTCTAGGCATTCCTGTGATTATTCTTAGTTACAAGCAGCTATTTCGCTAAGGTACCTGGTCTCACGGAGCGCTAGTACTTCTTGAATAATCACATCATGTCAACTTCCCCAAGAGCAAAGATGTTAACCCCAGTCTCTTGACTGAATTCCATTTTGGGTCACTGATTGTGACCATCTACATCCTCATTGCTGTTTCAACTGGATATGGGATTCTTCGTTCCTTCTTGCCTTTACCTGGTGCATAGGGTTGCTAAATGTTAATAGCTGATAGTTCCACCCACGATGTGGCAGGATTGCACTTCTGGGTGAAGGGGATTCCTTCATCATATAAAGTCACTCACCTTGCTGATGCTATGCACCATGTAGATGTAAGTTTATTTAATACGGCTGCAATTTTAGTAAATTGTGTCAACAGGGATATATTAAAACAAAGCCCTTCTTTGTCCAGCACTGCAACCATTAAAAATCTCATATGACATATAATCCAAGGGTGACATTTTGGTCCCATTGAAGTCCATGTTAGTTTTGCCATTGATTTCAATAGGCCTAAGCTATCACCTCATGTGCCTCTCTTAAGGTAACTGCTTCTAATGACCAAGGCTACAAAGAAGCATGCAAGGGCAGCCATGAACAAATTAGCAGCTGTGGACAAACTGGAGAAAGTCCAGAGAAGAGCAACAAGAATGATTAAAGGACTGGAACACTTGAGTTATGAGGTAAGATTGAGAGAGCTGGGTTTGTTTAGTCTGGAAAAGAGGAGACTGAGAGGGGACATGGTAACAGTTTTCAAGTACCTAAAAGGTTGTTACAAGGAGGAGGGAGAAAAATGGTTCTCCTTAACCACCAATGATAGGCCAAGAAGCAATGGGCTTAAATTACAGCAAGGGAGGTTCAGGTTGGACATTAGGAAAAAATTCCTAACTGTCAGGGAGATTAACCACTGGAATAAATTGCCTAGGCAGGTTGTGGAATCTCCATCATTGGAAGTTTTTAAAAGCAGGTTAGACAAACATCTGTCAAGAATGGCTTAAGAGGGTACTTGGTCCTGCCATGAGTGCAGGGGACTGGACTCAATGACCTCTCATGGTCCCTTCCAGTTTCCATCATTCTATGGTTGCAGCACAGTTGCTGTACAAGGCGCTCAGCTCCCTGAGGCAGAGGCTGCCACTTTACTAAATGTTTGTACAGTATTTAGCAAAACAGGGCCCTGATCCTTGTTCTAGATCTTTGATCCTTCATTAGCATAACATTAGCATTGTTATTGTTTATATTATGGGGCGCTTCTAGAAGCCTTCTAGATCCTGGATTGAGACGGCCTCTAGAAGCTCCCCATAGTATAAATAATAACAGCATCCCTACCTAATAAAATGCTTCATACAGTGTTTGAGATATTTGGGGTCTGAAAGACGTTAGGTAAAAGCAAATTCAATTCTATCCCATCAGTAATATGCAATGGACATCCTATTAATTTTGCTAACATTTGCTCTATTTTCAAGCTTCAATACAGTAGGAAGGGAATGCATCATGCTATGCTATCAGAGTCTTTAAAACCAATCCTGTACAGTAGCACTGACATTTCCCATGTCCCAGCCTGTGTTCCTTAGTTAGATAAAGTACAAATTACACTCATTCTGCTGCTCTTGTTTTAGTGCATGTTCCCTTGTCCATTCAGTGAGACTGCACTGAGTGAGTGCCCTGCAGGAGGCCCATGGCTTCAGCTGGTCTCTGAATGATTCTCACCTGTGAGATCAATCCATTGGAGACAGACGCAAGTGCTAATCAGCTCCACTGACACTATGGACAGCAGGTTACAATCCATTTTCACCTGCAAACTCCAATCGATTCCCCATTCTTGCCATCACAGGTGGAGAGTAAACACTCTTCAAATGACTGGGGATCAGAATCCAACTGCAGGAGCCAGTTAACCAGCTGCATGCCAGCTGGTGGTAGTTCAACATCTTGTGTTATGGCAGCAGCCAGCTCCCATTTAACTTTTCCTTCCTTTTCAGTGTGAGATCTGGCCCTAGGAAAGAGCTTTACTGTCATTCTATGGGGAAGACACATTCTTTCCATATTAGCAATAATCGCCACTGCTTTGGGATGTGCAGGTAAGATGAATGGGAGATTTTCCATATTCATAGGACTCCCACTGCAAAGCTGCTGTGTGTATGAAAGAGAGTGCTGCAGTGAGCTGCCTTTCATCCTGCTAATAGTTCACTCTGCATCCCAGGAGAACCAAACTCATGATTTAAATATAAACTGACAAAATCCCTTCACCTCAGTAGTGTTTAACACCCATCTGTCAAAACAAACAACACATGAAACAAATGCTCAGCAATGGAAATCTTCCCAGTTGAAATCTCGACAAGCACAGTTCACCACAGGTGAGCTGGATTCAAGAGAGTTTGGGCAAAATCAGGTTACATGCATGACAAAGTGATCTCACCACCCTAGCCTAGGTACAGGAGGAGCAGCTTAAGGTTTCTTGCTGCAGGAATCCTTTCCCATTTGATTAGAGAAAGCTCCATATTTTCATTTTATTTAAGCTTGCAGAAGAATGGCAAGATGACGAAGTGAGATTGAAAGCTGTGTTTGTGTTGCTCAGGCTGACAGGCTATATGAGAACAAATATTCATCTAAGCTGCAGAAAATATCATTTGTGTGTTACATGATGGGAGTGTAGCACAGTCCAGCAATTCAGGCTGGAACCTGTGAACTAGTATTCCTGGGTTCTATTCCTCACTCTGCCCCTAATTCACTGTCACCTTTCTTCCAAAGGTCACTTTCCCTCTCTGTGCCTGTAACATGGGGAAAACAAGATGTTCCCAGGTCTAGGGAGGGCTTTGGGATACTGCTCGGAAAATGAGATGTAAGTGCCAAGAGTTTTAATAATTATAAAATCCTCTCCACAAATGCAATGCTGAAACATACAATAGTGAGGGGCAGCATCACAACCCAAACACCAGTCAAATCATATAGGGTATGTCCAAACTGGAGCCTTAGGTCGACTTAAGGAAGGCTTTTATTAAGTCTACTTAAGCGCTTCCTTAAGTCGACTTGATAATACCACCTCTTAAGGTCCCCCAAGGTCTAAGTCGACTTTATGAAGTCAACTTAAGCCAGTGTAGATGGGGGATAGCCCTCAAGTCGACCTAATTGCCTCCAGGCCCCATCACAGAGTTCCTGGCCACTGCTCCGTTGACCTAGCACCTGCCAGCGTGGACGCAGGGCTGTGGAGTCTCTAAGTCGACTTAACAAGGTCGACTTTAAGTTGAAAAGTCAACCTTGGTTAAGTCAACTTAACAGAGCCTCCAGTGTAGATGTACCCCTAGAAAATAAAACCTCAACTCTTGTGCTTTGCACTTCTAAAACATCCCTTGCTCAGTTTTCCTACAGCATTCCATGACCACGAATTAAATCACATGGCCTGCCTGTATGGTAGGTAAATTAGCCCCACTTACTACCAGTGTTCCCTCTAAGCTGTGCGGGTGCGCGGCCGCGCAGCGGCCATCGCACCCCCCGCGCAGCACTGAGGGACCCCCGCGCAGCCCGGCAGCCCCCGCTGCTCCCTCCAGACCCCCGGGGCTGCAGCTTTGCCGTGGCAGACCCGGCCCGCGCCCAGCCTCTGGGCTGGCCCTCCCCGCCCCCAGGGTGGGACAGGCAGGCTCAGGCTCAGCTCAGGTGCGCGGGCCTGCCTGCCTGCCCCACACGGCCGGGGCAGCAGGGTGGCTGCGACTGCGGCGGGCTCCCGGGCTCCCAGCCGCCGACCACCTCGACTTCCCGGCCCGGGGCCGGGCTCATCCGACGCCCTCGGCCTCCCAGCATGGGGCCGGGATCAGCCTCCAGGGCTGGGGTCAGCTCCGCCCCACCGGCGGCTTCCCAGGGCTGCGATAGGGTCCTCCCCTGCCAGCGGCCTTGGCTTCTTTTTTTCTTTCTCTTCTTTGCTTTCCTTTTTCTTTCCTTCTTTCTCTTCTTTGCCTTCCTTCTTTTTTCTTTCTTCCTCTCTTTCTCTTCCTTCTTTCTTTTTTCGTTATTTGTCTTCCTTTTTGTTTCCTTCTTTTCTTTCTCTTCTTTCCTTCCTCTTTCTTCTCTTCCTTCTTTTTTCTTTCTTTCTTTCCTCTTCCTTCCTTCCTCCTTTCTCTTCCTGTTTCATCTTCTTTCCTTCTTTCTCTTTCTTTGCTTCCTTCCTTTCTTTCTCTTCCTTCTCTTTTTTCTTTCTCTCTTTCTTCTCTTTTTTCTTTCTCTTCCTTCCTTCTTTTTTCTTTCTCTTTCTTTCCTTCTTTCTCTGCTTCCTTCCTTTCTCTTCCTTCTCTTCTTTCCTTCCTCTTTCTTTTCCTCTTCTTTCCTTCCTCTTTCTTTTCCTCTTCCTTCTTTTTTCTTTCTCTTCTTTTCTTCTTTTTCTTCCTTCTTTCTCTTCCTTTCTCTTCCTTCCTTCTTTCTCTCCCTTTCTCTTCCTTCCTTCTTTTTTCTTTCTCCCTTCCTTTTTCTTTCCTTCTTTCTCTTCTTTGCCTTCCTTCTTTTTTCTTTCTTCCTCTTTCTCTTCCTTCTTTCTCTTTTTTCCTTCTTTGTCTTCCTTTTTCTTTCCTTTTTTCTTTTTCTCTTCTTTCCTTCCTCTTTCTTCTTTCTCTTCCTTCTTTCTTTCTCTTTTCTTCTTTCTCTTCCTTCTTTCCTCTTCTTTCCTTCTCTCTTTCTTTTTCTCTTCCTTCCTTTTTCTTTCTTCCTTCCTTCTCCCTTTTCCTTCCTTCCTTCCTTCCTTCCTTCCTTCCTTCCTTCCTTTTAAAATAAAACTTTTAAAAAATTAATTTTAAATAAAAACCTTTCTAAAAATTAAATTTCAATTCAAAATTCATTAAAATTCAATTAAACACAATTAATTAATTCTATTTACAATTACTTTAACTTCAATTAATACCTATAATTTCTGTCGTGTGAGTTTACACAAAAATTTTATTCAGAAAAAGTTTTGCACACGGCTTGAAAATTTTGCACACGAGCTGCCAAACCTTAGAGGGAACATTGCTTACTACTGAATAAACTAAAGCATCACTAGATTAACTGACAACCTAGGTGGCACAGGGTGTATCAGGGACAGAATCAGGAATTGAACTCCCAGTCCCCTGCTTTAGCCAAAGGACACTGTTCCTTTACCATCCCTGATAGACTAATATGCTTTTGGAGCAGTTTTCAATCAGATTCAAGAGTGCAACAGCCTGAATTATATCCCTGGCTCTAACATAGACTGCCTGTGTGACCATGAGCAACTCACAATTGCTCTGATCCTCAGCTTCCCCATATACAAAAACTGATCCTGTCGGAACTGCATGAGTATTCCCACCATACTGACTGTCCCAGTGGGCACTAGGTTCTATGTAAAATCTAAAAAAATCCTCTGGGGTGTCTTTTATTAACTACATTTATGATCTAGTGCTCAGTATTACTACTATAGCACACACCCTGACATACACTATTGCTCGCAGACATCTTCCAGGAGAGCTGGTCAGCTGATGGACAGATAGCTACTATGGGAAAGATGCAATCTCATCAGGTAACGGTTTGCTTGTTGGGTAAGTGAAACACTAACAACTGTAATATTGGGTGGACAACTTGTGAAGGATAAAAAAAGAGCTGCTGAAAGATTTGAAAAAACAGTGTACGACTCCATGGACACTATAGCCTTCCAATTGTTGATAGAGTGGCTTGTCCGCATTTGGCTCTTGGCTGGGGCAATCAGCACCTGTCTTAGTAAATAGATTTTGATTCCTTTCCTTCCCCCTCCAAACATCATCTTAAATTTGAAAATACAGGGTTTTGCCCATGTGTGCAGAAGAAGACAAAAGAGTACTCTCTGGGCCAGATTCTCAGCTGATGTAAATCAGCTTTGCTCCAGGGTTTCAGTGGAGGCCTGCTGGATCCTTCCTCACATAAAAAGGAGAGATTGTGCAACTGTGTTACATAGACTTTTTACTGACGTATTGGTTTATAGCTTTTCCAGTATAATGCAATATCCTTTCCACCTGGTAAAAGACAACACTACAGTTTTTCATCCTAGCCAATCTTCCTACTTACATTTCACACATCCATTGGGTCATTATTGTAAAATTCCTTGTCACTGTTCTTGTAGGGTTACCCTGGAGGGATGGGCTTGGTTTGTAATTTCAGGGTAGCTAATAAAACCAAGCTGTTTTTTTATCATGCAATTATTTGTGAAGGCTAGATATACACACAGGTTTGTTGAATCATACATGATTGTTAAGCGAGCTACATGTTTTTTTTAAATTTGGGGGTTCCTTATAAGAGGAGAACTGCATACAGTGCTTCTTATTGTAGGGTTGGAAGGATAGTCCAAAATTAGGGAGCTACCCTGGAATTTGGGGGAGACAATGTTAAATTCCCTACTCTGTCACAGACTCCCCCTGTGCCCTCGGGCAAGTCACTTAATCTATTTGAATCTTAGTTCCCCACCTGTTATATGGGGATAACAGTTATTTCCTCCTCCCAGAAGGGTTGCGAGGCTAAATGCATTAAGGAATGTGAGATTCTCCGATTCTACAGTGGGGGAAGCTATATAACTACCTAAGATATCTAACTACATAGATGCTTATAAATTTTGGTCTATTTACATCACCCCATAAAATAAAAATTAAAAATCCTAGAATACTTGGCTAGAAAATAAAATGAAAATTTCAAACAAGTATGAAGGAAAAAATCCATTCAGTCATATCTTGAAACACTCAGCAGCCATGACATTGTCTATTTAATTATTGGATGTCTCCACTTCCTGATTATTCCTTGGAACATTTCTTTATTACCTCAGTGCAATCATTCTGAAGTGCGTTAGCCCCGCAAAGGAATGTAGGTATGTACTGTATGTATGTGTGCTTCCTAAACAGGAAAATTCAATCTGTCAAGAAAATTCAATAACAATCTCAACATTTAATTGCACCCAAGGGCACAATAAAAATCAACAAGGATGGTATTTGTTGATTTTTCGTTAACCTCTTAAAAAAACTAAACCTGCTAAGTTAGACCGGCTGGCTGTGTATATATGTGCAATATGTATACAGACCTATAGGGAAAAATGTGTTTAAAACTTCAAATTGGATCCACACAGGGAAACACACTTAAAAACTGGCACAGAGCTTTGCCATTGTTAGGTAAAAGAAAACATCCTGTTTTGATTTATGCACGCAGTATTCAATTGACCAAGTGTAGCTATAGGCAATTGGAAACCAGTCAAAATGGTGAATTTGCTGCTTACTCTCATTTATACTGTTCCCTAAAGACAATTTGCTCTTGCTTTTGGCATGTTTGACATTTTTTTAATCCATGAGGAAAATGTGCAGTTCTCATAACTGAATGGTGACTGTGTTGGCATAGGTGCAGTTGGGCATATGCCATACACCATGGCATCCAGTATTTTATTTCCAGGGGCAGTTTTCCTTACGGTGACTGGTATGTGGTTTTTAAAGCTTCGAAGTGCCGCTAAGTCTTTATGGAACTGCTCTTAGGGAGCATACCAGATGAGGTCTCATCCTATGGTAGAGTATAATCAATAAACCAAGTGTTGGCTGAGGTTATTCTGCATGTCAACTCAGTTTTTGCTTTTCAGTGGCCAGACAATTAGAACATTTGTTGTGGTATTTTTATTAATTATTTATATTACAGTAGCACCTGAAGCCTCCCAGATGCTAGATACTGTACATACACATAGTAAGAGATCGCTCTTGGCCTGGGGAGTTTAAAATTTAGACACAGGGTGGGAGAAAGAAAGGAAACAGAATGTGGGGAACAATGGAAATTGCCAGTTACTGAAAATCAGCTGTGGCTTAACTTACAGAAACTCAAGCTCAAGCCAATGGAGTGACATCAACAAATAACCTTCACAGGAGGAAATGTGTCCAGCTCTATCAGTAAATTGCTCCAGTAAATCAATATGTAAAAGAGCAGCCACTTTTGATATCTAGAGTTCAGGAGCTTTCCCCAGCGTCTGGATTTTATCAAACTCATTCTACAAGAAAAAGACATTTCTGATGAACAACCAGACAGGTCAAAATTTAGGGCTTGCTCTGGCTCCCACTGAATCCAAAGGGAATGTTACCATTAACTTAAATGAGAGCAGGATCAGACCATTATTATATGGATTGGGTGATGGCAGGGTTGCCCTGAAAGATTTGGGGGTGCTACTATGGGCAGACAGGGACACTAGCTAAATGTCTAAATACACATTTTCAGTTGTTCCTTGCTACAGCTCGTTCACCATTCTCACTACTAATTGCGCTCAGAGTCACTAAGAGACATGTGCAGACTCCTCTGGTACAGCTGACACTGCTGGTTGCTTCAGACACAAAGCTGGGCAGTAGAAAAATTACTCTGTCACTCCTGGAACAATTTCACTGACTTGCTTCACTGTTCAGTTCCTTTGACTACAAAGACTGGAGGCTGTGGGGGCAGAAAGAACTTTTATCTTACTGAAAGGGTTAATAATTTTTCCTTTTCTATTTGGAGTGTCCACAGGCTTTACAAGAAAGTTGATTTAATTACTCTCATTAATTGTTTCTAGGGCTATGTACATACTACAGACTTGTCCCGCAATAAATTGTTGCGGGACAAGCAAAGCGTTATAACTGTAATGCTTTCCCCCGCCCACACATTAATCCTTCTAACGCAAAGGAGCATTCACACGCTCCTTTGCATTTTCATTAGAAGGAGCAGTGCATGGTGGGCACCTATCCCATCATGCACTGCACAGCCAGCCTTTAGGCTGGCAGCAGGGCTTTCCAGCTGCCAAGATCACTGGCTTCTCAGCTGCAGGAGAGCCCTAGCAGTGGGGACCCCAGTGGCAGTAGGGCTCTAGTTGCCAGGAGTGCCAGCGGCTAGAGCCCCACTGCTACAGGGAATCTCTCAAGCCGCTCGGTTTCCCAGGCGGCTTGAGGGACTCCCTGTGGCAGTGGGGCTCTAGCCACCAGGGCTCCTGGCGGCTAGAGCCCTGCTGCGGATTCCCTCAAGTCGCTCAGTTTCCTGGGCAGCTTGAGGAACTCCCCGTGGCAGCCCAGCTTGCCAGCTCCCTGGGCAATGGTGGCTGCTGCCTCCCCAGGAACTGGCAACCAGAGCAGGAGCAGGGTAGCTTGAGCCCCGGTCCCGCACCCAGGGCTCAGCTATCTCTGTGGCTGGAGCCCCGGTCCCGTGCCCAGGCTCAGCTATCTCTGTGGCTGGAGCCCCGGTCCTGCACCCAGGGCTCAGCTGCCGCTGGTGCTTTAGCCCCAGCTGCAGCAGCGGGGCTCCAGCCATCAGGGCTCCTGGCAGCTAGAGCCCCAAAGCCATGGGGATCCCTCAAGCCGCTCCGTTTCCCAGCTCTACGCCAGGAAACTGAGTGGCTTGTGGCAGCGGAGCTCCAGCTGTCAGGGTTCCTGGTGGCTAGAGCCCCACTGCCATGGGGAGTCCCTCAAACCACTCGGTTTTCCGGGAGAGAGCCGGGAAGCTGAGCAGCTTGTGGCAGTGGGCCTCCAGTCATCAGGGTTCCTGGCAGCTAGAGCCCCGCTGCCACAGGAGTGGAAGCCGCTACTTGTCAATTTCATTGCTCTGCTAGAGCAGTGCAATTGACACCTTTGACTGCTCCGGTGTCCCAGAGTGACCTCGATTGGCACTCTGGGACATTTTCGGAGGCTGTCAAAATCACAAGAAGCGTACACACGGGCTGTTCCGCGGTAAGCCTAACCACCCTCGTTTGGGTGGTTTACCTGTTGAGCGGCAAGAGGGCTGTTGCTGCGGAACAAGCAAGATGTATGTGTGTATGGTTGGAGCCTTACCGCGCGATAAAGCTGTAGTGTGTACAAGCCCCAGTAGCGTTGATCAAACCTCTTCTGTTTTATGTTACTAGGCTAAAAGCCCATGGAATAAATAAATCTCATTGGTCTTTAAAAGTGCCACGGAACTCCCTTTTTGTTTTGCTGAAATAGACTAACACGGTTACCCTTCTGGAACTAAATTAGTGAAATGTAGGAACAGAGAGCATGACTATTTCTCCTGTCAGGATGTGATTGCTGAATCCCTTCCTGGCCTGCACAGAATACCCCTGAGTAGCATATAACCACTACTGGAAGTGTATCACAGCATTTCCCAACCGGTGTGCCATAACACATGGGTGTGTCCTCAGGCCTGAGCAGGTGTGTCAAGAAATTTTTTGAAAAACTATTCGAAGAGTTCTGGATTGGCTCCTGAATATTCACGACTTCATTTGGAGACTATATGGCAATGTGCCTCAAAATAATTAAAGGTATCTAGCAGAAAAAAAAGATTGTGAACCACTGGTGTTTCATTCAGGTAAGTTCATGGCTATTAGCCAAGACGGTCAGGGACACAACCTCAGGCTCTGAGTGTCCCTAAATAAATCCTTGGGCTCTCCTGGTATGACCCTAACCACCAGCTGCCAGAAGACAGACCTGAAACGAGGAGGGACCGCTCAGTAAAGTCCCTGTTCTGTCCGTTCCCTGGGAGGAAGCAGGCCCCGCCAGAAGGCGGGCTATGCTCTAGCTCTGGCCAGTGGCCGCTCTAGTTAGCCCAGGCAGGCGCTGTGTAAGTGACCGGCCTGCCCAGCGCGAGGAGACTAGTGCGCCGAGGAGGTGGGGGGGAGGGTCGCTCTTTCCGACACCTGGGACTAGCCCGGCCCGGTCCCGCCCAGGCAGGGGCCTAAACCGCTCCTTCGTCCCCTCAGCGAGGAGGGGGAGGGGTGGCGGCAAAGCCCCAACGGCAGCGGAAGAAGGCGGCGCAGGGCGGAGGTCAGAGGTCGCTGCTTGCAGCACCCACAGTCACATGACCGCCCTCTTGCGCGGCTCCCGCGAGAGCGTGCGATTTCGTCATCTCCGTGCGCCGCGCGCGCGCGCGCGTCCGGTGTGGGGGTGCTGCTGCTGCTGCGCTGTGTCACGTCGCGCTGCGGAGCGGCTCACACGCAAGGAGCTGCCGCCGGCTCGGGCCTGAGGAGGAGCGCGCAGCCACCCACCCCCTAACTCCGTCCCGGCCATGGAGTACCTGATCGGCATCCAGGGCCCCGACTACATCCTGGTGGCCTCCGACACGGTGGCGGCCTCCAGCATCGTCCAGATGAAGCACGGTGAGGGGCCGGAGCCGGGCCTGCTGCCCGCGAGGATACGGGGGCACTGGGCTGGGGGCAGTGGCTCAGTGAGGGGGTGGAGAAGGTAAAGGTCTCTTCACTTTCCCCCAGCTGCAGAGCCCGGGTCAGGTACATGTGTGCAGAGCTCTGGAGATCCCTCCCGCTTGCTTCTTTGCATTCCCTGTGCACCTCCCGCTGTATCACCATTTATGCACCTTTGCACTTAGGAGCCAGTTACCTTTGAGGACCCAAAGGAGCTTCCTTTGCCTTTTATGAGCTAAGGTATTCATTGTGTGGCCACCCAAGGTTCTATGCTGCTCCACACACTGCAGCCATCATGGCTCCTGCTCCAAGCAGTGTTTTGTGTACTTGTTAACTTTCACCTGAAAAGGTATTTTCACAATGTAGCAAATATGGCAAAGGGAAAAGTCTTCCAAAAGCAATTTATTTCCTATTATATCTGCTGAGACCATTGATACTTTCATTTATTCTATAGTAATTCTACAGTGAAATGATAAAATTTTCACCACAGTCTCTTGCAGTAGATCCTAGAGACCATGGCTAGGGCTTCATTGTGCTCAGCACTGTACACATTTATAAAAGAAAAGGTCATCCCAGCATTGTAAAGTATTTAAATGTAAGATGAGAGGAGTATCAGTGAAATTATCTTGGTTAATATCAGTAGTAGTCACAGTAACCTGTTGTTCAGTCATTGTTGAACATTGCATAGGCATCACAGCAAAGGTGAGCTTAAAGGAGAGATTTTATGGCTGATGGTAGTGGTTTTTCTGACTTCTATGTGGCTGTCCTCCCTCCCATAGGGGGCAACATAGGAAGAGTGAAAAGGTAACAAGGGCTGTTCAGTAAAAATGAATCAAATGAACATGTGTTGTTAAATGTTAGTTTTTAGTTCTTGGAAGATGTAAGAGCCACAGTTTCAGTTCATTTCTAAGTTGTTTTTTTTCAAATAGAAAAATCCCCATAACTGCACGTAAGAGAGCCAAGTGAAACCAAAAGAGTTAACTTCAGTATCAGATTGAATTCAAGTAATCACTGAAGATGAAAAGATATTACTGGAAGCTATTGCTTCTCTTCAGATTTGTGAAGCACCCATTTGGGCTTTTCACTTGTAATTTGTTTATTATTTAAAATAGTACAGATGCTACTTGTTCCCAAGTTTTACTTCCTTTTTTGAGCCATTACCCAATGGAAATTAACTGTTTACACTGTATAATGTATAAAATATTTCCCCCACCCAGACCAGGATTCAGGGCCTGATCTTGCAAGCAATTACATGTAGTCAGTGGGACTGCTCTTATAAGCAAAGTTACACATGTATTTTGTGGGATTGAGTTCTACTTTAGCGAAGTAAAACAAGTGCAGTCAGCAGAAAGCATGAGTCAGGCCCTCCAAAAACATGTTTGTTTTTTCACTTTAAAAAAGGTTTTTAATTTGATTTGGGGGCTTAAGCCTTCATGTTTACATTTGTAGAGCTCTGCAAATCTGGGGATATCCGCATTATATCCACAAATGTGATGCAAATATCTACGGACCATTTCTTGTGGATGCAGATTGGATGTGGATCCACATATTTGTATCTGCACAAGGATCTAATCATTTGAGCCTTTATGTTAACATAGTTCACATTTCAGGTGGTTTTTTCAACCAGAAGGGTTAAACTTTCTCTTTAAAAAGAGAGAGAGAGAGAGAGAGAGAGAGAGAGAGAGAGAGAGAGAGAGATTCTCACATAATTACACGAATCCAAAAGCTGGGGTTTAAAAAAAAAACCAAACCAAACACCCCTCTTCCTTCCCCCTCAAATGTTGGGAGTATTGCAATAAAATTGCAAAAATGGCTTCACTGTTTGAGCAGTCTGAAAGCTATTTCTCTCATTATGTCCAAAAAATGAACAATGGTAGTGTTCTTGTTTCATAGGGAGGGTACTAATTTAGGGAGAAATCCGAGTAATAAATTGCAGTTTTTACTTTAAATTATGAAATCTTATCAACTTTTAAAAATAGTTTGTTTTGTAAATTAGCAGTGTTTAAACTCTGTTGGAACTTGCTTGCTCTTTTCATGTGAATGTAGTGATATCTGGGATTTATTAAACTTACTTCAAAAAAGAGCAAACTATTGGTAATATTTATATAAAATACTGGTATTTGGTAGTTTTTTCTTTCAAATTATAAATAAATTGCAGTGCATGACCAATCTGAACAGCAATCCCATAACACTTAAAAGCAACTTTTAAAGTATTTAACAACTACATAATATTCTCCAAATCCTATTAAAGGATTGTAATATTTTAGAAGCTTTCAAACATGTCTTCCAGGGAAGATTATTCAGCAGTATTTAGTAAATTGAAAGTGAAAGTGAGATTCAGATATGGAGATTTAAACTATTGTTCTATAGACCTAGCCTGAATATGGCAAAGCAGTTTTCCTTGGGCATTAACAGCTGCTTGAATATTTATCTATCTTATGTATTTAAAGCAGACTGGTGGTCAGATAAGATTACAGTATTAGTAGTACAAAATTGGGTTCCAATAGTTTTGTTGTCATAGCTGAGATTTGCTTTATTCCACAGAAAATTACAGTTCTGATTTCAAGGGAAGAATTCTAGTTTACAGTTTAATGAGTTAGTTGCTTTTCATATTTGCAGTTTATCAATATTTATTATTTTTTACTATTAACAATATTCTAATATCAGTTCAGTCAAGACATTCACTATCCCTGTATTTTAAAAGAAGTGCTTTTGCTTCTCAAAGTGTTGTCTATCCAAACTACTCCCTTCTGAATCGGCTATTAGTGGATCTGGATATCCTTGGAAAAGGAAGTTGCTTTGACATGCACTTTGATCCTACACTTTTCATACTTTCTCTTTGCTTAATATGTTTACTCATTTCAACTCTACACAGCATTAGACTTATCCTGACACATCATGCATTTATATAAAGCAAAACCTAATAGCTTATCTAGCACATTTCTTGAATATTCTGTTGGTGAGTGAAGAATAGAATGGAGTTAATACTTAATTTTTTAAAATTTATTCTCTGAGTGCATTTTTAACCACTGGTTACATGAGTAACACTTTGCCTTTCTGTAGTATTTTCCTTCCTGACGAGTATCAAAGCACATCAGAATTTAGCGCCAAATCCTGTCCTTGGATCTGTACCTGTGGACCCTTGTATTGAACCCCATTGTCTCTACAAGGGCTCCATGCATGTGCAGGGACTGTCAACTTGGATCCAGTTGCACAATTGGGACCAGACACTGTGATCACGGACTCTTAAGTAGGGCACTACATTAACCACTGAAATGCAGTCATCTCTCTGAAATAGACAGCTATTGAACAGCACAAAGAAGCACTATGTAACAGATTAAGTTGGGAAACTGAGAGAAACTGTATATTGTAGTTTAGTCATGACACATCAGTTAGCACTCCTGAGTGATTAAAATTGAGTGATTGAGAGATTAAAATTGAGTGATTAAAATCTTTTAACTTGGTCCTTATTAAAAAAAAATATGAAACAGCAGTTGTATTGGCAAAATATTCTTGTTCATGGCTGTAGTGTTTGTTCTTGTCTTGTTTGGCTAGACCATGACAAGATGTTTAAAATGAGTGAGAAGATCTTGCTGCTGTGTGTAGGGGAGGCTGGAGATACTGTGCAGTTTGCGGAGTACATCCAGAAAAATATTCAACTCTACAAAATGAGAAATGGTAAGTATAAAACCAGAAATCAAAACATCTCCTTACTGGGTTTGTTTTAAAGTGTAATAAGAACAAGATGTCATATTTTACAATTGTATGAATGTGAGCAAATATGCCTGCACATTGTTGGAGGCTCAATATCCCTGGTATTGAGAGTTTAAAGGACAGTCAACTGGAAATGTAGTGTGCTTTTTAAAATTAAATATATTTTTGGCATTACACCTATCCCTTAGTCATTGTGCCAAGGTCTGTGGGTTTACAGGCATAATTTACTGTAAGCTTTTAAAAAAAAATCTTTCCTGTTGCTGTGTGAAAAACTGGCACAATCACGAGAAACTAATAAACAGATTATCTTCAAGGGAAACAGTAGAACTTGTATAAAAAGTGCTGTGCAATGTACAAAGCAAACTAAAACTAGTAGTTGAAAAATATTCCCACACGTGGTGATTTGGGGTTGGGGGGAAAATGTCTCTTTAAAGATAAATGTTACTATTCCAGGTTGGTACGGTGTTAGAAAGGGGAGTATAGGATAGGACTCTGGGCAACTGTTGCTAGTTCTGATATGGGTTGATTTTTGGGCAAGTCATTTGACTTCTCTGCTTCAATTTCCCAGTCTCCAAAAGGGGAAGCTAATTCTCCTCTCAGTGAAGTACTGCAACTAGTTTGCAGAGCACATCTAAGATCATCTAGTGAAATATGCTATTTACAGTTTATTATTATAATCTTTCCTCCTGCATTTTCAAGCACTGATCACTTCCTGTGGTGTGTTCAAATCTCATGAGATTTGTAGTATTCAGAGAGTCCTGCGAGGCCAGATATTGCCTTACTCAAAAAGAACAGACAGTTTGGTCTTGCAGCTTTCTGAATTTCTAGAGTCAACTGCAAATGTTTAAACTCTTAATTCAATAATTTTTGGTTAACATTTACTCAGTATATAGGTGAGTTGTTATTGAATTGTAAAAGTGTTTGTACCTTTTGGTGAAAAACATATTTTGGTTTATAACTATGAAGCATTTTGGTTTATAACTATAATAGAGCACTTTATGTCATCACTATTAAAAAAGAAAAGCTAAGATTATTGGTAAAGAATTTTATCCTTTAAAGCAAGTTAGAGGTTCCAAGGACAGCAGGATATAACAGAATAGCTTGCTCTGCTATCCTTAACATTAGGCTTTTGGTCAAGTGTCTCGTAATGTTCGTGAAAACCATCAGTCTTTTGGTTCTTCATTCATTGTCGCAGGTGGTAGAATCTTTAGCATGCGTTTTTACTGAGTCTTTCCTGTAAACTAACTAAAATGGAATTACATGACTAAAGGATTGGTTTTACAAAAACAAGGGAAAAAGAATTCTGTGTTAGTTTCAGAATTGTCTCCTATCTCACAACCTTGCAGTGGGGCAAGAGCCTTCTCTTCTGCAGTCCAGACCTTTGAGGCTATTTTTACATTGCAATAAAAGACCTACAGCTGACCTGGGGCAGGTGACTTGGGCTTTCAAGAGTTGGGCTAAAAATTGTGGGGTCCCACAGCTTGAGCCCGAATGGCTACACAGCAATTTTATAGCCGCACAGCCCAAGTCAGCTGACCTAAGCCAGCTGAAGGTGTTTAAATCACAGGATAAGCCTACACAGCAATTAGAGGAATGCAGGAACTTTCCATCTCTCCTCAAATCCTAGGAGAAAAACATCTCTTGCCTATTCCTGTTCATTTCTCTCCTATTTAACTCCACACCATTTTTGGTATGCAGCTTGTATGAAAAAATATTCAGAATAGTCTGCATTTTCCTAGTGCTTTGTATTTTGAATCCCTGTACGGATATAGGTTATTTGAATCCTTAGCACCCTATAGATATACGTCAGTACAATTATTCCCAGTTTACATTGGGAAATTCTAGACTGAGGTAAAGGATACATAATAAATACTTTTTCATAGACAGAATAGGAGCTTGGAATTTTTCTAAAGCATGTTGCCTTTATATTTTATTATGAAACAAGTCGTGAAAGAAATGCAATAAGCATAGTGCATTTGCACCACAGTTTCCTCATAAATACATTTGTTTCTTATATCAGGGTATGAGTTGTCTCCTACTGCAGCAGCGAACTTTACGCGCAGAAACTTGGCTGACTACCTCCGCAGTCGCGTAAGTAATACCTGAGGCATACTAGCGATGACTGCAGTCAAAGGCCTTCTCGCAAAACATAAACATTGTTTGCCCTTTTCCATCCCTGTGTCCCACCCCCATAGTATTACTTCTTATGGCAACGGCTTTTTTTCTCAGCAATATTTTTGTTTAATTTTGCCCCCTCAAGCTCAGTTTTTAAACATGTGCTTACACATGACTGAGTGCTCCAGGGCAAAAAACACCAAATGAAAATAACATGTGACTGGCCAAGTTTGTCTCAATTCTTCTGAAACAAGCAAATGATTTGAATATGGTCTGAGTTAGTGAAGCCACAGACTCCCCACACTGCGTAGTGCGGAACTGAGACCCCGGAGAGCAATCCGGTTTTGTTGCTAGAAGAGGGCTGGTGAAGACATTTCCTTTTTGTGTCAATTATATAGTTCACTTTCACTTCAGAATTCCATATTTTTTTCTTGCACTTAGTGAAGATCATTTTAGCAATTTTGCATTTAGCATAACTTTAAATTATTTTGCGTCATCGTTGGTTGATGTAACTTGCGATCTGTCAAACCTGTTTTCTTTCCTAAACCTAAATTTCTGAAATGCCTCGTCTGAAAAACATAAACCTCACAAAGTGCCTTAAACTACTGCAGTTATGAGATACACATGTTAAGATCCACTCCTGTGGTTCCTATATCTTAATTATACCACCATGCTATATTATGCCCGAAATAACTTCAGTGGTATGAATAAAAGATTACTGTACAACAATATGTGCCTTCTGTTTTCCATCTTTGTCTGCTTGTGCTAGTTTTGTGTTCTCCTCTTTTTAGCAAACCCCTATTGTTTTGGGGACCCTGGAGACATTTGGCAAATCCAGGTTCTCATGTATTACCTCTTTAATAGCTACAGCAACACTGTATTCAGCTTTAAGGAGATGATGTTGACAACTATTCTATTTTCTGTAAAATGTCATCTTTCTAAGGAGTTTTACCTATTTTCATAACAGGTTTTCTTGTGTTTTCATGTTACACACACTAAAACCTCAAAATATCACTTAATATCTTTTCCCAAAAGCTACTCTGAGTTAGCTCTGCTACTGTTCATTCTGATTATGTAGATCTATGTACAGTAGAACCTCGATTATCCGGGTTAATGACCGGCGCCTGTGAGCCGGATAATCAAAAAGCCCGGATAATCGAAGCTCCTACTGACAGCCAACCAGCTGGGGGAATCGGGTGGCTGCAGAAGCTCCGCTGGAGCTTCTGCAGCCACCCGAACCCCTCGACTGTGCTGGGG
>ML685764.1:27300172-27366308 GCA_007922175.1 Pelusios castaneus
CCCGATCCCGGTTAACCGAATTTACGGTTAATTGAGGACCGGATAATCCAGGTTTCACTGTATTTCCAAATGGAAAATTGATAGAAGCAATATGGGGTGGAGGGCATGTTTTCAGCCTATGAAAACCTTCAGATTCTAGTTTGATCACAGTTTGATTAATTGTCTTGAAGGTATGGTGTAGCAACTGGGACGTGGCCAAGAATCCAGTGTTTTGGCAAAGACAAAATATCCGCTAACTACCCAATATGACTTACCAGGGAATAACTTTCTCTTGAAAATGGACGAACTTCATAATCAGGACATCTCGTTCTTCTTTAACTATAGGTTTTTCCTTACCAGAAAGGTCTGGCTATGGAAATTATAAACTACAGTTTGCTTTTTCCTTTGTTAAGCTGTCTATCACCTCACTTATCAGTAGCCAATATAACTGTACTCTTAAGATTCCAGCTTTGGGCCCTGTAAACATTTTGTCATAAATACCAGACAGCCAAGTGAATTAAGCCCCTTTAAAATCGAGATAAGGCCATCACTTCTAATGCAGATGCACGGAATCCATTTAATCTTCTCCCAAAATGCTTTAATAAAGCCAAGCTGTTTGATGTACTTAGCCAAACAAGCCCCTTTTGTAAACAGAGTCATGAAGCTTTCAGTAAATATCAAAACCAAGTTGAAGCTGGGGGGTTTTTTGTTGTTGGTTTTTTTGTTTTTTTTTTTGAATTAGCAGAGTGTAATGACTGACTTCCTTAAGGTAATATTTCAAAGCATTACTAGTAAATGCTGTCTTGTCATTCAGATGCCTTCGTAAGTGTCCTTTGATGCCTCACAGTAATAGCGAAGAAGTCAGGGTTGCTAAGTTCTACTCTTGCTGCTGACTCGCCATGTGACATGTCCAAGGTCAAAGAGCAACCCCTGTGCCTCAGTTTCCCCCAGTTGTAAAATTGCTATCGCATATTACTTGGCTACCTGACAGGGAGAAGAGGCTCAATTCACTGCTTGTAACATGCTATAAAATGCTCCACTGGAAGTTGTTCTAGAAAGGCAAAGCATTATCTAAATATAGAAGTGTAGGGATTTCAGCAAGCCTCACCTGGCACATTTGTATTCTCCACACAAGAGAAGAGGGGGGGAAACAAGAGAATTGACATTGCTGGGAATTAAGCTGAGCAACATTACAACCTGAGAGTTGTTTATTGTTAGGACATTTTATAAAAAATTTCCAGGGAATCACAGCTTCAAAGAGAAACTGCAGAACCCGAATTTATATGCAAATTTGACTCAGTTGCCTTGGGATTAAGCAGGGACTACGGATTTTTCTCTCATTACAAAAGGTGGTTTGACCTCATCTTCCTCTATGGACCGTTCCCCTGTGTTTGAATCCTAACACCTATTTTGATTTGCTGTTACAGCCTGACCTGATCCTATGTCATGCACTCCCCTGCATTTAATTTCTTCCCATTCTGTAAGTTTCCCATCTTCAAAGAGTCTGACCAAGTGGGATTTTCTCCCACGATATCTCATGCGATAAATAAATCCCTTAGTCTTTAAAAATGCCACAGGTCTCTGTTGTTTTTCTGCAGTAGACTAACACGGCTACCCCTTTGGAACCTTCCTCAGGCTTGCAATCCAAGTGTTCATTATTTTGTTAGGATAGTGCCTATGGGCCTCCCCACCCTACCCCAGATCAGAGCCCTTTTGTTAGGCACCATAGAGCCTGCTGTGAAGAGCTTTCAGTCTAAATGAACAAGACAAAAGAGCAGTGAGAGAAGGGGAGACCTGAGGCTCAGCAAGGTTTTGACTTGCTCAAGTTCACATGTTGTTGGGAATAGAATACAGGAAGCCTGACTCCCAGGCCTCGGTTTAAGCCACACTTCATTCTCTTTAGAAAGGAGTGTACCTCCTTGGATTTAAATGGATATAAATCGGACTATCGATATTATTCCTATAAAAATAATATGTGTGTTAACCTTCATTCAGAAGTTCACATTTTGAACACTTGGTGTGTTTGCATGGAGCTATTCTGAGTTTCCATGAGTGATATTCGAAGCAATATGCTAGTTTTTTCTCCTCTATTGTGCATGCACAGCCTTGTAGAGGCTGATTACTTGTCTGAAGGTCACAGGACCATCAGAGCAGATGGCATAGGTGAAATTGACTTTGAATGTCCTGCCCACTTAAGCACAAGCAGCCATTTGTTAAATATGATAAAAATATCACTAACGAGGGTAATTTAACATGCTTTTTGGCAAATACGCTTAGCAGGATGTGACATGATGCGGCACTGTCTTCTTCCTCTATGTGCCATGTCTCTTGGGGCCTGATCCTCCCTGCATCCCCCCTCCTCCCTGTGCCCGGGCTTGCCTTCCAGCTCACCTGCTCCAGATGGGCAGCACAGTGGGAAGGACACTGGCAAAGACAGATGTGTTTATTTACCGGAGACAAAATGTTGTATTGCTGCAGATGGCAATGCCCCCGAGCAAATGGCGCACTTTGACACTACTGTCACACTACAAGGATCTCTGTACTGGAGGGAGAACGGTAGCATCTTTTAAAAGTTAGCACTTAGTGCTCATATGAAAATGCAGAGCTTTCAGCAGGAAGTTGCAAACGTTGGCATCAGAAAGTTATAGTCTTTGCTCAGTCACTTGCAGGTGTTTGTTATATTTCTGTACCTGTTGTGACTCAGTTAGAATCAATAAAAATATATCCGGTAGTGTTTTATACAAAGAAGACATTCACATAGGACTCTGGAAGTCTATTAATCTAATACTGTTGGTTATAGCTATAAAACATAATCTATATGCCAAGTTAAATTTTCCTTTATGCTGTGGAAAGGAAGAGGAGCGGATTGGGTTGTTTACCTACTGGTTTAAAGGTATATTTTCATCTGGACCCACAGCAAGATCTGGGAAGTTCCTTGCAGACAGAGTTGAGCCTAGAGAGACCCTTGGCTAATAGCAGCTAATACTTGGACACGCTAATATGAAAGGGCTTTTTAAGGTAGCCAAGAATGGAATGTGTAAATCAGTTTGCCTTGCCCAAATCCAATTTATTAATACTTTGGAAAGTCACTTACGACTGAACCTGAGTTGCATGTGGTTTTGGCTTTGAACAGACATAAGTGGACACCTTAAATCTATGATGTCTATGCACAGATTGTCTAGGTCTGGCAATGGGAAATGTTACCTTCATGGACTGAACACCTGAAACTTGAATTTTATAAAAGATGATGACCCTGCCAGACTCTGATTATTCCCTTAATTTTGGGGGTGGGGAAGCAGCATCCCCTAATTTGTATTTTGGTATTACCTTACATCCAACTTTTGGAAGTAGTCCACACTTCTGCCTTCTCCTTCACTTATGTCCTCAAAAGTCCTACCTTTTAAGTTGTGGACTGGCACTTAGGAAGACCCAAGCTACAGAGTCACTGTCCTGTCTCAGTAATGCTGGTGGAGATTGTACTCTGAACTAATCTGGTTAAAATTACCCAGAATTTCTTTTAACTTGCTGTTTTGCCCATCGCAGTGCTGATACAGTTATGAGTTTTCAGGTGTAAATCCCCTCTCTCTGGGGATTGTATGTGAGAAGGTGTTGCTTTCTCACTCCTAGAGTGTGTGTGCTACCCAGTTAAGTGCCTGCTGAGATCAGAAATCCCTCTTTCTGTGCTAAATAGTCCCGTTGGAAGTATAGTGACGTTCTGTCAAAGATTTTGTCTTTGTAAAAATACCCAGGAGGTATGCTCCATCTCTAACCTTTCTAAATCACTACTCATTCAGTCGCTTCATGCTAACCACACACAACTGTTGTTAAATCTATAAATTAGCTCTGAAACCAATTGATATTTTTTCTGACCAGTTTGTCATCAGAATAAACACCGTTTGGTTTGTTGTTGGGAATCTGGTAATGGAAGCTGTTTGTCCTAATAACTCTGATTTGGCATTGATGACTTAAACCCAGAACACTTCTCAACACAGTTCTCTTCTTTCCAAATGGTTTGTGAAATAGCTCTGTGTTGAAAGATGCTTGGGCACCATTCCCATATATAGCTGTTGTATCAGTTATTGGGTTTCTTCTGGCTAACCAGTGTTACAAGGGCACAAGTCTGAAAAGGAAGAAAGGGGAGTAAGAGCAGGACATTTGGTCATAAATACACAGTAGACTTGAAACCATTTTAGTGGATTATAAGATCAAGAAGAGTTTACTTTGTGAGCTTGAGCATTATGTTTTGTTACTGAAGTATTGTTCTAATTTTATCACAGTACTTTGCATCCACCCACAGATTTTAGCGTAAGAAGGTGAATAAATAATATACTTGTACAAATGGGCAAACAGAGCACAGAGAGGTGAAGCGACTTGCCCAAGGTCAGAGAGTAATGGCAATCAGAAATGCCACCCAGGAATCCAGCTCTCAGTTTCCTATTATAATAAGTAATTGACACACCTTCGTTATGGGGGTTAAAAGAACATACAAGCATAAGAGTGATCTTATTGGGTCAGACCAATGGTCCATCTAGCCAGTGTCCTGTCTTCTGACAGTGGCCAATGCCAGGTGCTTCAGAGGGAATGAATAGAACAGGCAGTCATAAAGTGATCCCATCCTGTCACCCTTCCCAACACACAGCGACAGAATAGTTTAATGGGACTAGATCTGCGGCTGGGCTGCATTCTCCCACTCTTCGCTTTCGGGGACCATAAGTGTTGTCCTACAAGCATGAGTAAGGTCACTAACTTGTGGAATGCCTCAGTCCCAAGGTGCCCTGGCCATAGGAACTCATTCAGTTGTTGACATAACGTGACAATTGGTATTGGGCAGCTTTTGTGCTCTGACCTGTTCAGTGGAGGTTGCAGACCAGAAAGGAGCTGCATTAATGAATCTTTGTTTTTGAGGGCTTCAATCCAAGGAGAGGATGGAGAACCCTGGTCGGGTGGCTGTCCTCCTGCTGTCTGGCCCCTCCCCTGTTCTGCAGCACTGACAGATGTGCAGAGTGTTTGCAGAAGTGCCAGATGTGGAGGAGAGTGGGGATATCTTATATCACCTTTCTCCTTAATAGCTTTTTCGTGGGTTTGTGGCTGTCTGTGTTACATGGTGCAGGCAACACAGGACTTTGGTATTTTGCACTGGGTCTACTCCAATGAAGTTTCACTAACAGACAGGTTATTATAAATGCCTTTGTGTTATACTGAAACTAGTCTCTAGGGTATTCCAGAGTTTACAGCCTAACCCAAACTGAGACATGTTCTACACCAGCATTTCCCACGGAACACTTTTTGAGCTTGGAATATATTGATGGAACACATACATGCTGGTGGAGGGGATGGGGCGCGGCGCTTATACCGAAAAATTGCTGCAGATATTGCTCAAAAGTAGATTTTAAAGAGTTAGGTGTTTTGGGGTGTCTTTTATTTTATAAAGAACAAAAAATAGTAGAGGGAAGAGCAAAGGAAAATCATCTACTATTCAAATACCTTAGTATTTTTGATGCACACATAATTTCATATTTGATATTTTAGAAGGAAAAATATTGCTAGCATTGAAATTTTTTCACAGAATACCTATTCACATCATGCGGAACACTAGTGTTTCACAGAACAAAACAGTTTGGGGAACACTGTTCTACACTGTTAACCACCATCTGTATCCCTCTCCACCTCAGCTAGTTTAAATTCATTTGTTTAACTCTGTGGATGATCCAGCGTTAATGTAATGCTCTGCAACCATACTCGTATATCTAGCACTTGCTGACTGTTCAGTGTTCATAACTTTCTACGTTTACCTTGCAGCGTATAATTCTGCTTCAATATGTGGAGTCAAAATATTGAATATTGCCTGAATTTCCACTCACAACCCCACTGATCGGTAAACACTGGGGTTACATTTTACTATTGGGCAGTTAGTGATTTCATCTATGGGCTTTATTTGCTGAGTAGAGATAGCATTTTGGATTAGCAAGTGAAATGAATGGAGAAAACAAATACTGTGTTAACTAGCAGGAATAATAAGGCATCTGTGCCATGTTCCATTTTAAGTCATTACATTTTGAAACCACTCTAATTACAATATGGCTGCACCTTTAACAAGAAAGCGTGCAAACTTGGAGCTGCTGCCAGAGTACACAGTCACGTGTGGCAACAAGAAAATAGCTCACCTCTTTCTTTGCGGATCAACAACAGTTACTGTTAATGAAAGTTTTTGAGATCTGACATTATAGTTCTGCATCCTACCAAACAGAACACTTTCTGCATTGGCATCTCAGGGTAGCTGGATAACTGATTTGGCGAGTCATCCTATAACATTTAGCCTTGGAATGAAAAGCTTGAAGTTCTAATGCAGTTGATTTCCTTTAACTCAGTAAAAAGCTGTATAAAACCATAATCTTATAGCGTTAGCCTTTTAGCCTCTGCTCCACGTAGTTCAGCTGTCAGGTGGACCCAGATGCATAATATGGGCCTTAAAGTGCAACCTGTTTTCCTAGAGCACTCACACTATACATATGTTTTGTTAAGATTGCTTACAAATATCCATTGCTGGGGTTGAACTCCTGTTTATTTTAAAATCACTGCAGTATTTGCTTTTGGAGGGACTATTTTAATATAAAGAAATATGTGAACTTGTAAGTACAGTGGTACCTGTTTTATGCAGTCAGCCAAAGGATCAGCAAAAATCAGTTTTCCTTACAAGAGGGAAACAAAATAGTGCTGAACATCTTGGGGACCATTTGAAGTGGTGGCCTAAAACAGGGTTGTCTCATCAAAGTTTTTTGCACTGTGAATATCCAGCGTAGTTATGTTGGGCCTCCTAGCTTTGATGGCCCTAAACCACTGTAAGCAGACGTTACTGATTACAGGATGGTTCTGTGTACTGTGGCTTGTTCAGAGGAATGTACTGCTCTCTCAAACCTGAAGGAGTTTCTCCTGAACAGCTACAAAAATTAGTCGTTACGTACATAGCAGACGATCCATTCTGCCTAATTGTGCGTGGATTCAGTTAGTAAAGATTGCTTGTGTCTATACGCCGGTTGCCAAGCTGTATCCTAACGATGCATTGGAGTAGTTATAACTATAAGAGATACTCTTTCAATTCTCTAAATCTTATCCTCTGACACTTAATTCCTTGCAGTTGGACTTGGGGCTTGGCTATATCTGCATTTATGTTGGTTTAACTTCAGGTGTGATTTGGTTTTGGTTTTTTTAAAACCAGTTTCAACGGGTGTAATGTTACGAAGGTGCTCTCATTTGCTTTTCAAACCAGGTTTCTTTTGGCTAATTCATTTAGGAACAACTGGACTAAAATAAGCCATTTAAAACCAAAATCAGAACTTCCACATGTGTTTGCGCCACTTTAACTAAATGGTGTAAGACTGTGAGTAGAGAAGACCTTGGTTTTCTGAATGTGAACATGAAGCTACGTATAGCATATCTACACTGCAACAAAAAAAAAAGTATGTTCTTAACTTAAAATAACCTGACATGCCATGTCTTCCCTGCTAACAGCTTGAGTTGAAGTGTATAGCCCTTTTTGCAGTGTGGACATACCTGTAATTTACTGGAGGGGGGCCATGATTTCTTTCAGGTGGAGTACTGACTAAGGGCACAGTAGAAGTCGCACTTTCCATTGGGGTCATAGGACCTGACTCTCATTTACAGGAAGGGCCCTTCACACTGCTCTGGCTGGGTTCGCTCACTTGAAGGCCCCTTTACACTCTCAGGGAGGTGTCAAGGAGCTCTGTTGCAAATGAAAATTAGGCTTATCATCTTCAGTGCTGAACTGTCGGCACTGTACTGCTAAGCAAGTGTTTAATTCTGACTGATCACTTGTGACATGCAGTCCTTGCCGTGCTGGGTACACACCTCTGCAGGTGAGGACCCACTTTGCCACAATCCATGCTTGAAGTATGACTTTAATGAGTGTCTGAAAATACCCTTTGTTGGTTCCCGTTTGGCTGCTGCAACACAAATCAACATACGTACTACTTTGATACCATTTTTAATGGTGCAGAAAGCATTGCATGTTTCCCCTCACAACCCACTACCTTCCCGAGCCTCCCAGATGACTCACCTGCTGGCAACGCAAGTGCCAAGATTGGTACATTCAACATACTCTCTTGCAGCACATTTAAAAAAAGAAAGAAAGAAATTTAAAAATGCAGCTTTTCATAGGGATGTTATGTTTAATTATAGGTGGCAGGGTCTGGCCTGAGTCCAAAGGAAGATTGTCAATTCCTCTCTCGCTGTCCACGCTTGGCAGGATGCTTCCTCACGCCCACCTCTCTCCCCCTTGCTGTGACTTTGGCTTCCGCCAGATGTCACACCGCTGCTTGTCACCGCCTAGCCTCCATTCGCTGATCTTGGTGTTTCAATGTATTTCTCACAACTGTTCTTCAGCTGTAAATTCTGAAGAATTTCACGCTCTTCTTAATCACTGCAGTTATTTTAAATCCAACAGCTTAGCATGCAAAGCTAGATGGGATGGAAAATACTTTCTTTCAAGTAAAAGGAAAGCTTGCATTTCTTGAGAGACAAAAATGCATTCTTTTGACTCAGCCTCTAGGTGTTAGTCCATCATTGCTCATGTTAAACCTTTGTAATCACAGTAACATTCTGAAAAGTTTCAAGCTCTTGCTTATGTTAATTTAGCAACAAAACCCCATGCCTGGTTTTAAAACTGATAAATAGCCTGCTACTTAACTAAAGTTCAATATAGAGAGTATTTAACAAAAGTCTGACATGGTACTTTTCTGCTTGAAACCTCAGTGTTGGGAGTGTGAGAAGTGCCTTTGGACAAATCTCAGCATACTTTAAAATTCTAGCAATAGGTGAGTGTTGCAGAGACTGCAGAGGAAGTGTAGATGACTTTTTAGATTCCAAGAAAAAGATGCGACTTGAAAAGAGCTCTTCCATGGAAGACGTGAGAATTTTACTCCTCAAAATAATGTATGCAGCTGCCCTTTTAATACAATGTTTCTTTGTAAACATAGACTCTGAAACAGATCAAGAGCTATATGCAGTAGACTAGGAGGATGTTGTCAATTCTGTGTTATGGTGCAGTGTTAAACTGCTGTCAGGGAAGCGTCCATCACGTCTGCTCATACTAGAAATGATTAGAATCGGGCATTTTAAAGAGCATAACATTAATGCTCTCATGAAGGGTTTCTTAGGCTTTTGTAATGCTGCCCATCACCATTGTATCTAATGCTCTTCATTTTCATGTAGAAAATACAAAATTCCTGGTGGATTTCTGGAGGCTCTGGATGTTCCTCCCTTTTGGGGGTAAAAACTATTTGAGGTGATTCATTTACAAGATTTAATTTTATTGACTGGTGTGTCTGATAGAAGAGAGTTAAATGCTGGAAGGCTCATATTTTGCATGATATTTGCAGCATAACTGAAAAAAGCAGAGTAGAGCCATTTAATTTTTAATCTTGTGAAGTTGATAGGTCAGGAACACGTAATTCAACAAATGTGGAATTTGATATTTCCTTGTGCGCCAAGGTTTTTAAAAGTTGGTTCCTTAAGCCTTCACAACAGGAAAAGTTGCAGCACCTGGCATTAAGGACACAGCCCTTGGACGTGTCTGTCTGTCTGTCCTAAAGAGTGGTGGCAAAATCCAAAACAGTTCCCCATTAGCATGTCACATTCCAAAACATAGCCTGCTGGGGTCTGGGATACAAGGCCTGAACTGCGGCCTTTGGACAAATCTTGGCATGCTTTAAAATTCTGGCAATAGGTGAGTGTTGCGGAGACTGCAGAGGGAGTGTAGTTGACTTTTTAGATACCAAGAAAAAGATGGGACTTGAAAGGAGCTCTTCCATGGAATATGTAAGAATTTTACTCCCCAAAATAATGTATACAACTGCCCTTTTAATACAATGTTTCTTTGTAAACATAGACTCTGAAACACATCAAGAACTATATGCATCCCAAAGAGTGTTAATCAGTTAGAAAAGAGGTAGAAATAGTACATTAAAATGTGAAAATAATTATCTAACATTTGAGCCTCGCCTTTCTCTGGTAGTGAGACCACATAAGAGAATTTATTTACACTTGAAATTTTTTTTTTAAAAAAAGCACAAGCAAAAGATGTTTCATAGAGCTTCCAAAGAATTTCAGAAACTGCAAGTTGTTACCCAGCTGTATTGATTTAATTAGTCTGTGACACCACTTATTTATGCTTAAGCTTCTCACACATGCAAAAGTTGGTAATTCGAAGTCGCACAGTAATTTGTGAGTTATCTTCTGTGCCGCGTGTCATGGCTTTTAACTTTTATGAGTGTGTGTGAGATGTTTAAGCATAAATACATGATGATACACAGAGTAATTAGAGTAATACATTTGTATAGTAACTTGATTCTGGAATGATCGAAACAATCTTTCATGAAAGATCTTTCAGTCACACTTCTAAAAGTATATATTTTGGAAGTAAACGAGGCAGTCATTTTGTTGTCTGTCCTTACTCTTCCTGATGAAAGTGGAAACTGAAAAGCCTTGTTAAAGAAGGGATGTAGCGCAATATTTGGATACAGCTGGCCCTGTTAAACTTGAGGTGAGCTTGCATTTTTCAATTTGATGAACTCATAAAATGTATATAATAAAAGCAATTTAGTGAAATAGACTGTCAAAAAACATTGAGTGAATTAATTTGCTAATCCTTTTCATGATATGTTTCATGAAGTGGGAAAGATCAGCCGCCTTTTCAGATGTTCCTGTTGTATAGGAGGGAGTTCAAACTATTGCCCTCTCATTTCATTTTAAAAACAAGCCCTTTCGACTCAAAACTCTTTGTAATACCTGCATCCAACAACATCCTTTACTGTCATGGTATTGTGGTCTCAATTTAATATCTTACATTGTAATACTAATTAAATATAGGTAATCCTAATCTTTTATTTTGTTAAAAGATTTTAATAATTTCTCTCAGAAGGCATCAGTGTGACAGAGTAATTACAGGTTACCCTGGAAAGGACAGTGGTGGAAATAATCAGTTTTCCTCCTGCGGATTGAATCACTTCTTTACACTCTCAAGTATATAAGAAACAAACTCCAATCACTTGCACATATCCTGGATTTGTTTGCTCTTTGCTCTGGCATTAGTAGTAGATATCATTCTTCCCTACTCTGGCTAGCTGGCTTGTTGAACTAAATTTTCTGAGAATCTAATGAGCACACTATTTGTAATGTTCAGTTTCTTATTAATGCCAAGTACTAAAATTAGTATAGAACGTCTATAAGTGTAAAAGTGTTAACCAGGCATATGATGATTCTTTTGTACTGCTTGTATGAGCTTCACAAACTGGTACTCTTGTGTGTAGCTAAGCACTGTGAACTTTTATATATATTGTGTGTTCACATGTGTTTGGAATATCTATAACTATGTGCTTACACAACCACTTCCCCACTGTGGAAAATGCAATAAGAATACATGGGTTTTTAAAGAAGAAGATAAACCATATAAAACATGATGCAAACTCCTGGGGCTTTGCAGAATTATTAGATCTATATTTATAACCCAGTAAAAGGCATGGTTGTATTAGTGGAAATGGGTGGTCTGTCTTGGCTAAAGAATAAACATGAAAACATCTTTCTTTAATGGATTGCTTTTAGAGTCTTAAACAAGAATAGGGAGGAAAGAATTAAACTGGAGCAGACTAACATTTAATTCTCTGCATCTGTCATACCATACTGAAACCTAAAAGATAAAATATGAAAATATTTAATTTTTAAATGTTTGTGATGGGGGGACTCTGATTGTCTTGATTTTATAACTGAGAAAGTGAGCCAGATTCTGCTGTTAGATGGAAGCAGCACCATAAAGCTCTTTATTCGGATTATTGATTTTTAGATTAAACTTGGTACATGCAATAAAAGTCTGGTTGTCAGTTAATGTTACCCTGTCACATTATTATATATAACTGCTCATACTGTGTTCTGCTTTCATGCTGGCTTAAAAGGCTGAGTGGTTAATTTAGTTCATTAAGAACACAGGAGGTTAAATGAACAAACTTTGTACCATCCAGAGAAGTCCACATTACACTTGCATGCTGACAGTGAAAATCCAAGCACTTTGTTGAGATGAGTTGTATGGTGTGAATGGGCTGGATTACTAGTTTCTACGTGTTAAGGGGGACAGTAGAAGGGAGGCAAGTTAGTATTGCTGCATTCATCGCAACTCTGTATTTCTGCTTGCAGACCCCTTACCATGTCAATCTTATTTTGGCTGGTTACGATGAGCATGAAGGCCCTGCCCTTTATTACATGGATTACCTTGCAGCTTTGGCTAAAGCTCCCTTTGCAGCACATGGATATGGTGCATTCCTAACCCTCAGCATTCTTGACCGCTACTACAAACCAAGTAAGTATGATGTGGCAAAGAAACAATTCTCTTTCTACTGGCTTGTAAATCAACGGCTTAATCAAGTGGGATATCACCTTTGTGAATCATGTTTTGTCACTCTTGCCCGGTCTGATTGCCGTTGTAGGCATGGAGATGAGATATTCCTTGAGGAGTCGAGATCTAAAAAAAGCTATAGACTTGCATTTCAGTAGAAAGAGAGGCTGCAGTGAAACTAAGCGTCTCCCAAGTGCTTGGTGTTCCAGCTTTTAAGAAAAGAGAGTTAGTAGATTTTTAATCTAAATTACTGACCTGTTAGTTCCCGGCCATCCTCGTCTAGTAAATGGCGGTTTGATGGCATTACCACAGTTATTTGGGAACTGTAACTTTTTGCCTCAGGTGTTGTACTGATAATATACTTTTGCGCATTTCTATCTTCAGGTACAAAGGGACTAACATGGTAGTTAAATCATGGCGTTCAAAACTAAGCAGTGAGATAGGAAGATGTCTTTAACAGTACAAGTTATAATTCAAATTCACTCTCTACTTCTGTATGTTACCTACTTTGCTGGGTATGGCATGCATACAATATCTCTCTCCCAAAGTTTCCCTCTTTAGAGTGCAGTCTAATTTCCTGTTTGTCAATAACTTGCATTAACAATTCATAGCATTAAAAAGATTTTTTTTTAAAAGCACTCTTTTCTACTCTATTTGGCCTGTCCTTTTGCAGATCTGGTGTAGGAGATGCTTTGTTTTGGCTGTTTTGCAACCTTTTCTGATGTAGATGCTAAACATTAGTAATAATTCTTTGCATATCTGTAATTCTCAATGTTTAAAAACATTAAAACTTAACCTCTCTGATTGCAATGAGATGAATCAACATTATCCCAATTTTACAGATGTGGAAACGGAAACACAATTAGCTGAAATGACTTGTCCACATAGAAACTGCAAAGCTGGGGATAGAGTTAAGCTTTTTCTGACTCTTCTGTGCTTTAGCTACAAAACTCTCTCACTCATTGGCAGAATTTTTTTTGTGCAAGTGAGTCCCATAGCAGAGACCTTCCTTTAGCAGCATTTCTGTCTGCCTTCTGCAACCAGTGCAGCACGAATCTCCCAGTTCTCTTCTAATTGGAGCTTATTCCACCTGAGCAGCGGGTGCGAGACAGGAACAAAAGCCCTTGAACCAAGTAGGCTGCATGCTAAACATGCATCTCTGTAATTTTTTCTTTGCTTGCATCTCCTGAAAGGGATGCTGCCTTTCTTCTCCTTCCCTGCTCTGTCCAAAAAGAGAAAAAATTAATTACAGTATGTTGTCACAGTTTGCCATCCCTATTGAATGCTGATTTTTTTATCCTAATGTGTGAGAATAGCAGGGGCATCACACACGTGCCTTTCCCATTATTAAAACTAATACCCAGCAGGGAATGTAGCACTAAAACCAATCCCCGCCCACTTTCACTGACTTGCAGCCGGCTGTGGACAGATGGAGCTGATTTAAAACAGTAATAAACTCAAGAAGAGAGAGACGGCTGGACTTCTCCGAAGCCCAGTCCCTGGCCATGGGAGGCAAAATTCCGTCATGCTTCCCATTGGTGTAACAAATCGATTCTCAATGGCTTGTTGCAGTGTGTGTGCTTCAGTGCAGGGCATCCTCAGTACACATGGAATGTGTTTTCTGTGGACTGGGAAGGAGGAGTTTTTTTGCTCAGCTGAAAAGTTGTTTAAATTTAATAACAAAAATTGAGCTGAGAGAGATGGCCTCTAACGAAAGCAATCTGTCGGTGTTTTCTCCTTCAGGTATCACTCGTGAGGAGGCAGTGGAGCTCCTAAAGAAATGTCTAAAGGAGGTGAGTTGTCAAAGACTTAGGCCTATGTAATCTTGAGAAAGGAATGCTTGTTTGCCTTCATTTGCTGATATTTTTCCTATTCCTCTGTCATATTTTTCCTTGTCCTTGACAGAAGGGGTAATAAGTGTACATTGGCCAGATGTGAAACCAGCTACTGAGGAAAAGGATTTGTGGGTACTTATTTTGTCTTAGCATGGTTCATGTCCTCGAGAACGTAAACTTAATTGCTCTTCTTTACTTCTGGTCCTTCGATACTTAACATAATATTGATGCAGACAGCCCTTGACTTGTCTTTTTTGTTATTTCTGCCTAAAATGTTTTTATCCTTTTGCTATTTATCCTGTGCTTGTGGTAAGTTTATTTTTCTGTTGCACATTTTTAAGCTGCCTTCTCCCCTTACTTCATAAATTGAATAACCAAGTCTAACTCGGAAATAAACTTGACTCCAGACATGAAAGTTTGATCATCAACTTCAGCAAAAATATCCTTTTCACACCGGAAATCCTTATCAGAGCAGTACTCTGTGTCATTGTCTCTTGGAAGTTAAAGAGGTGAACTGGAGAGAAGTCTGCTGTAAACCTTAAAAGCATTTTGGGTGTTGTGTAAAGTTTTTAGTAGATTATGAGCTTTACTTTCAACTATGGTGTCTGTCAGATTGCAAAGTGTACTTTACAAATTTCTCCATGCGGTGGGTGCTTCCGAACCCTATCCTGAACGAGGTTGTGTTATATAATTCTCTGCACTTTACTTGCACCCTACTCTATGCCCCTTCCCTCCTTCTGCTTAAACTTCATCCAAGCACAGTCTGAGACTAACTCCTTGCATGTCTCTTCCAGCTAGTGAGTTGGAAGGTTAGCCTTGCATGGTAACTCAGTAATTAGATAAGTACACAGCAGCCATTGCTGTTGTCATGCGCTCTTGCGCTCATAATTTCTGGGATGCAACAAAAACTACTCTAAGATCACCTAATTTGCTTATCTTTGGATGCCATTGCAAATGTGCTTTAGAAATGGGCATAAATCTAGGTGTCCTGTCTTGTATGTACCTGGAGAACAGTAGGATCAGTTCTAATGGAAGTTGGTCTATTGAATAACTATCTGGAAACCAAGAACAAGTGAAGAATCATTTTAAAAAATGGTAGTGTGCTCTATACAGTGCTGTATGGAGCAGGAACTGCTGACATTTTGACCTCATGTCTCAGTCACTGTCCCAGGAGTCTAGCTAGTATCTGCACTTACCGTGGTACCCCCAACTATTACAACTAATAAAAAATTGAAACCAAGAATAACACAAATGCTCACAATATTGGTGCAACCTCTGTAATCAATGCATCCTAACCAAAGCATTCCAAACATACAAATAAACTACAAAAGAAAATAATGTGACAGCAGAGCCTCTTTACTCAGTGCAGTTCAGCCTGGTACATGAACCACTATTTTATGTAATCAAGATATCCTGCTATCAAGCCAGTCAAGAAGGGGAGTTGTCCTTTGAATAGCAAACTGATCATCTATTATGCGCTTGTAAATGCAAGCAGCAAGCGTCTTAGCCTAAAGATGACTTGAAAAGATCTGACCTTAACTTGCATGTATTGGTTGTTGGGCAGGGAAGTTTACACATGTAAAAACAGCACAAGCCAAGGAGCTCAGACCCCTCTAAAATGTTTGCCTGCTGTATCCAAGTGTAATGGTAGTAGACAATGATTGTAATCTCCACTTTCACTTGAATGAAAGGTCTTGTTAGAGAACAGAGATAATTCATGCTGAAATAAGAGTCACGGTGGGAGAGGTAGCCCACACTGCCAGTGTCTCATGCATGATTGACTGAAGATTATATCCCAAGCAGTGTGTATGATGGGACCTGTTACATACTTAGCTCTGGCACACAGTCAAGCTGACTTCTCAACAGTTGTTCTCTTGTTACGTACTAGTTTAAGACAGTTTCTTTAAGATGTACATTGAGATAAATTTGGGCATGACAAGTTTATTCTCTTACCGAGTCTAACTTTATTACATCATTGGGTGTGCAGGCTCTTTGTTCAGATCCCAAGTCCTGCTTCAGATTTGTTCAAAAGGAATTTTAGGTGCATACTAAAACTCACAAGGTCAGAATAAAATATATTAACTTATGTAAGTTGGGAAGCTTAAAATGGTGCTGCTGGTGACTTTTTTCCACTTGTAAAATCCATATAATTCTTTAAGGTGCCTATTGAAACACTCCCACTTCTATTTAATTTCCAAATTGACTTTCACAGAGAACACAGTCAATTCTAGCTCTCAAGGGTTCCTGAATATGAAAGGCATTTCTTCCTTTTGATTCCTAGAGATGTTAAAGAAATAAAGTGGAAGCAGGGGAGAAACTAATGTTCTTAGAACATGCAGCAATCTCTCTCAAAGAAAAGAATAGTTTTTCATTTAAGCATTGAACAAATCTTTTCCTTCTCTCTGTCTGTTAAACAGCTTCAGAAACGCTTCATCCTGAACCTGCCTTCTTTCAGCGTCCGGTTTATTGACAAAGATGGCATCCACGAAGTGGACAACATACCCCTTCCAAAAGTGTCATCCTAACCCCTGGGATTTTTCCTGAGCAGTCTTTCTCGGTTCATTTTTGGGTTTTTTTCTACTTGTTTGACATACACAATTAATGTACTGCACTTGGAGACTTCAAATAAAGATGGATATTGATTATAGCCAATCATATTACTTTGTTCGATTAACCCTTTTCTCCCAAAGCAAATTAAATTGTTGTCACAGGTCATGTGGGATCCTGGGATTGCCAGTCTATGAATGTGCGGATGACAACTTCCTTCCTTGGTATTCTGGGTTCTTCATCAGTGGGTCCTCTGTCCTCTCTCAGCTTGTTCCAGTTTTGCTGCTTCCAGTCTCTTCCCTTTCAAACTCTTGTTCAAATACTATTTTTCCCCATGCACATCTTTTTGTATTCTTTCAGCAGGTGAGTAGCCATCATCCATGCACTCAGTATGTGCTGCAATCCACCAAGCAGCTAGTATAATGTTCCACTTGTATTCAACAGCGTTTCTTGATCTATAGACTAGCTGCAAGAATTTCTCCAATTTTGTTTTATAGTAAAGGGGTCGATTCTCACAATGTCTAAATATGCCTTTTTTTGGTCTCTTAGTTTTTGTTGTTTAGACCATGTTGAAGTTGAGGGAAGAGACTTTTCAGGAAAGAGTATATGTGGGAGCAGAGAATGAGCAGCCACAAAAACTAGCACCCTTTATGGCTCAGCAGTTGAGGAAGAAATCCAATTTCTGGAGTAATGTGTTGCTTGCCAATTGGATCGGAGCCACCCTAAATATAAAAGTAGAAATTATTTTAGTATGAATCAGGAGAGCACCACAGGTCTACATGCCCAAAAGAATGTGCTAAGATGCATCCATTTTTTTAACACTTGGTTTGAATTGTGCTTATCTATAACAGACTTGATAGGAACGTTTTAAGTGTTGCTTGTGCCTCTCGTGGATCTTCTGTGAACTACTCCATGTTACGTAAAGAGAATCTTTTTCATTCCTTGAGAACAGTCGTTAACTTGTCTAGGGTTAAGATGGTACTTCCATTCTAAAACCCCCTATTATCTGTCATGGAACTGCCTTAAATAATTGCCATATAGTGGCTGACATTTGTTTAACTTGGAATTTTTAAAAATTCTTCAGACTTCGTATGTCATAAAGAAACAAGTATTAAACAATTATTTTCTCTGGCAGGTCACATTTAATGTGATAGGCGGAACATAATTTTGAATGTCCTGACTTTTCGATGATTGAAATCTCACCATTCCTGTGTTGCATTAATGTATTTTTTTAGCTTTTAATATGCAGCATCTTTAATTTATTTTGCCACCAATCTTGAATGTTTTTGCATGTTTCCTGTTTGTTTTAAAAGCCATCATTACAGATTGGCAGAGCTGGTATGATGTTTTCTTCACTGCATACCAAATAGAAAAAGTGTTTAACTGTGCCCTGATTGGAGGCTTACTGTTTTAACACACCAAAATATGGGCACAGTGGTTGTGCCATTAAAGTCCTGTTACATCCTGGCAAAGGATCTGTCTTGAGTTTTTTTTATTATTATTATTGGCACCCATCTGCATGCAGGTGATTAAGAAACACAAAACAATGATTCCATTCCAAACACCATTGATGGAGTCAGGTTAGAGTGGAACATATGTTTTGCCTGAGGGCAAGGACTAAGCTCTGAATCCCCATTGACTGAGGGATTCAAGGAGTTGCATCGAGAGCCAACAGAGTGGCAACCTCCAGGAACAAATAAATGTGGACTTCCATTACTAACAAATAATGGAACAAAGAATCTATAGATATTTTTTAATGCCCTTACAATTCTTTAATCAAGCACTTTATCCTTCTTAGGGCATCTTAGTTTTACATTTGATAAGGACTCATACTTTTGCTAGATATTTTTCCTATTGTGATGTAGCTTTTAAGAAGTCATTGCCACCTAACTGAAAGCCAGACCTAATATTTAATCTTCTAGAACCAAATGATAACAAAATCCCATTATAATACACCTCTTATCAAACTGAACAACCCGTCTTTCATGTGCCAAGGAGAATTGCACCAAGTATATATAACTAGCTGATTTTTACTACTTATTTCCAGTTTCTAAATGTGTGACTTGATTTATAAAACAAATTTAAATTTATCTTTCATTAAAAGAGAGTGTGTCCCAAGGACTGGTTAAAGAGCAGCTGGATTGGTTTTAGTTGTATAGGAATGCTACAGTTGTAAAGTTCTTGAATGATGGTCTTAGCAGATTTCCAGTTGCAAAGTGGTCAGTAATGCAGTTGGTGGAAAGCAAAGATTTTCCACCCAGTTGCATACTGGAAAGGAAAAAAATGACCAAAGCTATGTCTTTTGCAGCTAGATGCTGAATGTCAACTTTAGCTCCAAAGCCCTTCAAACTTCATTTATTTAAAAAACAAAACAAAAAACCTAGACCCTAAATTTTAGGAATGATACTGCAGAGACACAGAGAGAAATCTAACATCAGAGGTCTAATTTTCATTTGATATATTCTTTGAAGGAATTAAACTACGCTGAATAAAGTGGTTTCTATTAAAAACAAAAAGCTCCATGACATAAAGAGAAATTATAATGCTGTGACCCAGGTTAAAGTATTTCTAAGTTATTGCGACGTCCACATTGAGCTGTTTGCTTTGCTTTGGCTAATAATCCTGACCATATGTTTTATTACCAAAGCCTCAGGGCCTAAAGAGTTAACAAGGCACTCTTCTCATTTTAGATTTCCTGTTTAAAGATGGTTTTTTCCTGAGGACTGCGTGCATGTAACAGATCAGTGCACCAGCTCATCTCTTTGTGGGCATAGAGTTTGCTTTAAGATCGGTTTACAAGGGAACAGAGTCTATGCCTTAGGCCACGTCTACACTCAGTGCTTGGTACAGGTATACAGGTTCACTATACCAGCAAAGCGCTGCTCATGTGGATACAGATTATGCTCCAAAATTAGCCTTTTGATTCAATATCTTATTTCACTCAAAGGAAGGGGGGGGGAATAAGCTGTATGTGCAAAAGTGTGGCTTTGCCTGTATAAACTGTGTCCATGCTAGGGACTTCTACTAGCAGAGCTGCGTGAGTTAGAGGGCAAATTCGCTGCCATCAGATCGATCTTCCCCATTGAGTAGTGGTGTGAAGACTCGCTCAGTTGATTAAGAAGTCAGTCCCTGAAGACCACTCCCTCAAGTAATGTAGTGCTGAGCAGACAGGAGGGCAGTTCCCGTCGACTCAGTGCACTGAAGATGTTACGGTAACTAGGCATTAGGCGGTCGACAGGAGATATCACAAGTTATCTTAAGTAACTCGTATCTCCCTTTGACGGCTGCTGAAATCCCCTGACAAGGTAGACTGGGGCAGAGATTACATCGCTGATCCACATAGCTATACTGGCAGAAGTTTGTAGTACAGACGTAGCCCTTGGACCATTTTACTTCCTTGAAAATCACTGGGATTCCTTCTTGGACAACAAGCTTGTGCATGTGGAACGGGATATGGCAGCTGCTTGGTGCCCAGTGAACACAGACAATAGCTTAGGGCAAGCGGTAAAGAAGATTCTTGAGGGTAGGGTAGACTAAAATCATAAGCTAGTTTATAGAAGATAACACAGCTCCCCATCATCTTTATACAGCAAGCATGTTGACTATTAAACCAAGGAGAGAGTACCATGAATGGCATTACCAAGGCACTTCAAGCAGTTTTCAAGTTTTCTGCAGGCCTATCCTATCCAAGAGTTTACAATGTCTAGTTTGTTGTATACAGCGCATTCACAGTTCAAGCATCTGTGCCTCCAAGGAGTGATAACTGATGGCTTTTAGCAACCCATTGAAAGTAGACAATAGCCCACTACAGGTGCATATACAGTATATATATAAATCAGCTGGCCTGTATGAGGGGAAAGTGGAACAATCCAACCAAAGTTGAGGAGAATTTGGGAGATATTGGAATAATGTGAATTGGTGCCAATCCTCATGCAAGGATAAGAGTTATTGTGGTAATTGCTGTCCAACTTCTGTCCCTAGTAAAACACTGGAATGCATAGTGAAAGATCACAAAATGTCTGGAACCTATAAGAAATAAGCTTCAGAAGTGTAGAAAACAAGGAGGAAGAATGGCAATCGTGTGTCCCAAAAACACTACTAAGTTTGTTCAGTCGCTTCAATTTTTAGGAAACCAAATAGACTATTTTCTGAAAAGCACCAACAAGGTGGTACATTATGCTGCTAGACCGATAGGGCCTGGAGGTAGGGCTGGTGGGCTCAGTTGCTTGCTTTGCCACAGACTTTGTGACCTGGGGCAAGATGCTCCAACTCTCTGTACATCAGTTTCCCTAGCTGCAGCATGGAGATATAATACTCCCTTTGTAAAACATTTTGAGATCTAGGGAGCGAAAAGTGCTACATCAATGCAAAGTCATCTTATTACATGATGTCTCGTGTGGCTCTGGAGTACATTTCAATCTCATTGTAAAATAAGTTTACTCTTTCAAAATGTCATCCTTAATTCCCTCTTTCTACAAGGGTTTAACCTTATATTGAGGTCCCATGTGTCATTATCAGTCTGTGCCATCAGTAGTAACTAAGCGCAGGAAATTTGCATCTGGGCACCAGTCAGGCTAACCTGAGGCTTGATACTTCGGTAGAATTTTTCTTAATGGAATTGTGAGTGATGAAATAAAAAACCCTGTTTCTTTCTGCCCTGTTCTCCCCACTAGTTTTTGTTTGAGCCACTGTGTCCTGATGACCCTCTGTGGACTGTGTTAACAATTAAAACAATTAGTCATCTTGAAAACGGAAAGTGACATTTTAAGCGTTTTGGTTCCGTGATAATGTGCCATTAGGTAGTTATCCAATAAGCTTATTCATGTAGTCTAACTCAAGACAGCTGTGGAAGGAGTATAGAAAATTCTTTACGGTTTAAGATGAGTGAGGGTAAGGAGTGTTTTAGAAGGATCTGTTTTGCTGCTATGAGTAGGTGCTTTTCCCAGAGTAAAATATACCATTAAAGATTAATATCAGTTTTTTAAAAAAACAAACTGTGCTAAATTTATTTCTGTATAGAGGTGGAACTAAAATATGCCCTGGCCCTGAGCACCCTGAAACATGATGGGAGACTGGGCTGACCCTCATTTATACTGGGATGGTCCAAACATACTGAACATTACAACTTGGATCCATCTGTTTTTTAATCCTTCCTGAGAAGTTGGCTTGGTTAGGCTGAACTATGAAGACAAACTTAGAATTTTAAGCACAGCCTTTGCACTGGATGAAGGCTGTTATATTTTCAGTTGCTTTGGCCTTGTATCATCTCTCCTGTTGCAGCCCAAACAACCAACAGATCTGCAAAAATTCGTAGTTTAAAGGCTTCCTTTGGCTGTTGCCAAACTGCACTAGTGTCTTAATATTCCCTTTCAACAGACGGAATATAGTACTCTTAACCTGGTACATATCCATCATAAGAAATGCTTAGGAATAGGTTAAGGCCTGATTCTGATGAGTGAGCACCCATAGCATTTTGCAGGATTAACACATCAATAAAAAAGGAAAGGCACGGGCATCATGAAAAAGTGCAGACACTGTCCTTTTGGAATAGAAAGGGGAAAGCTACAAATGGAACTGATTCAGTTTGCCTCTTAATTTTTGGATTTAAGATTTAATTTAAATAGAAGAATGCAGCTTTGTACATCAAAAAGGCCTTTTGCATTTTGTTTTAAGTCACATTCGTCCTTCTCCCCCTAGGCCAGCTTGTGGACAGCACAGACCAAGCTGCCATATGGAAAGCTTGAGTTCCAAGGCAGAGGTGGCGTCTCCCGTCTTCTGCTAGGAGAGGCAGGGAGAGTCACTGGGTGAAGCATTTAGTTCTGCCAAAGTGCCACACTGGCTGTGAGGTCTCCAGTGGATAGTTGGCTATGGTAGGGCTGGCATCTTGATGTAGCACAGATTTTGGAGACAGTGAGGGTCTACTATGCGTGAGAAGAATAACAGGGCCTCTCCTACTTCCTGTTTTCTGCAAGAGGCGTTAGGATATTCCCTATGAGTCACAGGAATATTGTTGCAAGAAGCAATTAAACAATGTTTCAGGGGATGATACAGAGATGTTTTTGGAAAGGTCAGTGACACTAGACAAACCTTTGTCTGCTGATTGGAGATCTTGTTGCACCCTTTCCAAAGCAGCGTCAATGGTAATAAATATTGATCAAAGAAACTTCTGCTGCAGCTGGCACTTTAATACATAGAAAAAAAATGAGATCTGATTTATCTGATCTGGTGTCAAACAGGAGAAAATCATTGCACTCAATAGCGTTACACAGTTGTAAAACAAGAGCAAAGAAGATTGGAATTGGGACCCTTACAGTGTGCACTTTATTTGCTATTCTGACTGACACATAGAGCAAGGGACTTCTGACAAGTAAAATTAGTAATCTGAGAACAACCTACAAATTGAATGTCAGTTGTATCTGTGAACTCTTGGTCTCATTTGTGTAAGATATATGGATATTATTTCTGTAACATATTACATTAAAAAATTGGACTCCATTTGTCATCTGCCACCTCTTAGGATGGTGTAACAGGGCTATGGACAGTATTCCGTCACAGCAGTACTGAAGCTGCTGATGGGCTTGACTGATGCTTTGTCTCCTGTTGCTAAAGGTGTTTCGCTTGAAATTTAATATATGCCATTTCCATTATGTGAGAGCTTTCAACCTTGATTTCACTAGTTCAGCCCACTGACAGAACCTATGTGCTAGTGCATGTCTGTTGCAGTCAGCAGGGGGTAGTGATATCATCCAGGCCCCACCTAGCACATTACACTCACACTTGCCACTCCAGCTATATAAGACCTTGTACGGATCATCTGTGCTTTATAGGAATTCAGTCTGACATCCAAGGCCCAGTCTATAAATTGTAATTGGGAATTAGTGTTCTTTTCTCTTGAGATACAGTAATTGTCTCGATTTTTGCAAACTGTAAATTCTCCTAGGAGGTGGGTAAGAATTATCCCTGTTTTACAGATGATCTCAGCCTTAGTTTCCCTGCCTCGGTTTCCCTGAGTGATTTGCCGAGCTCAACAAAGGGAGTCATTTTCAGAGCTGGGCTAAGTAATCAAGAGTTCCTGGCTATCAAGCATGCAGTTAGACTGCTGGACTAAAGCACTCATTTCATAGAGGCAACTGACTCAAAAAAAAAAAAAAAAAAAAAAAAAAAAACCCAACTCAAGTCTGTAGAAGCAAGAACAGCCAGTAGAATTATAGTAAGCTCAATGTCACAAACAGGTCTCCTGTACTCCAACCAGAAGAGATCACAGAGCCATGCCCCATCATTCTACAGTGCCGCAAAGCTACTGCAGGGGAATGTCAGAGTGTTCCATTGAAGTAACAGCCTGGTAGTCAACAGCAGTCAAGAATGGCTTTAATTCTAAACTTTCTCAGAGAATACCAGACCTGTGGAGTTGGCAGTGGGTAATTACGGTGAAGATACAATGTGGCTGCAGGAAGAGGCATAAGGAAAGGAAGACATGTCTAGAACCTGGTCACTTCCGGGACTGAGCCTTTGATGTAGGCCCTGCCTACGCTGCAAATACAGTCGTCAGAGAAGCTGATTGCTATTTGGTCAGCCACAACCTGGTTACAAATGCGGGTGGACCCACCTAAGCAGAACTTTATGGGGTCTCGTTGTGGGAGCAGGATCATGGTTACAGTTAGTACTGTTAACTGGAGCTCAGCCTTGTTTCATAACTATATTAAAGCCTCATTTTGCCCTTGTGGAGAGCTCCTGTGTAATAGCTCTGTCTTCCTGTCTTGTTGATGTAAAAGAAGTTAGTGGTGTCCGTGTTGCTACAGGAACTGTGGAACATGGTGATTTATGTTATTCCAGGGAAGACGACTCATCTAGTGCACACTGTATACGGAAGCATCTTAGAAGTGACCGCGCTGAGGTTTGAGATAAGACAGGAGGGAGGCGGGTGGTTGTTTGAGAAGCACTGACATGGCTCCATGGATCTGTCTCAGGCAGTGTTACTAGATTTGGATGCTCCACCTGTAGCACATGCATCAGTGAATCGTTTCACATGAGTCAATTGCTGCGATCACTCCCTTGCAGTGGATTTCAGGGAGAAGGTTAAGGCCTATGTGCTTAAGAGGAGGCAAGTGAGCAGCATTATACGGCAACAAACCCCAGGAACTGTTGAAGAATTAGGCCTTGTACACACTGCAAAGTTATTGCGCGATAACGCTCGTTATTGTGCAGTAACAGGCACAGCATCCACACACAAATCCTTCTTGTTGCGTGGTAACAGCCGTCTTACCGCACAACATGTAAACCACCAAAACAAGGGCGGTAGCGGCTACCACGGAACAGCTGTTCCACAATAGTTCCTGTGTCTACGGTTGCCGCGCAATATAAAACCTCCGGAAATGTCCCAGAATTCCAATTCCATCCCTTCTGCACTTCCTTCTGCGCTCTGTGGCTGTGACTTGACTGTACCCGCCCTCCCATCATTCCCAGGAATTTTTGAATTCTTCACTCTTCCTGTTTGCTTGGCGTGGAGTGCAGCTGCAGCTGTGTACTCCAAGAGCAATGGCGGCTCAACGCAGCAAACGTGCTCCAGTCTGGACCACAGCCGAGGTGCTTGATCTCATAGGCATCTGGGGAGAGTCTGCTGTGCAGGCACAGTTACGTGTCAGCCGGCAGAATTTTGATATTTTTGGCCAGATTTCTCGGGCCATAGCAGAGAAGGGGTACGAGAGAGACACTCTTCAGTGCAGGTCAAAGGTGAAGGAGTTGCGGATTACGTACCACAGAGCCAGAGAGGCAAACCGGCGCTCCGGCTCAGCGCCGGCTACATGCCAATTTTACAAGGAGCTGGAAGCAATCCTGAGCGGGGATCCCACAACCACCCCAAAAGCTCCTGTGGACACGGCGGGCCCCCCCTCATGAAAAGGATACCGGAGCAGACGGTGACGAGCAATTCGTCGACGAGAACGTGGAGGTGGAGGATGACCTGGAGGGTGAAAGCGGTGCAGCCGACCTAGGGAGCCAGGAGCTGTTCTCCACGCCACCCGACACATGCTGCCCAGATTCCTTCTCCATACTTTCTTCAGATGCAGCAGAGGGGAGCTCTAGTAGGTTTCATCAGAAGTGGCTTCTATGCTAGCTGGATAAGCTTTGCAGGCAAATGAGGTGCGGGCGGGAAATAGGCGTTTTGAGTTTCATCCTTTCTTTTCTTTTTTGGATGGGGGGTCTACCCCGCATTACATGAGCAGTGCATCAATGCATGCTGTAATTGTCAAGAAATCCTCTCCGTTGAGATCACTGAAGGTGTCCTCGATGTACTTCCACAGCCTCCTAGTTAAATTCAATGGGAAAGCAACTGTTTCCCCTCCCCCATAGAGGGGTACTCTCCCTCGCCAGTTGCAAAGCACAGCAGCGGGAACCATGGCTGCGCACAAGCCTGCTGCGTACGGTCCTAGCTGAAAACCAGTGACATGCAGGATATGCATTCTGGCTTGCAGAGGCACTCTAAGCAGTGAGATATCGGCTTCCATGGCAGTGCCGTATGTGAACTAATCGCCCAAAGCACTGCAAATAGTTCACGGAGCTGTGTGTCTTGTCCCGGCAACCCGAACCTCCCTTTGCAAAAGCCCTTTCAGTCCCCAGCAATGCCCTGTCCCATGGGCACAGCGGAATGTGGCGGGAGAGCATATTACCGGCTCCTTAACCAAAGTGAGAACAATAGCACTACTTATGATGTTTCATTTTTCCTTAGAAACAACCTTTGCCGGTCAGTGGTCTGCGCCAGCTGACCGGCTGAGACAGATAAGGAGGAGGCCTTGCAGGAGCAAGGAGGATATCTTCCAGGAGCTGATGCAGTCCAACAAGGCATCAGCAAGGGAGACTAGACAATGGAGGCAGGAGTGCCGGCAGGAGCGCAAAGAAAACAATGTGAAGAGGCAGAAGCAGAAGGATGCCCTCATAAGCATCCTACAGGAGCAGACCCAACTGTTGAAGACCATGGTTGGTCTGCAGACCCAGCTGCTCCAGGCTCGCCCCCCCCCCTGCAGCCACAGCAACACTTTCTGTCCCCCATGCCCCATTCTCCTTCAAAGCAGTTCTTTGAAGCCCAGGGACCCTCCTGGTACAATGTTACATCCACTCCTGCGCCAAGCTATGGCATTGAGAGACACACCTACACGCATCTATAGCCCCTTTTGCAGGCACTGCTTACTGTAAATATTTAATGTTTTATAATAATAAAATTGAATCACTTGAACTTTGCACAGTGTCTTTATTGATACACAATAAGATTAGTTGTTGCATGTTTAGTATTCACTCATTTGAGCATAGTACAGTACACGCCCACCGGCACCGTCCCCCCACCCCCCAGTCAGCACCCAATAGTGCTTGGGAGCACTACTGCACAGTGATGCAATGCGTCCTATGAGTCCCCATCACTAAAATGTACCCTAAGTGCCTCCCTTATGCGGACGGCTCTCATCTGTTCCCCCCTGATTCTCCTAGTGGCTGGCTGCTGGAAGGCAAACTCTAGCCACTCAGCCTCCACATCCCATGAAGGGGGAAATTTCCCTCCCCTATTTTCACAGAGGTTATGCAGGACACAGCACGCCACAATGACGGCGGGAATGTTGTCCTCATTTAAGCCTAGCCTCCCGTACAAACAGCGCCCAAAGGCGCACTCTACTGTCATTCGGCACTGGCTTAACCGGTAATTGAAGCGCTCTTTGCTGGGATCCAAATTTCCACTATAGGGCTTCATGAGCCAAGGCATCAGTGGGTAGGCCAGGTCCCCTAGGATGACTATGGGCATCTCAACATCCCCAACAGTAATTTTATCATCGGGGAAGAAGGTCCCTGCCTGCAACTTCCGGTACAGGCCCATGTTCCGGAAAATGCGAGCATCATGCACCTTACCCGACCACCCCGCATTTATGTCCGTGAAACGCCCCCTGAGATCCACCAGTGCCTGAAGCCCTTCCTATTAATGTACTCAGTCACAAGATGCTCCGGAGCTAGAATAGGGATGTGCGTCCCGTCTATTGCCCCTCCACAGTTCGGGAATCCCATGGCTGCGAATCCATCGACGATCTCCCGCACGTTGCCCGACGTCACTGTCCTCTGGAGCAGAACACGATTAATGGCTCTGCACACTTGTGAAAGAGCTAACCCAACGGTCGACCTGCTGACTCCAAACTGATTCATGACCGAGCGGTAGCAGTCTGGAGTCGCCATTTTCCACAGTGCGATTGCGACACGTTTCTCCACGGTGAGGGTGGCTCTCATTTTGGTGTCCTTGCGTCGCAGGGCAGGGGCTAGCTCCTCACACAGCTCCATGAATGTGGCTTTCTGCATTCGAAAGTTCTGTAGCCACTGGTCATCATCCCACACCTGCAAAACGATGCGGTCCCACCACTCGGTGCTTGTCTCTCGTGACCAGAACCGGCAGTGCACCATGTGCAGATGCTCTGTGAGGGAGCTCAGCAATGCGATGCTGTTGTTCTGCATGGCAGTCACCAGCCCAGGGTCATCCGAATCCTGCTCTGATTCAGAGCTGAATGCATACTGTGCCACCAGCCGAGATGTATTCGTTATGCTGAAGGCGACAGTCAAGATCAGACCTGGATCCATGTTGCTGCAAAAGGACTTCCGGGAAGCAATGCGCTACTGGTGAAAATGGGCACGAGTGACTCTCGTGACGCAAGGGGAATAGAATGCACCATGGGAAATCAAGACTTTACCCATGGTGCTCAGCGCTACTCTCCTTCTACCCAGGATTCTTAGCGCCAAATCAGGATGGATGGAACTGTGGGATAGGTTCCCACAATTCAATTGGGTTTCTTGTGAAATCACGAATTGCGGGGGGGGGGGGCTCTGTTCCGTCACAAGCAGCATAGTGTGTACACGATCCTGCGCTACAAAAACCACGTGACTTTTAAAGCGCAACGGGCTTGTTGTGCGATTATTCCTGTAGTGTGTACATGGCCTTAGTGACCTAATTGGAAAAGCCAAAATTAATACACACCTTGTCCACAAAGTAATAAAAAGGATGGCAATCTCAACGATCTCCTAGAAGAGTAGATAGCAAAGGCAGCAGTCAAATGAATCTGCTCTGGCAAAGATAAATGTAAGGGGATTTCTGAATGAATTCCATCGTGATGTCTCAGATGTGCTCCGTGGCAGTTTCTGCATCAGTGAGCTCAGCCATAGTGAAAAAGTACTGAGCGCTTCAGAGCCAGATCTGTGATTCTGCCGCCTATCATTATCCAGCGCATTTTCAGCATAAGACCCTGTTTTGAGTTGCTTAACTTAGCCAGACTTGAACGGTTTGAGCTGAATTTTCCATGCTAGGTGTCTGCCTCGAGCTAATTTTTTTTTTGGGGGGGGGGGTGAGGGATAGGGGCAGTTCAGCTAAAATGGTTTAGCTGTTCTGAGCGCACAATCAGAAAAAATACAGGATCTTGCCAATATTAACAATTTTTGTGCAAGTGTTTTATTTAAAAACCTAGTGCATCCATGCCATGATGTAGGGGCTGGAAATTTGGTGGGGTGGGGGGAAAGAGTATGTGCCTTTTGCTGTTCCTGTAAAAACCGCAGCATGGAGTGATGTCACTATTCATCTTTAACAGTCTTGCCAAGTTCTCCACCAAAGTGAGAGGGAGGACTTGATGTTTTCAGTGTATGTATTTAAAGAGCCTGTAAAGAAAGAAAGAAAGAAAGAAAGAAAGAAAGAAAGAAATGTGTGCCTTACATGAAAGGGTTTGGGATTTTGAAACAGTATATACATCATGTGTGTGCACGTGTACACATAATTGGTCTATTAAGGTCATTTCCAGAAGATATCATTATGGCAAAAAGTTTTGTCAAAAAGGGATTGAACATTTACAGGGGAAATAAGACTATCTGCATTTAGATTACATAGAGTTTTTAAAAAGCCAAAAATTTTGGAAAGGTTATAAATTCTCCTATTGCGGGGCATAAATGAACCTCTAACTCATGGTTATTAGAAAGAAACTTCCCATATGGCAAATTATTCCACACACATCAGCTGTGGGGTTTCTTGCACCATTATCTGAAGCTCCTGGTACGTCAGAGTTTGGATACAGGACTAGGTGGGCCAGGAATTTGATTCAGTTTTGTTCCTCTTATAAAGAACCAATGAAGTTCAACAACTATTTTCTTAAATTTTGCTTTACAATTTGCCTTTTTTTTAAAAAAAGAAACAGATCTGATTTTGACTCCTAAAATCCAGTTATAATTGTTTTCTTTGTAAATCGTGTGTGCATTACACTACCCATGAAAGAAAAACAAAAAAACCTATCCCAGCCATCTCGCTTAGAGTTTTGGTCTGAGTGCATTTGATACTTAACGTTTGTGTATTACTATTTACCTTTGCATTTGTTACCCACACTTTGATGGAACATCAAGAACGCTGTCTGTGAGAGTATTGCCAGAGGGCAGCTTGGCTTCATCTCAGAAATGTTTATATAAGTTGGCTAAAGATTTGAGGTTAACCTCTGCTGATGTATTCAGGAGCTATAAAGCCATATGATTTTCTTTTTTGGTTTCTAGGTTGGTTCTAAAAACTGCAGAAAGCTAAACGAAAAGGCCCTTTATATTCAAAAGCTGTGAAAAAGATGGCTTTCTTCTATGCTGTCGCAGTACTTACTCATTAAACAAGGTGCATGGTGTTAACGGAAAAATAAATGGACAAAACTGAACTGAACTACACTATTTTCTTTGCTGGTCCTATGCCCAAATTTTCCTGTACTTCAGCATATTCAAAGAGGCTGTGATTGATGACTTCTCTGAAATAAGAATGGACATCTCCATACACTCCTGGGAAAATGAGTGTTTTTTTCATCCCCAATGCATTCTAGAAGCTGTATGAGGAGTAATGAACATGGGATCCCTACTGTAGGGATTGCAATTTCTGTGTTGTTTTCTTCTTTTGTTCTTCTGAAACGAACTCTGTCAGCCAACTTCTCTGACTCGTCATTTGTCCCCGTACAGATTATAAGAATGAGACATTTTCAAAAGCATATATATTTCTTTGATTAGAGATTGGTAATGGGCAAAATAATGAACTGAAACATTATATCTTAACAGAAAACAAAGCTCCATCTGTAAAATATGGATAATAACCCTTCCTTTGTCTTTGTTGCCTGTTTGGCCTACAGGTGTTTCAGCGCAAGGACAGTCTCTTAATGTGTGCTTGTACAGCTCCCAGCATGATGGGTCCTCAATTTCAGCTGGGGCTTCTAGGCACTAGTGGAATATGAATAAATAATCACTAAAAAAAGTTGCTGTGCAGAAAAATTAACAATATGGTAGCATATCTGAAAATATTTCAAATGAAACAAGGAAATGCTCCTTTTTCTGTTTTATCTCTATATCTATTAGGTGTTTTCTGCACCCTCAGATGTCAACAGATCCAAATATATAATAAAAGAGAAGAAGTCTGAGGATGATATAATTTTCCCAGGAAATACAGCAATGACTTCTGTGTACAGTTCCACTTAGTGTTCAGCATTAATAAGGCCTCCAAGATTTCTACTAGCAGCTCTTTCTGTTAAGCAGCCTGGCAAATTCCACTATGCAAAAACAAAGAAGATACGGCCAAAAAAGGCATAGGCATCTCAAAAAAAGTTTGAGAAATACTTTACATAAAACTTCTATTTGAAGGGGATAGCAGGGTGTGGCCTACTCCAGGGCTAGTTGGCTCCAACCCCACTGCTACTCAGCATTTTGAATGGCTGATATGGCTGTAATGATATTTTCTTATTCAACATACAGCTTCTGTTCCTCGTGCCTTTAGCTCAGCCTCAGTCTGCCCTAGTTTTACTTCTGCTAACCTTGCAGACACTCACATCTCTACTTTAGCGGGGTCCTTTTTGTCCATCATCAGGATGTCAGCTGAGTTCTGACTGCAGAATTTTCTTTGCTTTGGGTGTTGTAGATAGATGGCACAGCACAATTTTCAGAGCCCAGCTTCAGTTTCCAGCAGCAGCTAATAGAAAAAGCATCGCTGTATACTCCAAGAATGTTTTATCTGGACACCTCCAAGAGAGAGTTAAGTAGTGGAAGCCACCAGTTTGAGCATGACAGCCTTTGCTGAAAATAATCCACTAGAGAAGCCATTTTTAAAAAAATTAATGAATCCATTGTGGAAACTTTGCTTCCTGACCCTGCGGTGATCCATGCATGATTTTTGTCACGAAAACTTGATGAGTACGGTGGGCCATTTTCTCACATGGTGTAAACCAGCATAGCTCTATTGACATCTTATCAGGTTTTTTGCGACACATTTCTGAGTTTGACACACAGCAATCCATAAGGAAAGTTAAGCTGACTACTTCTCAAACATGAGGGAAATCCACTGCAACCTTCTAGAAATGCTTTCCCCTGTGGTAGGCTGAAATTCACCCCTATGCAAAGAACCCACAAAAGGCTCAATGCATCACTGAACCTTAATTTTGCCTATAACATGGGATTTAGGTTAGGAATTTTGCCTAGTGGGAATGATTCCCCGCTTGGAGCATAAATTTGAGACGGGGAAGCTTAAATGAGCAGCAGAATTGGCTGGAGTCTATCTAAAGTGCACAGAATAAAGAGCAGCAGCACACACATCAGCTGAAATTTTGGACATGGAAAAAATTTGGTAGAGCAGCCACCCAGTGCTTAATTTGTGCTGGGCCTTGCCAAGGCATTGCCCTGGCACCTCTGGGCTTGCAGCATCAGTTATGAAAGTTACGAGAAAAAATTGCTTATGCCCCAGCACCTCTTTCGTTACAAATTAAGCATTGCAGCCATCCTATCTGTTTTCTAGAATATGGGTCACTAGAGAACTTAATCATGGCAAGAAAATCTGCCTCTTGAAGATTCCGAAGCCAGTTTAAGATTATGTAGTAGAAGATAAAATGGGACTAGGTGTGCAGGAAAATCCCAAATAGCCAGCTCCATCCCATGGAGTTCTAGTAAGAGGAGACAAGATTAGAATACATCTAGGTATGCTACAGTTGTTACCTATTTGATTTGGAGCAATACTTTAAATTTCCCCTGATTTTAACTCTGCCATCAAAAGGAGTGGATAATTATCTGCACTCATACAAGCCTTTTTATATGACTTCTGCTGTGCCCTATGCTCTGCTAACCTGAAGGTCATATTTAGAGGAAAGCTAAACAAACAAGGAGTGCTCTCAAACAAACAAGGAGTCCTGTGGCACTTTTGAAGACTAACAAATTTATTTATCGCATGAGCTTTCATGGGAGAAAATCCCACTTCGTCAGATGCTTTGAAGATGGGGAACTTACAGAATGGGAGGAAATTAAGTGCAGGGAAATGTATGACACAGGATCAGGTCAGGCTGTAACTGCAAATCAGAACAGGTGTTGGGATTCAAACACTGGGGAACAGCATATAGAGGAAGGTGAAGTCAAATCACCTGTTGTAATGAGAATAAAATCCATAGTCCCTGTTTAACCCTGAGGCAATGGAGTCAAATTTACATATGAATTCCAAATCTGCAGTTTCTCTTTCAAGCTGTGATTTATTATTCATTTGTTTGAGCACAGCTATTAACAAGTCATCAATGGAGTGAGCAGGGAGATTGAACTGATCCCCATTGGTTTTTTAATGTTGTGATTTCTGTTGTCAGATTTGTGTCTATTTATTCTTTTGTGTAGAGACTGTCCAGTATATAAGGCAGAGGGGCATTTCCAGCACATGATGGCATAAATCACATTGGTGGATGAGCAGGTGAATGAGCCCTTGATGGAGCAGTTGGCTTGATTAGGTCCTGTGATGGTATCTTTTGACTCCTGCTTGCTAGGAAAGATCAAGCAGAAACATATTCTGGAGACATCAGACTAACTAGACTGTTTTAGTTTAAGTCGCTATCAGCTTCATTGAACACATTCACTCTAGTTGGATGTCTGTGTACCAGTAAGTGGCTCTCTGGCTCTTTCGGTACCAGACGTTGTCGATTCAAATATGGAGGATGCCCTAGCAGTGGGGGATAAACTCTAGGGGTTGGTCTAAGGATATTATTCTTATTTATGGTGCCAAAACTCCCTCATGGCCCAAGTGATTTTTGTATTATGTAGGAAGTCATACTAGATAATCATAATGGTTTCTTCTCACCTTTAAATCTATTAAACATAATTAAACTCCCTCAAAAAATCCTGATCCTGTGTAGTAATAGGATGAATTCTTCATGTTTGGTTGTCCCAAAACTTGGGTCAAGAATAAATAAAGTTGGGTTGGACTCTATCTAGGACATTATGCTGTGTTCAGTTCCTCTAACTGCCTTTCTCCTGAGTGCATTGGTTATATTTGAGGATGATGTTATCACTGCAAAGAGGTTTTGATACTGCAATTACACTACCTAAAGTTTAAAGTGATGTCTTTCTTTTTTTCATGTCTAATTCAAATCTTAGTAAAGTCAACAGAAAGGCTCCCATTGATTATTGACTGACTCCTTTTTGCTCTATATGTTAAATTGGAACTTAAAAGATTCTCCGATAAATGAAAGAACACACCGGACCCAACTCAGCAGCAGTCTATTTATTGTGTTGGTTGGTGTACTACAGAGAGGCATTACCATCCTGTCATTTTGAAAGTAGCCAATTAAGGTAAAGTATTCATTCTGTTCAGAGCCACGAAGAACAGCAACACCTAACTACTGCCTCTTCTTTATGTTAATAATAAAATATAGAGTCACAATTCACTGTTAGCCTGTGGGAAGGTCTCAGTACTAGAGAACAAAGAATCTTAGTTTATACATCACTTTCCCCTTTCATGTCAGGAACTGTCTTGTGGTTTCTCTAAATTTGTTGTTTGTGCAAAATTAATTCAAACAAGATTTCTTTTAAATCCCCTTTAAGATTGAAATTCCAAAGAGTCCTATAGCACAGATAGACACCATGAGTCAGCTAGTTTAAAATACACTTTGCCAAGGGTAATGTCATACATTTTCCCATGGTGACATATGAAGTCAATGTGGGAACCTATACAACCAAGGGTGGACCCTGGATTGTGTAAAGGAAGCTCCTGGCTTCTTAAGATGAGAAGGTGGAAAAATAAGTTTGAGAACCCTACAGGAGAGTGGTCTTGGTAGATGAATTCCAGCCCTAGTGGGATACTGAATCATTAGCATCTTCCTGACAAACACTTATCGGTTGGGTCACTCCACTCTGCTTCACTTGCCTGGGAAAGACATGCAGCTAGAGTGAAGAAATAAGAGATAAGCCAATGACAAGCACTCAACTATGTCGTGTTTTGGGTTGAACACTATGATTTTTATTAGCAAGATTTAATACGCAAGGGAGAGTCATGTGACCAGTCTTTTTCTCTGTTCTGTGGAGATCACTGAGCTAAAACAGTATTTTCTTTAGATCTAGATATTTTTGCAGCCCCATCACCAAGTAGTTACCCTCACCCCTCTGCTTCCCTACCCCCAAAGAAGATTGAGAGGTGTCATAGTCCCCCATTTCCTGACTTGTGACTGAAGTCCAGAAATATAGGTGATTTTTCAGATGTGCTGAGTGCTTGCATCGTCCATTGATTTTTGCTGCAATGGTGGGACTCAGGCCTAACTTTTCATTGATTATATGCGGTGCCCAGCATGAGATCATCTCAGGGCCGGATTGGAAGACTGCGCTGGACACCTGCCTTTTATAAACCAAGCCCTTTTTAGTGTCAAGCTGGGAACCCAAAACCACTAGTCCCTTTAAAAATATAGGCCTGAGTGCATCTAAAAGCTAGGCCCTATGGGTGCATCTACACTTGTAAATTAAGTCGACTTAAGCAGGCTTAAGTCGACTTAATTTGCTCTGCATCTACACTGGACTTTCCTTAATTCGACTTAAGCTGCTCCTTAAATCAAATTAAGGAAAAGTTAGTTTGAATTAGTAAAACCTCGTTTTACTTCGAACTAACACTTAATTCAACTTTATTAAAGCCAGTGGAGACATGGATTAGTGCCTGGGTGGACCTTTTAAAGTCGACTTAAAATGTTAAGTCAACTTAATAAGGCCAAAAAGGGGCCACATCTACACTAGAAGAGTTAAGTCCACTTCTGTTAAGTCGACTTAAAGTTGACCTTATAAAGTCGACTTAATAAAGTCAACTTAACTCTTCTAGTGTAGACATAGCCTATGTGATTTACTCAATATCATCTTCCAAAGGGGTAGCCGTGTTAGTCTAGTTCAGCAAAACAAACAAGGAGTCCTGTAGCAGTTTTAAAGACTATTTATTGCATGAGCTATCATGGCAGAAAATCCCACTTCATCAGATGCTAGAAGATGGAGACGTATAGATGAATGGGAAGAAAATAAATGCAGGGAAGTATAAGTCATAGGATCGGGTCAGACTGATACAGCAAGTCAGTCTGTCTGTGACACAACCCACAGCTGAATCTAGGGCTCTTTAGTTCCAGGTAGCAAATAAGAGCAGCCTCCCACCCCCTGTACAAGAAAGCCATTTCCAATTCCCATCCTAGACATAAAGAAGCCGGACTTTGACTCAGGAAACTTTCAAGGGACTCACCAACAGCCCAAAGAGCAAACAGTGTGGGAGGTAGTTTTTCTCCGACAAGTTGTATAATTACTGTACTTACGTCCTCATGTTCATGCTGTCTAATTCTCTCCTGGTGTTGCATTTCAAGAGCACCTATCATCACGGTCATATCTAAGAATTAGTTGGTATATGCAACGAGCAGCCTTATTCAAGCAAGCAAGATTTGCATTACGCTGAATATAAAATGACTTTCCACTTCCCAATACTCACCTTTGCATGTTCATATATTATAATTATATATTGGCATCCATGCTATAGTGTTCTGATGCCATGTACCAGATGTGCCTGCAGTTCCTCAATCTGTTCCCCAACCAGTTCTGGTACATTCCCTGTTCCCCATTCACACAGACAAGATGATGCTAAGAATGGGGCAAAGTCTGGACTGTTTGGGCTTTGCAGGGCCCTGTCTGTTACGGCTTTGTTTTGTAAACTCCGAACCCAGTGCTGGTTCTGATCCAGTTTCCATTTTATGTGAATGGCTAAACTTTGGAGAGATGAGGATTTGGATAAATGCTTCTGATTTTGGTCCCTCTCTAGAGGATTTCAATATAAAAAAATTGAAGATGTTTCCTTTTAAATTGCCAAACATCTCCATTAGGATGGAGCTTATTTGGGATCATTTGAGGGTTTCTCTACCCTTCAACATTCTTTGCTAGAATCCAAGAGAAAACAGTATCTATAAAGCAGACACAGGCCTGAACCAAATTCGAGATCCAAATATCCTAGAATAGTGGTTTTCAAATTTTTTTCTCGGGACCCCGTTGAAAAAAAATCATTTATGCCCAGGACCCAACAATTACATTCTTCAGCAATGCATTCCAGTCTTGCAGTGGTGGTAGCAGGGGGTGTCGTGACCTCGTACTTGAGGGTCTGCGACCCAGTACTGAGTCCCGACCCATGATTTGAAAATCACTGCTCTAGAACTTTGTAGACGTACACTCAGAATCTGAACCTAGATCCCAGCTTAATTTAACAATGGTCTTTGTCTCCTAAGTCAAAACCCTGGATCCAAACATCTAGAACTTTGAGGGGGCTGAAGATCTGGATCCGAATCCTCATTTTGTGAACCCATCTCTGCTCTATTGTCTTGAGTAAAATCAAAGGCTCCAGTCCTGCAACTGGCTTTGTACTGTTGGGCAGGGGGCCTGCCTAAAGGACAGCTCTTTGTAGAATCAGGGCATAAATCCTAGGTCCAGTAATTCTCAGATGAGTTATATAAATCCATAATTTGTTTCATTCAAATGTCAGCCCTGCAAACAAAACAAAAGGGGGTGAAGTACATTCCCCCCCCCCTAAATTCATAGATCTTTTCCTTCTGGCAGCCACAGAAACAGAGGAATCGAGTGTCACAGAGACAGGGAGGTGTTTTGTTCAAATAAAAAGAGGTTTATTAAGATAATGAGAATGACAGTGTGGTGTGGTGTGATGTACATCTATTGCAGCTTTAAGAGAAACAACAGCAAGTACAAAATCCTGCAGACCCTCCATAGCCATTATCATCACAGCCCATTGTCCATGCTACGGTTTTGAGAATCCAAAACTTCATTCCAATGTCTAATGGCAGAAAATCCAAAGACTTTCATCTTTTAAAAAAAAAAAAAAAAAAAATCCCAACTCAATTAGATATAAATAACTTGCACTGGACAGTTTAAAACTTTCAGATTTAATTACACATAAATAAATATATACAGATTTAGAACGGTTCAGTTCATTTTGGCCTTCTTCAAGTTCTGCTCCTTGTGCTTTATTAATTATTACTATTATTAGTTTTAGAAACCTCTGTGTGTGCTGTTCTGTATAGGTTGTGGAGTTTTGTTTAGTCCCAGGTGTAACTTAACTTTCTTGACCCCCCTTGGCTTAAATATAAAATCCCAGAAGGCGCTCATTGATCGATCCCTATTTTGGAGAGAAGTCTGAGTGTCAGATTATTCCTCCTGACATGGCTCAGGGTTCCACAGGCCCTGGAGAAAATCCATAGTGAGTGTCAGTTTGTTGCAAACTGTAAACAAAGTCTTGAAGCTGCTTGAAAGCCAAAGCAGCGACACTAGTGATTTTCCTCTTGTCTTGGGCTTAGAACTGTTGTGTAGGTGGCATCATTGGAAGGTTCCCTGTCTGCCTATTGAAGGCAGGTTATACATCCAGATCTGTCCTGCAACGCAGAAAAATCCCCCGAGTTACTTCTGCCTTGTTTCCAAAAACGTCTCGAGTTGCTGTTGCTCAGACCTTTGCTCTCTACTGAATTTTCAGCTTTTCCATTTGAATGGACTCCTGGAGCACTTCAGTATTTTGTTGTGGGTTAAAAAACAAAACAAAATAAAATTGCACATGACTTGGCTTCCTGCATCCACAGTTAAAATAAACAAAAGGCAGCAACCTCTCTTATTCACTTGATCTCAGTGATGTCCATTAAGATTGCTGTCTTCTTCTTCTGAAATTCTTTAAAACTTCTTGTTGCTTTGTTTGCTTTAAGAATTGCATCCCAAGTTCAAACACAGTAGTTCGGAAAACATGTTGTACTGAGCCTATTTTTCTCCAACACCAGCAAGAGATCCCCCCAGTGGGGAGGGATTGGAGACAACATGTTATTTCCGATGCTTCACTTCTTTTTCTGATGCTTTGGAGTCTCCAGCCGCATGCCCGTTCCCCGTGCTGTTCATGAACATTTTATCCAGCCCTTTGAGTGACTCCACCAAGTAGTTCTGGAAGGCTGTGAGTGCTGCACAGATAGCTGGGCCTCCGAAGCCATGGGTTATCAGGCTGAAGTGAGTCAAGCAGCTCTGGACTCCTGGCTCTAAGATGAGAGATGGGCGGCTGTTCCCAAGCGGAGAACGGTCCTGGGCCATCATATCTGCAAATTCTTTACAAATTTGCCTAAAAGAGAAAGGAAGCCATTATTTTTTTTAAGGGGGCTGGAAATCTATGGTCTTACATTTCTGTGTGGTGATTCCTTTCTGTGCTCTGTTTCTTTAATTTATCTAATCTGTTTGCACTGTGTGGACTCACTGTGGGGAATCTGAAGACTCAAAGTGTCTCACTTCCAAGACACTGGTGTGAGTTCAGCTCTGAGGTCAGAGCTGATGGGGACTGGAGGTCACTTCCACGGGATAGCTGTTTGCCAGCCTGGATGAGATGATTTTGAAGGGTTTCAGATTCGATTCCTTGTGCAGCATTATGAAGCTCCAGGAAAAGTCATGTTTGCACAGATGTCACTGAGGGCACGGTTTGAAGGTAGCTAGGTTGCATAGGTATTACTAGGGAATAATTTAGTCTGCACTATCCTAATTCTTGGGGATGGTGCCCAAGAAGGAAAGAAGGTGGCTTGTATCTCAGATCCCAGAGGGAGTTTGCAAGGCTGGAAGTTATATACAACCCTCTTTTACTGTAAAATAAGTGCACTGATCTGACAAACTCTAAGGCACAAGATGTAAGGAACCCCAGGAAGCTATTTTTAAGGCGTCGCTGTTCAGAGCAGAACACCACTTGAAAACTCAGTTACTTTAAAAACATAACAGTTATAATCCAACAATGAAAAATAAGAGGAAAATGTTTGGTAAAGTGGACTCAGTTTTATTACTCTTGATGCATTGTCCCCCTGGGATATGAAATGAAAGGCAAACATAAGCCAAGTACATCCAGTGTCAGTGAGCATGTCCTTTGAATGTTCATATTTGCCTGTCACTGTGCTGTGTTTCCATTAGAAATGCAAGTGTGCAGCATATTACTGGGGGGGCGTCCTCCTTGAAAACTCAACTCTTTGGGGCAGATACTGTCTTTCCGGGATACGTATACGTTGAGTGGGATGCATACTCACTTTGTAGCCAGAAGCATGTTTTTCCGGGTGTGGAGCTCGCTGGGATCGGAGTGCTGACGGCACAGATATTCCGCCGCTGCCTTTGCTGGAAATTCTGTTTCACACACATAGCCGAAATCCCGGGCAAGGTGAACTGCTTCACCTGGAAGGACAAATTAAAGAGCTGGGTCTGGACTTGTGTTGCAATAAGGCAGCAGTGTCCATGTGTCCGTCGGGCTGCCTTGCTCTTTTCTGCTGGGACTGGAATGCTCTTTTTCTCAGATCTCTAGCCAAGTGGGAGGAGGGGGGAAATTAGGACCTCTCCATGATTGGCTCCAGTATTCTGGGAGTAACTGTGTCACTGGGTGGTTTTTTCCCTGTGAACAAAGTAGATTCTCTCTGCCAGGACAGGTGCTCCCCTTTGGCCAGTTAAGAGGACAAGGCACACCTGGGGGCTATGTGGGACAGGAATAATCAGAGACAAGGAGAGACCCAGTGAGTTGGAAGAGACCTGGGAGTCAGAGCTACTTGAACAGGACTAAGAGGCAGGTGGGAGCTGCCAGAGACTGTATGTTTGGGACCTGGGAGGAAGCGGAAGGCAGAAGAGCAACAAGGGGAATTTGCTGACTCGCATCCTCAAGCGGGAAAGCCAGAACTGGAGAGCTGAATGCAAGAAGAGCTGTGGCGGAAATGTCTGCTTGCTGTAAGTCAGAGAGCCTGAGCTAAGGGCCAGCAAGGGCTGGAGGCAGGCAAGTAGCAGAGGAGCTTCCCTCCTAATATCTCCCAGGCCAGGGAGCTGGACCCAGAGGAACAGAGATAGGGCTGGGGAGTGAGGAATACACCCCTGATAAAGATGCTCTCCCTGTGGAGAGGCTGTGGGGGTTCCTGCTGGGAAGAGTGGAGTTGATCTGTAGATGTGCAAGGGCTGGGCTGGCTGTCCCAGCACAAGGACAGGAAATAGTGGGTTGGAGAGATGGCTCAGGTTGAGGGTTGCTGGGATGGAATGCTGTGTGCACTCATTTGGATTATGCTCGGGAAATTCTGGACTAAGGTGGTGGGACTTTGTTATGATTCATGTGCACGGACTTCTGTATTAAATGAACCCCACAAGAGCTATCTTTATACCTGGGAAGATGCTTTGGACTCTTTCTGGAGACTCTCCAGGAGGGAAAGTGAGGCAGAGAGGAGGCCTACCATGGGGGGAGGGGCATTTTTGGAGGGGCTGTGCCATAATAAGCTCCCACCAAAACCAATGGGAGTTTCTCAGACCCTGCTGTGGGAAAATCAGACCTCAGGAGTCCTGATTGACAGACCCTGGCTCTAAGAACAAAATCCCCCCCCCCCCCATATGGGCTGATAAAATAATACCAAATTCAAGATGGCTGGAGTTACATCACGGTGGAATTTGGCCCATTGTGCTGTGTTCTTGCAGTAGAAAGAGTAACAGAGATGTCTATGTCCCTCCCACTGCCTCCATCATCTTTCTTTTTCTCTCAACTAGTTCTCCTTCTGTCTTTTTCTACCAGCCCTCCTATTTCAGAGATTAGAGAGGTCCTATTAAAAAGATCCCATTGTATTAGGCAACTATGCTGCCTTACCACAAACCCAGACTATCAAAGGGGACTGACTCCTGTTTTTTGAGGGGAACACACACCCTAATACAGTGATTACTCAAGAACAGGGGACGCACAAGAGGAACGGAAGGAAGATAGGTTTCTGTTTGTATTCTTCCTCACTTAACAGAAAGGCCTAAGGGGAGAGTGTTCAGCTTGGGTATCCATCATTCCATGGAAATGCCCTCTCATTGATGAAATTGATCCATCTTCAGGCATCCCCATGGAAATAATCAGAGCTGATGGCAATTGATCATGCCCCAAACCCTGGTTAGGCAGACAGAGTTAATTTGACTTCCCCCCTGCTGTTCATATGTATTAGGTGATCCATCCTAATAGCATTAACCTAGTTCCCACCGCTGCCTCCCCAGCACTGAGTCGTGCCTGTGAAGCATATTTTGGGCATATTCCTATATGAAATGTCATGCTTCTCAATTTCTTTTCCCTCCTGCCTCCCTGAGCAATAAATAAAAAATGAAATACTAGAAAACTAGAGTCGGGGTGATTTTGTGTGCATGAGCATAGACAATATGAATTACAATATATCTACTTGTGTGGAAAAGGGAAATGGTGGCTATAAAAGAGGGGTTAAAGCCAGGGACTGGAGGTTGGGACTTGGCTTTTGGCTTGGTGGAAGTCTGTACGGGTATGTCTACACGAGCAATTTAGGTTGACTTCAGGAGGCTTAAGTTGACCAAAATTACTCCCTGTCTACACCAGACTTTCATTAAGTCAACTTAAGAAATTCCTTAAGTCGGCTAAATGAAAGCTTAAGTCGATTTAATAAGAACCACCCATTAGGTTGACTTAAGCCTTAAGTCGACTCCTTAAGATGACTTAAGGATGGAGTGGACGTGGAATAACCCTTAAGTCGACTTTATTAAGTTGACTTAAAAGTGATAGGGTCGATTTAACAAAGTGGATTAAGTCAATTTAAAGATAAGTCAACTTAATCCACTTTATTAAGTCGACTTAATAAGGTTGGTTTTAAGTCGACTTAAAGTTGACCTTATTAAGTAGTCTTAACAAAGTTGACCTAACTTTTTCTAGTGTAGACATAGCCAATGAGTGGGTAACACTGAGTTTTTCAAGTTCCAAAGGGGGTAGCCATGTTAGTCTAGTTCAGCAAAACAAACAAGGAGTCCTGTGGCACTTGTTAGTCTTTAAAAGTGTCACAGGACCCCTTTCTACGTCTACACTTGTAAAGTTATGTCGACTTTGTTAAGTCGACTTAACAAGGTGTCTACACTTTAAGTCAATTTAAGTCGACCTTGTTAAGTTGACTTAACAGTAGACATAGCCTTCCACACTGGTTTTAAGTCAACTTAATAAGGTTGACTTAGCGCTATTCCCCGTCCACACTGGCTAGAAGTCGACTTAAGGCTCAAGTCGACCTTCAGAGATGGTGTTATTAAGTCGACTTAAGCTGTTATTAAGTCAACCTAAGGAAGCACTTAAGTCAACTTAATAAAAGCCCAGTGTGGACATGACTTTGTGTAGGTTGACTTAAGTGTCCTTAAGTCAACCTAAGTTGCCAGTGTAGACGTACCCCTTGAGTTTTTCAAAAGTGACTAGTGAGTTGGGTGCCCAACTTGAGATGCCATAAAGGGACTCGATCTGAGGGGCAGTGCTCTTAATGTTCTTAACATGTTCCTAAAGTGCTTTGCTGAATCAAGATCTCATGGAGCAAGGGCTTCCTTAAATGCTGTAATGAAATAAGTTGGAGCACCAGCAGCTCTGTGTGGTGCAAGAGGGCACACGGCAGAGATGGCCATGAAGGAGAGTTGGCAAATGGCTTTAAACAGGAAACTCCCTAATTCAGCCAACACTTCACTACATGTCTTACTTTCAGCACAGGAGCAGTCCCGTTAAAGTCATTGGGCCAAAGCCCAACTTAGCCACATTCTTTTAACAAATGTCTTTGTTGGAGTTTTTGAAAGTTGGAACATAGCCTGGCCTCCTGTGTAAAATTAAGGCCAAATTCAGCCCTGGTGTAACCCCAGGGCAGTATCCTCTCAACATGCCAGAGACTGACTGCCTAAAGTTCCAAGGAAAACTTCACACATGCATACTTCTATTTCTACCTGTTTGTCCATTTAATTCTCGTTAACGGGTATGTCTACACTGGCAAAATAGGTCAACTTAAGGAGGCTTAAGTTGACCTAAACAAAGCCGCGTCCACACTGGGCTTTTATTAAGTCGACTTAAGCCCTTCCTTAAGTCGACTTAATAACACCTTCTCTGAAGGTCGACTTAAGCTTTAAGTTGACATCTTAAGTCAACTTAAAGTCAGTGTGGATGGGGATCAGTGCCAAGTCGACCTTATTTAGTCAACTTAAAACCATTAAGTCGACTTAACAAGGTTGACTTAAGTCGACTTAAAGTATAGCCACTCAGTAAGGTCGACTTAACTTAACCTAACAAAGTCGACTTAACTTTGCCAGTGTAGACATAGCCTTAGGTATTCTACCTTTTCCACAACTGCAGTATCTAGGTGCTAAATATGGTATTGAGATTTAAATCGTGTATTCATGGAGGATGTCATGGGTGATTCTGCTCTTCCCTTCACCCTGGATCCAGCATGCTTTGCTTCCTATTGATAAGATGATAAAACTGGCACATAAGACTCAAAAGAGACAAACAGAAGACTCAAAAACTGGTTGAACCATCGCACAGAAGAATAAGCTTGTGAGTTCTAATTACAGCAAAGCTCTGGAAGCAAGCACACTGTCCACTAAGCACTGGAAACATCCCTACAGTACAGCCTTATGTGCCTAATGCTCTTCTCTTTAGGTGATAATTTTTATTGCCCTGTCTCATTTACCCACAGATATCAGTTCTCCTTCAATCTATATTTATGAACAGCTGGGCCTCGAAAGAAAGAAAGAAAGAAAGAAAGAAAGAAAGAAAGAAAGAAAGAAAGAAAGAAAGAAGTAGGTTTGGGGAGGCAGAGGGAAGCAAATAGATTAAAATAATAGAGTAAATGCCCAGGAAAGAAGGGGCCTGAGGCACTGTGGAATAACCGGGTTTCTGTCTGCTGAAAAATGACAAAGCAATAGCACCTTCCCCTGGGTGAAACATCTTCCAATGCCATAAGACTTTGTTGCAGGAGGAAATCATATCCATCAAGCGCACATGGCATTATTCTTTTATTTACTACAAGCTGGTAAGCAGTAACCAAAAAGTCAGCAGCCTCATGAAATCAAAATGTATATTTCTTCCTTTCTTTCATTCTTTTCTTTTAATGGAAATCAGCCTGTCATTCAGCGTGAACCAACTGCCCTCAGTAACAACCTCCGCCTAATGAAGCGGGTCATTTAATTTGCTGGCAACAATGGAGATGATTTTCTATTCAAAAACTGCAGGCAGCTGCCTCCAACATGCTGGGTGCAAATACAATGGATTCTGAAGTTGGAGCTGCCATTTCATTTGTCTCCTTCCTGGCTCCTTTGGTCCATGGATGTGATGGCAACATCATCATTTCCATAGTGTGAAGACCAGGAGGAGAACTACTAAACACGCAGCTTTAAGCAAGGGGACTTCATGATTAAAGGGCAAGTCATATGTTGACTATGGCAGCCCTACATAGCATGTTTCCCATAGCCTTACTTAGCACCCACCACCATGCTCACGGATCAGCCATTACAGACTATCTGTCACTATGCATCCTTGAAGGCTGTTTCCCCCACTGTTTGCCTGTGGAAACTGAACTCTGCGCTCTCATACAGCCGTGCCACTGAGCCAACCTCAAGCATATTTTTAAGGAGTGGGCAGAGCATTAGTGTATCATGGATATTGACATGGGGCATCGATGATTGGAAATGCATTGACCTATTTCAAAGGCAAGACAAGGGAACTTGTGGAGAGCTACACAAGTCTGAGTCCCAGCAAAATAAGCCTCTTTGGGCCAAGGACACAGCATTTTCAGTAGCGCAGTAAGAGCAATAGTGGTGAGTGCATACTGCAAAAAAAAAAGACAAATATTCGTGATCGTTTCTTAATAAGTGTGCTTTGGCCATGTTCATGCTCCTTTTGTGTTTGCTTTCTGTTAACCTTCCTGCAACTGAGTTTTACTTGTAGTAATTCTCAAAAGTGGATTTTAAGCTCAAATAGTCGTTGACAGCACACTCATCAAGAAAACTTGATTAGAAGAGTTAAATTCACACAATGAGGGAGCAGAAAGGAGAAGGTGACTTATGTGAACCAGTCACAGCTAGCAACACAGGTTGGGGTTCAGATTTCAATGAGTCTAAATTCTAGATTCTGTGAAGCAATAAGGGATCCCCAAAAGAACCAGTTGCCACATGTAAGTGCTGCAACATTTGGTCTGACAGGTCTGCAGCTACAGAGTCCTGCCTCGTTCCAACCCTGAGCATTTTCTCCAAACCGTGCTCTTCTTAGCCCAGCAGAAATCTGCTTGCTTCAGAAGATGTGCTTGAATCAAGATAGGGAATTACATGCTTCTCTCACTTTGGATTAATGATGGCTGCTGCTGCATAATCTGTTCTGTTTTAGGCCCTCTGGCTTCTGGCAAATTATAAATGGAGGACTTAGAATGGACAAAGGTTGGGCAGCCTGTTCTGATGTTAAACCACAGTACATCTCTTACCTTCCACCAGTGATGTCAGCAAAGTGACATTGGCAGCTTTACGCCTTCCTGCAGGTAGATTTAAGCCTATTTTCTCTAATCTTTCCCTTAAACACCTTCCACCATTTTTTGACTTTGCCCTGGAAGAGGGAAACAAGGAGAGAAAATATTTTAGTTGTAAGAAAAGAAAAAGCAACACACAACCTGCTGTTCCCCAGCCCATTGTACCTAAGTAGTCTCTTGATCTGGCATAAAATATACAATGAGTTCCATGAATCTCAACTGCAAGAACTACTGGTAACAGAAGATAAAGTTTATTAGAACCAGTTTCTATATTCCATGACATGGTAGTCCTGGAGTCCTTCACAGCCAGTAAGAAAACTGCTGTTAAGTGAATGAAAGATATGAGAGAATAAAAGGAGCCATCATCCAGTCACAAATTTTATTGTTTCAAATTCTCAACAACAGCAACTTAGTGACATCTTGTTCCAACGAAGAGCAGCTCATTTAAGTTTATGCAGGAGGCACACAGATTCATTAAAAAAGGTGCATTGGGCTGCAAGCACGTGGGAACTTGCTACTTATTGCAAAAATACCCATGTGCCCAGGAGTGGAGAGAGATCTGGGGGGCTTTAATGTTGTTCTTAGGGAGTCCCACCTCCAAAAGGTGGATTTTATGGAATGACAACAGCAACAGCCAACCAGGGAGCTTCCCATGCAGAGAACATCATTGCAGATTTGGGGCACCATCTCTACGAAAGGCAATAAAACTGAGCATCACCCAAAGCAGCAGCAGCGAAACACCTGGCTGTTATGGGAATAATTTAATCCAAGAGCTCTTCAGCCTTTGGTACTCTGAGAAAAAAGAGCCCTGACCTTTTTCTATTAGAATAACCACTTGGTAGAGCTGAACAATGTGTTAGCAGTGGATCCCTGAACTAGAGCTCTAGCTACAAAATGCAGACTTGAATTTCGATATTGAACGCCTTGAAATATGTCAGGGTGTTTGGGACCAGGGCTTTGATTTAGCCTGCTAGGGACCCAGGGGGGCACCTGCATGATTTGTATCAGGCTGTGGCCTTTCCCAGATTTAGACTGAGGGGTTGTCTGGCCTTATTTCTTCTTGGAATAAAATTGTAACCCAACCTGCACACCACCCCATACTGAAGGGCCTGCCGATCCCCCTGTGAAGTCAGCGTGACAGTCTCTTGGGCATTCCTTAGTCTGTACGCTCTTCGGGACAGAGGTTATATTTTTGTTGGGTGTTTGTACAGTGAGCAGCTAGAGTCACCAGCTTCTCAGCTCTATTGCAAAGCAATTAACAAATAATGAACGGCAAGCGTCCGTCGCTGGAAATCGCTCATATGCTTTGACCTGAAGGAAGCCGTGGAGAGAAGAAAATCAGAGGAAGATAAGCATGGCATGGTGCTTACCTCCTGAGCACTCCTCCGAGAAGAGAGGCGTTGAGACACTCTGGCGGTGAGAGCCTTCTCTGCACCTCCCCAACGGTCACCTTGTACTTTGAGGTGGAGCTGAGGAGGGAGAGCCGGCCAGGCACGGAGCAGAAGACCTCATTGGGATTTGTTACGCCTCCAATTAGACTGTCTTTGTTCATGGAGAGGGCAGAGATGGTGGTGCCGTTTGCCTTTGAGGGGATGGGCACTGGAATTAAAAGCAGCAAGAGAGCAAAGAAGTCACTGGAAAGAGTCTAAATCAGGGAAAGCTGAATTCATTGATGCTTAGAACCACTTTTGCAGCCTGCCAGGACCACAAAGCACAGGCCTTTCCCCCATCAGACATGACCTTGGCCTTGTACGTTTCTTAATGGAGAATGAGAAACTGCTTGAGGGTGGATTTGGTGTCAGTGAAAACCAAAACCCAGACGCCATGCAGCTCTTTAACTCATCCCTCCAAATTCCAGAGTGATTGGACCTGGGGTTCTGGTTTAGCATCTCAGAAAACGGCCAGGTGCATAATTTTGATCTGGGTCCAGCTTTGGATTCCCAATCCCACCTTCCCCTATATGCCTTGGAGGCACTTAGGGATCCAAGGTTTTGATTTGGTCTGTCACAGAGAAAGGCCATTTACAAAACTCAGACCTAGATCTTGTTTCCAGATTTCCAACACTCCTGATTTTTGGAGATGTTTTGGATTTTCATTGGGGGTGCATCCTTACAAAAACCATGTTCACACATCACCATTAGAGAGGGACTACAGACCTGGACTCTGGTGCTAACACCTATGTTAGCTGAGACTCTGCAAACCCCAGGGCAGCTAAGGGCTGTATTTGTGGACATGGGAAGACTCACATTGACTTTGTCTAGCTTTAGATCATGGCCCTAGCAAGCTGTGCCCTATTTTGGTCACCCCAGTCTAAAGCTAACTGAAAATGTCAGTCCCCAGACAGCCCAGAACAAACTGCCTTGTACTTCATGGAAAAACGCCAATTAAAAGCAGAAAGACAGACGGGTGGTGGTGAACAGCAAGCACCACACATGGTCCATGGCTTTTATACCCACAGTGAAACTGGCCTATTTTATCCAGACATCACTTCAGTAGGAAACCTCTTTAGACACAAAAAAGGTTTATTGGTTAGAGCCATGGCTGAGGTGTGTGCCAAGTGACTTTAGGTTTTATATTTTGAAATTAATACCCAATTTAACTCTAAACAAAAGTAAATCCGTGGCTTTCAAAGACTCCATAGCTAACTGCAAATGCAATCCCTCCTGATCATTTAAACCCTGACATTCCTTGTGGTTACTAAGTAATGGTCAATCCATGGTGTACATTCAAACAGTACACATACCTGCTACTAAGAGCAACAAATAACAGGGTGAGATCCAGGTTTTATAAAGGAAATACACATGCCCAAAATGAAACAGCAAACCCAAAATTTAATCGGAAAGGGCAAGTATACTGAGCCTATTAAGGGCTCTTACAATCAGCATATTGTAAATACAGCTCAACAACTTGTTAGCATGGTAATAAAAGAACAGCACATGTCACATAAAATGGCTAATGTTTTAGAGCTAAAAAATGAATGGAAACAAGCTAAAGTATATTAAGTTCCCTCTCAGCGTGAAACTCAGACAAAGTCAGGGGACTGAAGGCAGGTTGAGTGGGGGTTCCTTTCGGAAAAGAATAGATAAGGGGAAATTCTGACAGTTGAGACACTTGGGATTGTGGCTGATTAAAAGGTTCTAAGGAAAGAACAGAGGCTAAAAGATTCAAGAACATCACCGTATGGGCTAGGAAAGCAGAGCTGCTTCCAGACAGCAGCGACGTCAGGGGTTTCTTTCACATTCCCAGGATGGTTAATATTTATCCCTTGGCACATTCCTAAAATAAAAAGTCAGAGCAGGTTTTAAAAAGGTCCACGTATCACTGCAAAGATGTGTCTCACTGCAGGTCCATGCATTGCGATGTCTTTGGACTTCATTGAGACATGCATCATCATCATGCATCCATGCAGTCCCATGCATCCCGGGAGAACTGTACATTTATTGGGGTTCCATGTGTTTGGTGCATCCTTGTGTTTCCATGCATTCGTGTGTCAGTGAAGAGCGATGCATTACTTGTAGGTTCACACTTCATCCTGCATTCAGGCATTGCTGTGGATTCATGCACCGTTTTTTATTCATGGTTCCATGCACTGCTGAGCACCTATGTATGTGTGTGTGTCTGACTACATATCCATGCAACACCACTCATCCACATGCCACAGAAGTTGTTTTCCCCTGGTCCTGGAGGAGAAAGCAAATCCATTTGGACTTGGAGCGATTTAATGCTGGAAGCTATTGGAAAGTTCAGCTTGCAGAGCAAAAAGGTAAAATGCAGACGTGCATTTGGGAGGCATTCAGTGCCATGATAGAGTACTGTGCGGGAGGCCAGCTGGGCGGATGAAGAAGACATGATGAAGTACTGACACATGGTGGTGCACAGCTGTCTGATGACACACAGCCATTGTGACAGTTTTAAAACATGGACTGACTTTTTTACTAATGATACATCCTGCAGAAAACCAATCCACCTAGAGAACCGTAAACAAGTCTCTACCACTCCCAGAGCCACAGTGCAGAACCAGTTAGGCAGCCTCTGTTGCATGCAGTGACTTTCTGAATTATATAGGCACTATGACAAGGAAAATCCATAACAGACAATTAATAATTATTTGTATTTCAGTAATGCCTCAAAACTCCAATGGAGACCAGGGCCCCATTGTGCTAGGTGCTGTATATACACATAAGGAGAGAGAGTCTTGTCCCAAAGAATTTGCAATCTAAACGAGACAGAGGTGGAAGGGAAACAGAAGCTCAGAGGGGGAAGGTGACTTGTCCATGGTCACAGAGCAGGCCCTGGGTGACCTGGGAATAGAATCCAAATCTCTTGATTGCACGATCATTACCTATCTAACTAGACTAGGCTTCCTCAAGCCAACAAGACAGTCAAACATAACGACATGAACTATTTTCCCTTTGGTTTCACTGTCTGTTTGCTTTGTCCGATCGGCACTTTTGCCACTAAACTTGTTTCAGGTGACAGACAAACTGCCATCAGAGCCTGGGAGTTTGGTTTACTTGGCTTTTTATGTCCCAAAATTGACTCATGTCACAAGCAAACCACAACATCCCCATGATCTGCAAAACAGCTGCTTTCCTGTTCCCTGGAGACACAAGTGATCGGAACACCTGAGCCAGCTGACAGACAAGGAGGACACACAGAATTCTCAGAGGTTTCCCCAGTGCTCAGCAGGCAACATAGAGCCTCATCTGCTCTAGCGTGGGCTACTCTTGAAAGTGCAGAATCTCACTGTCAAAACCAAGTGGGTGCTTTCAGATAGCTGATTCTTTGGGAAGCACTGAGTTGTTCTAAACAAAGAACATTTCTGAGATTAAGAGCTGGGCCCCAAGGCAACAGGAGGAATCACTGTAGCAAGATTTAATGGTAAAACAGCCGGGCTTCAGGCCATCAAATGGTTCTCACCAGGAAGCATTTCATTATGCCATGAGCCGGTGTTGGGTTGCATAGTGTGGATACAAATCTGAATCAGGACCTTCCAAGCATTCAGAGGTGGGTGGGTGGCTGAGTGTTATGACTTCAATATAAGAAGTAAGCAGGCTGCCATGTACTGGCCTTTCTCTTTTAAAGTCTCCTTGTTTTAGACCAGCTGACATGTCCTGCCTGGAATGTGATCCACCTTTGAACACAGGGAGTATTGCCTTCCTATCCACAGGCTTCTTCTGCCTTCGTCTTGATGAGAAATAGGTGTGTATATCAGGGTAACTATCTCTATTGCAGATAGATAACTCTAGAAATATGGGCTCCTGGTTAGGAACTTTGGTTAGCAGAGTCATCTGTCCCTGTATTGTACAGAGTCTGAATTTCCAGCACGAATATCAAGAAGGTTCCCAGGATACCCCACAGCACTGTTCATCTGGGTAACAGAGTGACTATAAACTTTACCCAGCCCACTGGTTGGCAAGGAAGGAGTTAAAATGCTTCTCCAGGACACAGAAATCACCACAGGTGTTTTCTTTCCCCACTGAAGAGATTGCCAGAAGCCAGGTGGTGTAATTGGTGAGGGCCCAGCTGAAAGGAATTACTCCATGAAAAAGTCTACAAAGGGAGGAAGCAGGGCTAGGGTTTTGTTTTTTTTGGGGGGTGGTTTCCTCCCCCGTACGTCTGTGATGACCTGGGCTAGGGACTTGCTGTGGATCTAATTTATTTTTGTGAGCATCAGTTCTGCCTGCCATAGCTTTCAAAGTTACAGAAATTAATGGGCTGGGGAGAATGAGGAAGATGATCAAATATGGCTAGGTGGCACTGTCTTCTTAGCTTTTGCCTCTACAGTGTTAAGCCATCACCCTCTTGACTCACCTGCCCCTCCCCAGTCATGTTTAAAGTGATACTTTTATTGAGTGTTTAGAGTAACCTCCTGGAAAACTCCTGACTCTTTCTACTTCATTACACATAACTATCGTTATTTGTTCATTATTTCTGTGAAAACAATTACCCAGATTAGGGCTGCATTTAGCTCATGATATCAGAGAGATTCTACACTAATCGGTAGCTCAGACAAAGGGTGGACCAGCTAATGTTAGAGACAGGTGTGTTGCTAGAAGAGTGCAGTTGCAGGAGTCCACAGTCCAGCCAGTGCTAGAAGGCAGTGCTTTGCAAAGCAAAGGTGGGGTTTAAGGAGGGATTCAAAGATGTATGCTGTAGGTTTGTATGCTGGGTGACTGGCACTGATTTATTTTAATCAAGGAACAATACATTCACATTTGGGGGGGGGGAATTCATGGAGTCTGAAAACAGTTTTAGCAAGGGGAATAGATTGTGTTTTGGGGCCACCTATCTTTAACTAGGTCCCTTTTTAAATACCATATTAAACCAGGGGCTTCAAGACTAAAAATGGCATAGACTCATTCACAAAAGGCATTTACTTGTACTCTGATTGCGCCTAAAGGCTCTGATGGAGATGAAGGCCCCATAGCCCTGAATGCAGAACACACGCACAGCAAGATGCAGTCTCTGCCCCAAGGAACTTGCAGTGTAAAGAGTCAAGGGTGGAGTATTATGTTACAGATGGAGAACCAGAACCCAGAGAAACTAAGACCCAAATTCCCAAAGATACTTTGGCACTCAACTCTTATTGAAATAAATGGTAGTTAGGCGAATTTGAGTGTACAAAATATGCCTGAAATTGGAAAAGCTTTGAAATTGTTGTCCTGAAATATCAGGGTGGATTTTCTCCACATATCTGATTTCATTATCCTCACTCATATACGAAATTTAGCCAATAAAATTCCTGCAGTTTTAGTGATAAATGAGCAACTAGTGGGTGGATGTGGGAAGGGAATTTGCATCTGTTTCTGCAGAATCATGTTGCCAGGTGTGTTTCCATCAGGCAGCGTTCAGTATCACCCTGTCTGGTTTACTCTCCAGGGGGGGCATTCTGTGTGTGCTGAACAGCAGTGTAAATGGTGACACAAAATCCATTGTGAGTGTCCAGCCATGGTGGCTGTAGGCAGGCACACAGTGTTTGATCTCCCTCTTACATGAGAGATCCTTGCGATTTCCAACCAGAAATGTCTTGTGTGTGCATGTGTGCTGACTTGAATCTCCACCTTGGGCGTAGCTGTCTGAGATGGCGAAACTTGCACGCTGAGACAGAACTCAATTAATCCGAGACAGGGACTTTCACACAAGGGCAGAGAGCGATTTCAAAATCTGTCCCAGTTTCTAAGAACAGCCAGCCACGTGGCTGTACTGCGTGCCTTCTCTCACTGTGCTCAACAGGGTTGGACAGGCTTTTTGTCACCCATGGTCATCTTGCTGGATCACACAGTGGAGCCTTTATAAACGCAAATGTTGTGGTGTGGCCTGGCGGTAAATGCTGGGAGCCAGGAATCTGGGTTCTAGGCCCGTTCTGCCATGGACATGCTTTCTGACACTGAGGAAGTGACTTCCCTGTGTCCCTGGGTTTCACCATCTGTAAAATGGGGATAAGGATCCCTTGGAGGATGTTGTGATGCTTAATTAAAGCTTGTCAAATGCTTTGAGACCTTGGATGAAAGATCTTGTAGGAGAAAAGTGTTCGGATGACTTATGTAGCCAGAAGCAGGAGATACAGGGCGTAGATAGGAGGCTGAGTGATGGCACTTTGTAGATTAAAGGGTCTGACAGATCCAGTGTGATGCTGCACTTTTCTCAAAACATAATGGGATGCAGGAGCCAGGATTCTGTGCAGCATCTCTCAGGAGACAGAGCCCAGCAGAGTGAAGGGAAAGGTGCCTTTAAGTCATTGTTGTACCTCGGGAGTTCTGGCTACGGGGGCTGCATAGCCCCTTGTTTGTTAGATTCCAGGAGCTGCTTTAACTTGTGGCCATTCCATAGCCCAGAACAACTTGGAGTGCAGAGCTCCTTGGCCATGGCACATCCCCTCCTCCCATCGGGATGCCCTGGTGCCAGGGGCAGCTTAGAGGCAATGCCAGATTCCTACTGCCAGTTATATGCTGGCTGGGACGGCCCCTGCTCCCTGTTCACCCAAGGCTGTTTTGCCTACTACTGTCCCCCTTCTATTGCTGAGTGGATTGTAATGAAAAATTGAGTGAGGGTATGCTGTGCCCTGTGCCTGGCTGGCCCCCCTACAATGTGAATGTGCATCAGGGGATCCATGGGACACAGGGCTCATATTACAGACACAGCCCCCCTCAGCAGGAGCCCAGGGAAGTGAGAGACACACTTTTGCCCACAGTTTGTTGAGAAAAACATCTTACACATTCACTCCAGTATCAAAATAGTTCCTCCCAAAGCATCCGCACCGAACACGTCACTTTCCTCAACCAGCGGCCTCAGCTGTCCCTAATAAATGGTACATCACACTCCCAGTAACATAGAGCTTTAATTGTCACCTTGCAATCTGTAAACTGATTATTCCCTTCACCAGGAACTTGGATGGAGGAGGGTTTCTCTTCTGCTCCCTTGGAAGAATAGCGCATTTGCTGCTAACAACTGTTCTGATTCTGATGTCGCCTGTCCTGGGAACTCCATGGGCATCACTGGGATCCCCTCTGACTCGCTCCAGGGCAAGTGAGAGCAAGGTTAGGGCCAAGATCTGTAAAATGCACAGATTGGTGTTTGCAAAATTGGAGCAGAAGGAAAGGAAGCTCGGAGTTCGGATTTGATTCTGGTTTGGGGAAGCATCCAAACTCCTGATCATTTATCTGAATGTCTTATGACTGGTTCTCACCTACAATTGACACCAGCGTAAATCAGGAGTAACTCCACTGAGCCCATGGAGCTAGATGGGTGTAAAACCAGTTCAAGGGGAAAGAGAGAACAGCCTCCTGTTTCTGTAAAATTGGGCTGCAGATCTCCCTAGGGGAACTTTAAGCACAAAATTTATAGCACTTTTGTTCCTGCCCTAGCTAGATGTCCCCTGTGCAGTAAAGCTTTTGCTTTGCATTAAGGCTCCAGGTGCAGAAAGAACCCAAAATGGGAGGGGGAAATGTATCCAAGAGGTTCCATTCGAAAAGTAAGAAAGGGCTTGGGGAGTTTCCCATTTGTCCTTGCCTGGTTTGTCCCTTCCCACACCAACCCAAGTGTCTATTAGAACATATACATCTCTCTATCCTCACTCCCACTGTGGACAGGCTATGTCTACACCTACTAAAGTTAGTTCGAATTAGTTAATTCAAACTAACTAATTCAAACTAATTTTTGTTAGTTCGAATTAACTTAATTCGAACTAGAAAAATTTAGTTCGAACTAAACAAGTGCCATTCATGGCACTTGCTTAGTTCGAATTAGCGAATTGCATTGAGTTCAATGGGCCGGTTAGTTCAAACTAGGCAATTAGTTTGAACTAACATGGCCACATTGGTTAATTTGAACTAACTAGTTCGAATTAACCCTTAGTTTGAATAGCATATTCGAATTTATTAGTTCGAATTAAGGAAGCCCTTAATTCAAACTAATGAAAGCTTAGTGTAGCCATGGCTTTAGTTAGTTCGAATTAAGCTTCCTTAATTCGAACTGATTTGCCAGTGTAGACATAGCTAAGGTTTCATCTGTCAGGGTTGAGTTAGGATTTCAGCGCTGACAGATTTGTAACCCGGTGGTGCTGTTGGCTCTGGAGATACCTTCCATCCTTTGCCTCGAGTGCATGATGCCTTGGTGGCAGTGACATTCCCCCTTCCAGCATCCATGGCGCTGTCTTTGCAACGAGTGGTTATTTGAACTTGTGAATGTATAAAAATTCCTCATGGTGCTGGAATCTCGAAACTACTTTCTGTTGGAGCACATGTTGTCTTTGCAGACAAGTCAAGAGAGTCGTGTTGTATATTTAAAACCGGTGACTCTCTTGCCCTGTTCTCTTGTTAGAAAATTGCATGCATAGCCCCCTGGCACATACCAGTGTACAGCAAAGGGCTTTACAAGTAAATTGGATTGGATGGAGGGAGTCTTGCAACCTCAGCTTTGGTATTTCTTAGACTTAAATATTTCCCCTTGTTCCCTGTAGCTGGCTTTACTCCCGTTGACATGCCATCCTGATGAGGAGGTGGTAAGAATCACTAAATTTTGCTAGAAGTTTTAAACGAGATCTGGAAATACAACAGGAAAGAACCATTTTGCAAATCTTCATTTGAATTCAAAAGTGAATTTTAATTCTGTTGGTTTTGCAGTCCTCTCACGTTTACTTTCCACCAACATCTGAGCCTTCAAGCTTCAGTAGGTTACTTGTAAACAGCAATTTTTAAGTAGGAATATTTACCCCAAGCAAATTATGAATCTTCTGCTTAATTGTAAAATTAGCAATTTGCACTGTGGGGGTCAGGTAGTGTACATACAGCATCCAATCAAGTTACAGGAACAATAGTATCACATGCTTTCTCTTGCTAGCTACCAGCCACTCAGGTACTGTGAGGAGGAACACAGTGGACATGTTTTAAAGTTCAAATATCGACTCTTCACAATAGACTGTTTTTACAATCCACAGGCGAAGATATTTTACAACAAAAATGTGCAAATATTTTTCCTTTTCAAATCGATTTGAGAAATGTTTGACCTTGAAAACAACCTGTGGGTAGAAAATGTGGTAACATTTGATGATTAATTTGCTTATTGCAAATGATTTCCTCGGCTTTATTTCCAGCTAAATCACTTGGAAAGGTGAGGGAAGAAACAAGTCCACGTGGAGTATGGAGATCAACAAACTTTATCCTTCCTATAAACCTGTTCTCCACTCCTCTCTGATACATGTCTGTTTAAACCTAGACTGGTGTTTTAAAGAGGTATTCAGTGAAACTTGCATAGGAAACCACTGCTATGAAACAGCCTCTAATCTTAAAACATAGCCACAGAAGTATCTGTAGACACATTGGTTCTCAATCTCAGCTCACTGGTTACACAGGGGGCAGCTCAGCTTTTAATGTAGTTACTATAGATTTACAACCGTGAGTGTCAGGTGACTCGGGCACACTGAGTAACATTTTGCTCTGCCTTCGTCATCTATTTTCACCAATCCTTTGAGGGATGGGTTGTGACACAGTTCACTGTATATGGCAGAATTCTAGATGCTAGCACAAAAGAAACATTTGTGTAAAATAATCCAGCCCTTTGCATCAGAAACAGCAATCCCTAGTGATCAGAACAGGGTACTGGAAATCAAGGTTCCTGGATTTGATTCTTTGGCACAAAATGAGACGTTGGTATGTCACTTAAAATCTCTCTGCCTCACTTTGCCCACCGGTGGTAGGATAGATTTATGTGGACAGGGCTGAGTGGCTTGAGTTAATTAATGTTTTGAAACAGCCTCTGATGAAAGGTGCTTCAGAAGGGCAAAGGATTATCACCCTCCATCAAGGAGGACTAATCCAACCTCAGTTTGAAAGTCTCCAGTTGTAAATTACATACTGTAGATAAACAAAGATACATGGGTCTCTGTATGGGAGCCAGAAAGAGGCTGAGGCTGCGGCTGCTACTGTCCCTTTGAAAGCCTTTCTTTTCGATCAGACAGTACTGCAGAGTTCAGATTGTTCAATTTCCTGGTGTTTCAGCAGGCAAGTATTTATTGATGGCCCTGGGAAAGGGTCAGTGCCATCAGCTATATTTCAAACCTGCAGTCTGCTATTATCATTTCTCCCCTGAGGGGATTAGACAGGTATTTTCTTTATCTCGAATGCACAACCTGAACCAAGTTCCCATCTCAAAGAGCCCCCTCTAGGAAACGCTGTAAATCGGCTTGCAGGCCTTTTCAAATGGAAGGATCGAAAGAATCTTGTTTGTTATCTTTCGGCTTTCAAGATTCCCGGGTGCTGATTGGTAAATGGAACTCAGAGTCTCAAAGGAAAACTGGCAGTGGGAATATGGGGCAGAAGCTTCCAAACTGTTCCTGTGAGGTCATGAAGAAGAAGAGAGCCTATCCTTAGGCGAGATCACTAATCTTACATTTTCTTTCCAAATGCAAATCAGTACAGTAGATTATTCCCCAAAAGCTCACCAGTGAAATATGTGTTTGACCAAATTCATACTGGAGTAGTTACAAAAGGAGGCTGTGGAATCCCTCTCATAGGAGGCTTTTAAGAACAGGTTAGACAATACCTGTCAGGGATGGTATATATTTTGTCCTGCCTTAGGGGGCTGGACTAGGTGACCTTGCAAAGACCCTCCCAGCCCCATGCGACTATGATTCTACATTCAGCCTATTTAACTTTCCTCTGTGCATTCAGTTGAATACAGATTCTTCTTTACTTCCCACCCCACTCAAACTGTTGCCTGCTGTTGCTGTGCATTGTTAAGCATGTCCTGTGTTCAATCCCAGAGTTAGCTGAATGTATGTCTGGGTCAGCTTGTAACATTTATTAGAGCAGTTGAGTATTCTTTGGACTGAAAGGTGCTGGTTAACTTAAGTTAAAGATGAAACCTGGATACTGTATTGTCACCTTAATAAAACAGCCAATCCATATGATAACAAAAAGTATTCAAACACATGAGCATAAAAAGCCCTTTTATCTTCTGGTTTGAGAAACAGAGGTGAGCAAGTAATTTGCAATTAATAATTTTATTTAATTAATTTAGCCTTCTTCTATGCTCATGAATTGCCTACAAATGGATCACAAAATGCTCCAAGGCATTTGTTATTCAGAATCATTCATGAATTTCTGTAGCTAATTCACAAACAATTCATTCTGAATATTCACAGTTTGCACTGTCTTGGTTAGTTTCATAAGTCACATGGAATTGTTTCAGTTCTCTGATTGGGTGACTTAGGTAACACTGACTTGTGAAATTTGCAATTCAAAATTAATAGATATTCAAGATTAAAATTCACTTTTTGCTGTCAAAATGCAAATAATCACAGAAAGTGAATACAAAAGGGCCACAGACAGAGTCCCATAGAAATTAGCTTTGGAATTTCAATTAATATTTCCAATAATTTTTCCACATTCACTCAGCTCTAGAAAATAACTGTCAGAGCAATGCTCTACACAATGCTGTCTGCTGTCTATAGGGAACAATGCTGTTATGTTGAAAAAGTCAGGTTTATTACAACAATTTAGCTTGTTCAATTTTTCCTTCCTAATTAAATATAATCTTCCTAATTAAATATAACCCCTTCATTCCTATATTAGCAAAAATAAAATACAATAAAAATAAAATCCTTAGTACACTTATTAACAGCTCTCTCTCAATAGCTACTGTCCCTTTCCATAAATAATGGTTTTGTTCACATTCATTTAGAAAACATAGGAATTTGGAAGGGTGTTCAAAGGAAAATAAAATGGGGAGGGAAAAGAATGAAAAGATGAATGAAGGTTTGAGAGTTTCTTAAAGTTTAAATGAAAGGAACTGGAAACTGGAGTTCTGTGCTGATGACAAAGAAAGTTTCTTACTCATATGTCAAATTTCAGTTTCAGATGTGTGTCAGAGTGGCAAACTCTTTCACTCAAACACCCCACCACTACCAGCACCATTCTGCCCTGTAGCATTATGCATCACAGGTTTATTCATTTAGCAGCACAAACTCCCATTACTTTTTGGCAACTGGTATATGGGTTCTTTATGTGTTTAAACAGTATAATCCATTTTACAGTAATATGCTTAAGAGGTTTTCACTGTATTCCCTATAGAAACGCCTGAATTTGTGTGGCTTGGATGTACATAGTCTAAAAGGAGAGAACAAAAATGCAGTATCTTTTAGAAATGGCTGTGGATCCTTTGTAATCCATGTTAATGTTGCTATCAATTTGTAAAAATGCATTTAAATTATTAAAGGGTGAAAGACCCTTCAGCAAAGATTAGACTTGAATAGTAATACCAACCTCCCCTCCCCCCCCCCCAAAAAAAAACCCCTTCTCTTCATGTATATCTTGCTGCCAATCCACTAAACATGTGGGGAGGGCTTTAATTTGCTCTTCAAATGCCAGTCCACCTGCCATTTTGGAGTTGCTGGGTAGCTTGGAGATAGCTCTAGGGGAAAGACACCAGTAATACTGGTCTTCTAGTGCAAAAGTGTCTTCGTTTTTTTAAAAGCCTGCATATGGGCAAAATGGGACACCAGGCATTTTTCAGTACAATTGATACATATTTGGCCCTAGATCAAATGGTACTCCAGGCAAAGAGTGTCTTCAACTCTTCCCCAACCCCCGCCCTGCCCCCACCATTTGTTAAACTTCTGAATACCTGATTTTTTTATTGCACTCGTAGCTTATTTCATGACTTTGATGCACAATTTGCATACATGATTTATCCGCGTCATGTAAGATGATACATTTGCATGCTAGGATCTGTAAATCCATATTTATTCAAGCCGTATATAACCAAATAAAAAAAATGGTTTCCTCTAATCTGATGGACACTTTTTGATATTAAGAATAACTGAAATGTACTAGTAGCAAACAATTGAACTAAATAGCAACATTGGGTGGACACTGTGCCCCTTATATACTGTGGAGGCCTGGTTGACAACAATCTAGGAGATTCAAGGAAAATGTAGTTCTCAGAAAGTCTGGAAGGTTCCACAAGATTCTACAAAAGTCCAGAACATTCTTGGAGGTAATGACAAAAGAAACCACCTAGAGAATACCTGAAACATTTTACTTCAAACATTCAATTTTCTCTTTTGTCGCTAACAACAAATACACCACCCGAGTCACGTTTCCCCCAAGCCCAGACTCCCAGCCAGGATGTTTATTGGGTCACCTGCCTCTGTATCCGGCACTGCCAGTGTTCAGGTGGAAAGACCTGGCTTTTTCTTTTCTAGTTCAAAAGGTGTCTTATTTTTTTAAAAAGCCTGAATATGGGCAAAATGGGTTACCAGGCATTTTTCAGTACAATTGATATCATATTTAAAAGAGCATCAGGCATTCTTTACAGAGCTGTCGAGCTCCCATGGTTTGCATGGGTGGGATTCTAGACATCTTATGGAATAAATACAATGCAAAAATCTTGCATTGCAAGGGCACAATGCTTTGGAAATTGCCTTAAGAAGAATCCTTTATAAGGTCCTGATTCTGGAACTGTGCACCCATGTAGAGTGCCCTACTGACATCAGCGGGGTCCTGCACAGATGCAGGGGATTCGCCCGCATGGGTCTCATGCTCCGTGAGCAGCAATTGGCAGCTCTGGGTATAATTATGGCATGAGTTAAGACCAACTGCTTTGCACAACAACAGATATCCAGAAATCGATTCCTCCTGGTATTTTAGTGGCAATTATTAATTAACAAAAGAAAGCTGGTTGAAAAAATTCCATCAACATGTTTTTTTAAAGGCAAAATGGCTTTTCAGCAAAACACAAATGTTCATAGGGAAAAAAATCCATTTTCATTGACTTTTTTTACAGAAGAAAATAATCCCATCCAGTTGTAATAATAAGGGTCAGATTGAATTCAATGATCTGCGTGGAGTGGGAAGTAACCCTTATGGAAGCGTTATTTTAATTGCAGCTGTTGAGGTATCGATGCAGTCTTGTTACTTTGAAAATTGTTCTGATCACTTATTGGCGTGAATGGCTCTTCCTGCTTGTTGCCACAAGTTGTATGCTTGGAGCAATCCTGAATATTTTCAGGAAAAGACAAGCAGTGTCTCCGGCTAATATCACATCAAACAAGAGAACAACATTCCATTTTCTCTCACTAGTTGCATGCAACACTATCAAAATCTGTGCCCTTGATATCTGCCAAGCACAGAAAGTTTAAGGGTTTTTTTATGAATCTGATTACTGTCTGTTTATAAAGACGCTGCAGGGAGTCAGCGTTGTCTAGTGGTTAGAATAGGTGGTGGTGTATCACGAGGCCTGGAGTCTGTTCCCAACTGTCATTGGCTTACTGAGTGACTGGCAATTATCTCCACCGGCTACTCTTCTATGGCCCACCAACATCGTATCTTCCATTTATTTCAACGGGAGTTAGGAGCCTCAATAACTTTGAGGATCTGGCCCCAAGTGACTTGCCCAAGGTCAGAGAGTAAGTCTGTGGCAGAGCTGGGAATTAAACACACATTCTCTCTGTGCCTCTGTTTTCCCATCTGGAAAGTTGGGGCTTTCTGATCATTTGCAAACCCCATGGAGTTCACTGGATGAGAATAGACCTGTGGCTGTCATGTGTGGTTCTTACTTCTACGCAGTTCATAATAAGCAATTTTTGCTTTTGTTTTTAGAGGCCATTGTATTAACTAAATCCAGTATAAGCTTTTAGCCAGACACAAAAATATCTCTCTGATCACTGCTCAGAAAGGAAATCAGTTCAATACAGTATTGAAGGGGTCCAGACCAAGCCAGGAGAAAATGTGTGTGAATTGTGAGTAGTGCCCGTGACTATGGCTAGTGGAGACGGTGAAACATAAAGCGCCAGAGAGATGAGAAGTGCCGGGGAGGCTGTGTCTCAATCTAGTCATCTCACATTTGGAGATGGAGCTCATGCAGCTCAGGACCTGTCCAGCCAGTCAAGATGAAATAAAGACTAAGCTGATTCTTCACAACTCAGCTCCTAAATACTTTGGCAACTGATGCTAGATCAATAGCTGAGATAGAGGTGGGAGGATTCACACCAAGCTGAATTCCAAGCATGCTCTTTCTTCAGATGCTGGATAAGTCTAGAGATGAGTTTGAGCTGCAGAGTTCAGCTCCAGGGACCCCACCATCCGGTTCTAGACCTGAGCCCTCAGGGACCCCATCATCCGGTTCTAGACCTGAGCCCTCAGGAACTCCATCATCCGGCTTTAGACTTGCTTTCAGTTACAAAGATTTCATGGGGGTTCATCTTTGGCAATTATTGTTTACTTCCTTGTGCTGCTCCACTCTGGGCTGGCCCCAGGGACATGTCAACTGGCCGCTACGTGCTCAAAGTCTCCTCCCAGTGGGCATCTGTGACCCCCTCATACATACACTATGAAGAGTGAACTTGGGGTTCAAACTGTCCCACTCCTCCACTGATTGATCCTCCTTCCCTCCCCACACACCCCTGAACCTGCCCAGCTGCCAACCTCTCCTGTGGTGTATGAAGGCACGGACTCCGGCTAAGGTAAGCACGAAATCACTTTATTAGCAGGTTACAGCCATTCTTATACCCTACAGATTGTGCACTTAGTAGCTTTTCATATTACCAGGCTCACATTCAAGTCAGCAATTTCTTCAGTCCCTGACCCGGTTATTTGGCTACAGTTCCTTGGCACGTGGGCGCGCCGTGTTTTTGTTTACCAGACTGGTTCCTTGATTTCCCACGCCTCAGCTATTTTTTTAACATCGTGTTCTTGTCCTTTAGTAACCCTTTAACTATTCCTTCTTCCAAGTGTACAAGTCATGGGCCTGGATCGATACACTGCTATTGGTGGGTCTCCACACTCTCCTTTGCACTGCAGGTTCCTAAAGACTCTGCCTGAGGCCCTTCCCATCTCCCTGCAAGCGTCAGCCCTGCCTACACCTCCTGGCTTTGTTTTGGGGCTGCAAAGCCCAGATAGCCTAGGCAAGGCTCTTTAAGTATCTCTGCTTGAGCCAAGGTGTTTTCTCAAGAGACCTCCAGCCCAGCTATGCAAGTCCTTGCAATGCAGAGGCTTCATTGGACTGAACCTTATGGACACATGTAGACCTGGTCCTACTCAAATCTCTAGAAATTGGAGAAAGGCTCCTGTCCCCAAAGATCAAGAGTGTCCAGCATCAGGGCAGTCATTTGGTCTGCTCTGTGCAGCAGGGCCTGAAGCCCGGCACAGAGAGTGAACAAAAATCTACTCACACATGTACATTCTTTTCCCAGCAGTGATTCTTTTTGTGACCCAGAGCACACAGCAAGGGGGGATTATACCAGAAATATACATGATGATGAGAACCTTCTCTAGGGAAAAGAAGTGTTCAAGGCAGCAAGGACATGTCTGACCTGAGAGTACCCAGCCTGCTGCCTATCGCACCTCATAGCAAAAATCTGGAGTGTAATGGGATGCTGTGGTTTGTTCAGAGGCATTTCAGTCCTCAGCATACAATGCCAGTTCCCTGCTGCTGGTGTCAGCTCTGCCAGGAACAGGCTGCAAGGGATTGGATGGGCTCGTGGGCACTCCACATATTTTCCCACCCGCTTTGCAAGCCAGCACTGGTGGAAGCTCTCCTGCATTCAGCCTCTGGACATGTATGGAGAGTGAGATATCTACATACAGAAAACTGGAACGCAGAATTTGGTTCTGCAGAGCCTGTGGATTTGAATGGGTTATATTTCTGTATTTTTATCAATTCCAAGGCCAGAAGAGACCCCTGTGGTCATCTATGCTAATATATAGCTGTATAACACAGACTGTAGAATTTCCCCAAAATAGGAAAAACATCCAATCTTGATTTAAAACTCATCAGTGATGGAGCACCCCCAGGACCTGGTAAATTGTTCCAATGGTTAATAGCTCTCATTGTTAAAATGTACACCTTATTGCCCGCCTGAATTTATCTAGCTCCAACTTCCAGCCATTGGACTGTGGTATACCTTTCTCCGCTCGATTGAAGGGCCCATTATTAAATATTTGTCCCCCCATATAGATACTTATAGAGTGTACTCAAGCCACCCCTTAACCTTTTCTTTATTAGGGTAAATAAATTGAACTCCTTGAGTCTGTCACTAGAGGGCAGGGTTTCTGATTCTTTAATCATTCTCCTGGCTCTTCTCTGAATCCTCTCCAATTGATAACATCCTTCTTGAATTGTGGGCACCAGAAATGGACACAGGATTTCAGACATGATCACACCAATGCCAAATACAGAGGTAAAGTAACCTCTTTACTCCTACTTGAGACTCCCTTGTTTATATTTTGGGTGTCTTACTCATGAATAGGAATTGCCAGACTGGGTCAGATCACTGTTCTTGCTAGTCCAGTCTCCTGTCTCTAGCAGTGATCAAAACTGGTTACTTCAGCAGAAGGTACAAGAAACCTCACAATAAAATAAGCTGCCTATGGGGGAAGATTCCTCTAAACCACATTACTGCGTCACCACACAGTGGTAACTGTGTCGCGAAAAGCCAGAGAGATGGCTGGATTCAGCCTGGCGGGAAGTGGGCTGGTGTGTCCTGTAGAGTCGCACCACACCACCAAGTGTGTCACAACCCACAAAAGGTTGAGAACCACTGCTCTAAACTTGGACAGGTACCTATGCCCTGAGGCATAAGAGTGTTTATAACCCACATATTTCTATCCTATTCGCTGTAACTCTGGCTGTTCTCATTAGCCATCTAAGCATTTATTCCTTTTTTGAATCCTGATAAACTCTTTGAATCAAAGCTTTCTAGTGGCAATGAGTTCTACAGGTTGACTATGCACTGCATAATGCCATCTGTTATTTTGTATATTTCTCTCACATGTCCTCTTATTTGTCTGCTCTCTGAACAGTCCCAGTCTTATCAATCTCTCCTCGTCAGGGAGCTTTTTCAGGTCTTGAATAAGTTTTACTACCCATCTCTGCACCCTCTGTTTTAATTGTATCCTTTTTTGGAGATGAAGGGACCACACCTAGTCACAGTACTCCAGCTGAAGCATCCTCGAGTCCCCAAATTGTGTTAGAACCTTCTCAGCACTATGCTACATCCCATTCCTCATGCATTGTAACATTTGGCTTGCTCTGGGGGCGCCTGCTGGATTCCAAGTGCAAGGTTTCCAGGGAGCTGTCCAGAACACCACTCAAGTCATTTCCCTTTTTTGATCATGTCCTTGTCCTGTTAGAATGTGGGTATGTTTGTGGAGGTGGAACACGGTTTATCAATGAATCTGTTACTAAAACTGCATTAAATTTAAAAAGGTCTAAACAGATCCCACGGCTGCCAGCACTTCACGGGCAGAATTCACAATGGACTCAACAGATGG
>ML685764.1:27371992-27387438 GCA_007922175.1 Pelusios castaneus
TCTCTCTCTCTCTCTCTCTCTCTCTCTCTCTCTCTCTCTCTCTCTCTCAGACTTTATATTCGTTCTTTCTTTGTGCTTTCATTAGTCTGAAATAAAAGCCACTTAGACTGAAGGGCTACGTCTACACTTGCTAAAATTAGTTCGAATTAGTTAGTTCAAACTAACTAATTCGAACTAATTTTAGTTCAAATTAGCTTAATTCGAACTAGGATGGTCACACTGGAACGTTAGTTCAAACTAAGCAAGCACTTGCTTAGTTCGAATTAGCAATCCCCATTCATTTCAATGGTCGGTTAATTCAAACTAAGAAATTAGTTCGAATTAACATGGCCACATTGGTTAATTCGAACTAGTTAGTTTGAATTAACCCCTTAGTTCGAATACCCTATACGAACTTATTAGTTCAAATCAAGGAAGCCCTTAACTCGAACTAACTAAAGCCTAGTGTAGCTATGGCTTTAGTTAGTTCGAATTAAGCCTCCTTAATTCGAACTAACTTGCCAGTGTTGACATAGCCAAGGAAACATGTTTATCTCTGTGAGTCTCGGAGAACAAAACAGATACATATCAAACCACTTATTTCATCTGTTAAAGCTCCATAGAAATTATCTACAAGGACTCTAGCTACCAAAACTAGTGAAGTTAAAAAAAAACAACAAATATTTTGGCAATAAACCCTCAGACGAAATGAAATCTCCTCAGTTGTGACCATACCTGCTGTTGCAAGTATCTGAACAAGATGTCAGCAATACTGACACCCTCTGCTGCAGCTTTGAGCCTGTTTTACGCCATGGCTGAACAGATTGCATTAAATCTCAGTCACTCAATGTTAGTATCAATTTGTGCAAAGGGAATATGGATCTGCTCCAGCCAGATCTATAATTACAGTTGCTGTACTAAAGAGATGAAGCATAATGTACCCTAGAGACTCCCAAGGTGACAGACTATATAGGCAGAGTGACTGTTTACAGGCATCGGAGGACTTTGAAAAACTCTGGAAAGTTATAGGGGTCTCTTAATATTTTGTTGCCATTTTTTGGCTCAAGTTTCCTGTGCTTAGTTTGAGTTCAATGATTTCATAGTTTGGGACATGAGAATCTTTCAAATAAAGATGGGAAAGGTCAGTTTAGACATTGAGGAGTTGATGATTGATGTTTTGTTGAGCAAGTGAGCTTGCCATGTTTCAGCACTTAGATGGGAGTTTTTCCCTTTTCCACCTGTAAAGATTTATGTTAAATTTGTGTCAGGGAGATGCACTGTGAGGAAGTTATGGATTAAACTTGCCCGATACATTATTTAAGATTAAAGTGTAATTTACTGCAAAACCTGGAGCTCTTTATATTTACCCATAACATCTTGTAGAAAGAAATGTATTCAGAATTCCCCCCTATAAATCTGCTCACCTCAAAACTTTTATTACTTGACTGTCAACTGCTTGGAATTTGTCTGTGCAGTGTTATTGGTGGTTTTTTAAGTTTGTAATTCGTTCTGTCAGCGATGCTAGGACAGGGGAGGATTGGATCCCTCAGAGTAAACGCAGCAATGCCTGCCTGAGTGTGTAATGAACAAAAACAACAAACCCCCTCCTTTTACTTAGACAGCACTCCCAGTGAAGTCTTTGGGAGCAAGGACTTCCAGATTTGACTCTGCAGTTAACAGAGGAGAGAGAAGAAAGCATGATGCAATATCACATCAAAATAAATAAGACTGCAAGGTAATTAATTCTGCCTACTTCCAGTTAAAGGCTCCACTGTTTATTTACTATTGACTAGCAACTCCTGGCTAAGCTTATAATGTAAAACCATGCCCTACATGCAGAGCAGAATGGCCAGTTATTTGAGGATTAACGTACCATTAGCCATTGCTATTGAAATAAACTCTGGACACCTTTACAGGCCTGCTCTGCTCCCAGTGATGTGAATGGGATTTTGGCGCTGACTACAGTGGGGGAAGGAGCAGGTCCTTCTTTCTCCTTAAGTCAAACGATGCTCACTCTTATAGGTGTTTCTTAGGAACTTGTTGATCAAAAAAGGAGAAGCAGACATTTTCTATATATATATGACTCATAGGCCTCCTAGGAGTTACTACTGAGCCCAGTGTTTCAAGAGTTTTCAAGATCTGGCCCATAGGATGACTTCCACCTCAGTGCAAGATGCACAGGTACCATTTAAGGCCCAAAGATCTCTTGCTAGCTGTTTGCAGGGGAAAGAATTCCACCCTAATTACCATAAAAACGAAGGACACCCTTCCTTCTGTGCTTTAAAACCTTGCCCATGAAACATACCACAAGTCTGATCCTTAGGGTCTCACCTTGCAGAACTCTGTTTTGCTCAAGAAGGCAGGATTGGGCCCCACTTTTAGACGGGTCTTTATTTCTTAGCTGAAGAATATGGTTCCAGGGCACAAGTAAAGATCCCAGTAAGATTAGGGACATGGAGGAGAGCTTTTGTTTCCAGAAAGTTCCTCTTTTTCAGACACACACTTGAAGCTACTGCTCATGGAAAAGTTTTCCCAAATGCCTCCTTTCATCATAACACAACAATATGGGCTACATTATTACTGAGCCACCAAAAAGGGTTGGAATACATGGCTAGAGATTGTCTGTTTCGTTTGCACACCCTGCACTCTCATTTATTAACTTCACAAGCTTCGGTAACAAAATCAGAGTCTGCGTGCTCATCTGGAGAGATCTGGACATTTTGTGCAAGGCTTTAAAGAGACTATAAAGGCTAAAACAAAAATCTGATTATTCTCCAAAATGTATCGTGCATCTTTGTTCTAAATGCAGCAGTTTGCTCTAAGAGAAACCAGGTTGGGAAGAAGAGTCTCCAGGCACTGAGGTTGCAGAAGACTTGTATCTACTTGCCTCTGCTTTTCAGACTTATTTTTTCCCCCTTGAAACACTGCAAAATTTTCAGGATGCAAGCCTGGCTCTGTAACAATAATGATCATTTCAATTTGGGAGAGAGAGATTTTCAAAATAATCATAAATTTTGACAAGGGAAGAGGGGAACACTCCCCTTTCACACACTATAATTAACAACCAAACTTTCCAGGCTCCTATTCTCAGAGAAGCATATTTTAAAACTGTTATCTTTGATGCTTTTGGCACAAAAAAGCAAACGCACAGCAAACACTTATGTGTAATGAGAGTGCAAACACACACTGGAGCCTGTTGTAACAATTTCTCATGCAATGGTATTTAATGAAATGCCTCTTATGTGTTCTAATTAAAGCTAAAATAATTATGGTTGTTAATGCTTCACTGAAATGCCTTCTGTAATGAAATTTTATTCTTGGAATAACAATTTTCCTATAAAGGGTACTATAATGTACCACCATTTTTTTCTTTTTGCTATGTAATGACTACCATCAGTGTACCATTGATGTTGATTGGAGCTTTGCCTGAGCAAAAATTGCAAGATTAGACCTACTAAGAAAAGATTCTGATCTCTGTTAAAAACTTCAGTGAGTTACTCTGAGTTTCAACCAGAAAAATGAAGATCAGAAGTTGGTCCAAGAGGCTGACCTAAACACTGCGCAGACCTTTTTCTTAAGACACTGTACAAATAGCAGAGGCCTGACTTCTCTATTGCTCTGTGCCTAGTAAAATCATTTAAACCGGAGCGAAGTTAGTCTAAGACACAGCCACTCTGATCTGATAGGTTTTACACCCACTTTGCACTGGTGCAAATGACTGTACAAAGTAGAAGGCGACCGTGAATCAGGCTTCCATTCTTCAGTCCTTGCTCAGACAAAACACCCCTTGGCTTTAACTGGGTTCTACTTGAGCAGGATGGCTACTGCTCCAGCCTCTCACCATGAGTCTGGTTCACTTGTCACTCAGATGTTATCAAGTATATTTATTTGATAAATGTCTGCATCAATCTGAACTTCAGAAATCTGAAACTACCCCATCACCACTAAACCTTTAAAGCTGTCTGTGGTGTTTGTCCCTGTGCTTGTGTTTAATGGCTACACCAGATCAGTGGTTAAACAGCTCTATCTACATATTTTTTCTCTCTTAAACATGCTAAGGGAAGAGGTGAATATTTCATACAAGTTATTATCTTGCACAGCCGCATAAATCGATCAGTTCCTAATGTTCTCAACTATACTCAGATGAAGCTTTTATTAGAAAAATATTTTACAGAGTTGAGCTATTTTAACCACGGGGCTTTGTTTTCAAGCAGCTGGGATGTTTCACAGGTAGAGGAGGCTCTGTAGTAAATTATGAAAGACACTTTCAGCAGACTGTGTGTGTTTGCTTTGTGCTGGGCTATATTTATGGCTCAAGTTTCTGTGACTGTCATTATTTCCATCACTTTTCCTGGACACCCAAAAGAAGGAATCAGCTAAAGAAAAATCTCAGGCCTTATTCATCTGGGGCGTCCATTCTGCTGCCAGTCATGCGGGTTTACACTAGTGAAATTGTTTTCACTGGTGCCGGCAGGAGCACAGTTTGGCTCTGTCTGTGGTTTGGGGGAAGGAGGCTCGTTTGGTTTGTTTTAATTGGGGGAAGACAGGTGTGGTTTATCTTGAAAAGACAGGAGAAGAGCTGGATCTTTGGGAGGTGGGCCGTGAAAAGATGCAGTTAGTTGGGGACTTGTTTGGAGTAAATCTTTTGCACGGAATGAGATGAAAAGTGTTTTCAGAGAGACAAAGGGACGAACAATAAATCCACGGACTCCTAAGCAAAACCTGTTGTTTTCTCTCACACAGGGCGTGTTTAAGGTTTGAACCGACCTGCTCCCCCTCCCCCCTTTGGATTTGGAGTCGAATTTAACCATCCGCTCAGGTGGGACTCCCAGGATAACCCCAGGAGCCCTCGTTAGATCCAATGCGCCTTGCTAAGGTCGGTGCATTTCACAGACAGCAGCAGCGTGCTTGGCTGGGGAGATTTGGCCCCGGCAAGGTCGGGAAACGTTCGGGGTCTCGGGCTGGGAAGCCCGGTGTGCATTTGCTTTCTTTGATATTTATTTGTTCAAAGGGCGGGCCCGATCCTCAACTCTTCGCTGACTTCAAACAAAACAAATGGAAAGCGGGGCGGGATCTGGCCCCTGACTTTTTAAAGCTTAAAAATGAACACGCTCTGTAATGGGCCGGGGGCAGCCGGAGCCAGTGAGAACAGGGGGCTAGCCGATTAGGTCGGGATCTGAATCGGGGGGCCTAGAGAAGCCAGAGCCGTGGGCTAAACCAGTGGGAACGGTTGTGATTGCCCAGAAAGTAGGAGCCCTCGGTCTCCCCAGCGGGACCCGTAACTCCAGGGCCCGGGACTCACACGGAGCTTACAGACTAGTTCAGAAATCCAGTCTGGCGGCAGCGCGGCCACGGATAAATCTCTGCGGCCGCCTCGGTCCGTGGGCTTGGATCTGAGCGCCCTGGGGTCAGGGCCTTTCTCACTTCCCGGCAGAGCGGCTGGTTCTCCAGCCCCGCCAAAGGGCCCTCGGTTCTAGCCTGGCGAGTGCTCGCCGGGGTCTCTGCACCGCCGGCCGGGCCCGGAGAGTCGGGGAGGGGGGGGTTTCTTGTTTTGCAAAACCCGGAGAGAAAATCGCCTGAAAGCTGCATTTTATTAAAGCCCTTTCCAGGTGGGGGGCTGCCTCCCCGCCGGGCCCAGGGATGGAAATCCAGCTGGCCCGTCCTCCCAGCTCTGTTCTCCTGACTCGGGGCGGCTTGAAATGCGGCATCTGGCCTGCGAAGCGCAGTGGCCGGAGCGCCCCCCAAGGGGACCCGGCCGTTCTCCTTCGCCGGGAGAGAACCTCTGGGTTCGGGCTGATCCGGCTCCGCTCCGGATTCGCGTGTTCCCCCAGGCTTGGGGAGGGTGGCGGGGGTTTCCGCCGAGGGAAGATTGAAACGCTGCTAAGGAAGGTGGGGAGTAAATCCTTCAGGGCGAGATTAAATCGCCTCCTTTTCGCCCCTCGATTATTAACACTATCCGTCACATTTCACTGCCTGCCCTCCGTGTGGGGCCGCCCCCTCTCCCCATTATTCTCCCTCCACTCTCTCTCGCTCGCTTTTCAAGTTTTCCAGCCCAATCCAAAGCAACGTCGGTGCAGACTGGCCTGTCTGGTGTAAAGCACGTGCCGGGCTAAATTCGCGAAGAAGGGAAACCATTTCCTAGCCTTGGAACCGAATGCAAAGGGGCTTCCTTCGCTTTACACCGTCAGAATCCGCTTCCTCTCTTTGCAGTAATGCTTCTGCCCTCATCTTTCTAGTCTAAACCCCGGCGAGTCCGACTCCCACACCATAAACCCGTGCCAGAATGGGACTCGGCATAACTAAGGCGGATTTTTAAAAGGGGGTTTCCGCCACCACCACCAAAGAAGAGGAGAAGCCGCCGCGTTTGGTTGTCCATTAAGGATTCCCGTTTTAAAACCACCCAGAGAAGTCTGCAGTCTCCAATCAGAGCAGGGCCCTTTGCAGCCGAAGTTGCAAAGCGCCTTTCATTTTGCTTTGGCTCCTTCCAAAATACAGCGCGGTAATTGATCGCCGCTGCTTTTAGTTTGGGGTTTTTTGTTAGTTTTTTTTTTTTATTCAAATAGCTTCCCACTTTTGTCCCGCTTTACTCAGGTCTCGAAAGCAATCGCACTGTGATGGGGAGTCGCTTTTGACAGCAGACTTTGCGAGGCACCGCGCCGGCAGCGGGCTGCGCAGCGCATATTTGAAAATGGCCCTGACTTTTTAGGAACCTGAGCAGAGAATATTAAGCCGAGCCCCGAAATTCCTAGTGTCTCTGCTCTGTGCAGTGACTTGGGGGGAAGAGGGCGTTTTGTTCTTCTTGGGGAGGGGAATGTAGACGCTGGACTTTATTTTTAACCGTGCTTAACCCCTGTTGGCCCCAGTGAGCGGTGACTGCCCGTGGCGTGTGTAAAGGTTCCCAAATGGGAACAGGCAGCGAAACGCTGCCCCAGAACTATTGTAGGTTCCGGGATACACAAGGGTGAGATCACCGCTTGGCTTAGAGCGGTGCTTTCTGCCCCCCCCCGTCCCCGTCCCCCGCCCGTCGGGGCTCAGGAGACAGACACGTTCCCGGAACAGCCCGTGCACACTGCACGCCCGGTCCTGCCGCTCCGACAAGTCTGTGCAGCCCCGGACGGCTGGCCTCGCCTGCACTTCGCGGCCATGCAAAACTCGGGGGAGGGGGACCCAAGCGGGTTCCGCACAGGTTGCACGTTATCATGGGCCGGACCCGGTTTTTCAGGGGCCCAGTACAGAGCCCAGGGCTGGTCCAAGAGCCACTCGATTTGGCTTCCCTTTTCTTTCTCTTCCCAAAGCTTCCCTAAAAGAGCCGGGAAAAGGCTGAACCCGCCGGCGCAGGGCTAGCGCCCCCCAGCCAAGCGGAGTCAGCGACCCGGCCTGCCCCGGGAGCCCCACATTAACAGAGCGCTGCCCTGCGTGTGAACGGGCCCGGGGCCTGTGCGGGAGCTGGCCGGGCAGAGGTGTGTGACCGGGGCATTGACAGGCGGTGCAGTGAGTCGCACTGGGGCTGGGTCCTCCGCCCGGCCCCACTCCCCTGGCACTGGCTCCCGGGGCCGGAGGGGCGCTGTGCCTCGCAGCGGGCGGGGAGGGGGCCCGGCCTTATTCAGCACCAGGGGAATTGGAAGGACCGGATTAGACCTAAGGCCGCCTGGGCCAAGCCCGTTTCTCCTCCCTGGCTGGAAACTGACGGGGTTGGCCCCGAGGGTTCGGGTTTGTTGCCGACGGGGTTTTGCTACCCAGCGCGTCCCAGGAGACTGGGGGCCCCGGGGATGGCCCGTGTCCTGCCCGCGAGTGACAAAGGGTGCGGCTTCTGCGCTCTCTTCCCCCGCAGACACCCCTTCTTGGCCCCTGGCACCGCCATGAAATTGATCCGCAGCCAGCGGGACAGCGGGGCGACTCCGATTTCCAGACAGGCCGCTGCAGTTCTGTGGGCAAAGCCCCGGTCGGGCGCCCCAGCAGCCCGAGTGCAGTGAGCCGGGAATATCCCCGGGGCCCAGCCAGTCACACTCTATTTTTAAAAATATTTTCCTAATTGTATTTACTGTCCTGGGGAGAGCGAGACTCCCCCCCCTCCCAACACACACACAACTTCGGGGGCTCTAGCTGGCGGAACCTAGCAAATGAGATCCAGATTCGGGCCCAGCGCCGGGGAGAGGAGGAAACCGACCGGCAGATAAACAGCTGATCCCCTCCGGCCCGGCCCGACGAGGAGCTGGGTCTGGTGCCTCGCTAAAAAACCCACAACCGAAGCCCTGCTCCGCGCCTTTCTTGCGCCTCTGCTTTCCTGGCTCTTGGAGGCCCCGATCCAAGCCTAGTGAAATCCATGCAAGACTTCCCATTGACTTCACGGGCCTTTGGATCAGGCCCCATGTCCACAACTTGTCACTAAGCCTGGGCCTGTTCGGAGAGGGCTGGGGAGAGACTCTTTAGTCCCCCTCGGAGAAGGAAGAGACCCAGCCCCCCATCAGGCACAAGGCTGTCTGGTTCTGGCTTTTAAAGGCATCTGGGCGATGCAGATTAAAGGTAAGGTAACTGGCAGCCACAGCTAGCCCCTCTGCCCGGATCCCAGAGAGGGGCCGCCCTGGCTGCGCGGGGAACAGGTTTGCTGGGAATGGGAAGCGTGTGAAGCGCCCTGTGCGAGCTCGGGCCTTGGGAGAAAGGCGCGCACGGCTCAAAATAACGCGCCACCTCCCTCCCCCCCAGCTGCTGCCTTTGTATGTGACCTCCCCCCCCCCCAACCCCCGGGCAGCTCTGAATTGCCCGGTGCCGGGACTGTAGTAAATCCACACCTCGGCCTGAAGTCGGGTCCAGCAAGACAAGGCCATAGGCTTTGGCGGCGAGTCCACTTAATCAGGGCCTCCCCTGCGCTTTCCTGCCCTCTGCGCTCCGACATTGTTAGTGCTTTATGAGGCAGCACATACCCCGCGGCAGAGAGGATGCATTTGAACGCCGGGCAGGCCCCAAGTAATTACTTTTAACAGGAAAAAACGCGGGTCGCTGCGAGAAAGCGGAGATTGGATCAGGCCCCGAGTCCGGAAATTGGAGCCCGGAGTGGCGAGTCCTCTCGGAGCCGGTGTGAAATGCGGATCAGGAGAAGAAATGGGGGTGGACGTGGGGTTCGCACTCGGGGCACACTGTGCTGCCCCAAACCGCGCCAACGCCAAAGACTGCGAGCTCCCCCCTCCTAGCCGGGGGGGAACAGGGCTCCCTCCCAGCGCCGGCCCAGAAAGGCCACCCATAACAATAAAGGGCCCACGTTTTCAGCCTTACCTTTCTTGATCACCGACTGGTCCAGTAAATTCAGCCCCGTGTCATCCACCGCCTGCAAACACGCAAGACAAAGCTATTAGGGGGCAGCCGCGAGGTGTGTGGAAACGCGGCAGCGGGGATCTCAGCCTTTTAAACGGGCCCGGGGAGCGGCACCCAGACCCTGCAGAGCTGGGCTTCCCGGGGCTTGTTTAAAGAGAACTCGAATGAGATCAATTCGATCCGAAAAATACTGGGCTTGCAAACGGATCCGTACTGCGGTCCTGAAACACCCACTCCGGGCCATTTCGGCAGAAGTTTTACGATTCAATCTGCACTGGGGGCCAGAAGCCAGTGGGGCTGTCTGGGTGGGCCGGGCCGGGGTAGGGTTAGAGTTTACCCGGTCACTCGACAACCAAAACCGGCCCGGTTAACTCGCGAACTAATTCCCGTGCAAGCGGGGAGGGAAAAACCAGATCCTTTGCCATGGCCTCCAAGGGGCAGAGAAACAAATATTCCGAGCTGTGCGCCGGCCGGAGAGGAATGACTTGTACCCTGAGTCCCAGGGTCGGAGCGAGCCCGACAGGGGAGGCGATATTTTGTTCGTGGGCAGACCTCTTTTTAAAAGGGAAAGACGACCTAGCTGGCTGGGTGCTTTTCACTGCTTGCCGTACCATTTATTTCCCCATCCGTGCTGAGAAACCAGGGCACAAAAAGGAAAGGCCTATTCCCCAAACACCAAACGACTTTTCCAAAAAGCAGTGGAAGTGCCCTCAAAATCTCCCGCCCCTCTGCTGGCCGCGGGCTCGCCGGGGTAAAGACATGCTGGGCGAGGTGAAGCCGAGCCGGACTTTCACTAATTCGATGGCGAATGAGAAGGGTCCCGATCCCCTCGCTGCGCTCTTTGTTAGCAGCCGCCGGCCCCAGGAAAGCCGTGCTGTGATCAAACCGAAGGGAACCGGCACGTCTAGAAGCTGCTGGTTCGCTTTCAAAGAGCGAAAGGGTGTTTTGTAAATATCTCTGGGCTCCGTGCGGAGGAAAGGGGAGAAGACAGCGAGCGGTCCCGGACGGGGAGGTTCAGATCGCAAAGGAAAGGCAGTTTCTTTACAGGAGGAAAGAGAAAAGGATCGGAGCGGGGGCGTCGATCCGGGGAAAGCGACTGAACGCGCCGCAGACCAGATCTTACAGGCAATCAACGGGCCCCTTTGGGAACAGCAGACCCGGATCTTTAGAGACGTTTCGCCAACAGAAATGTCTCCCCGAGGCCGGAGAAATGTATTTCCAGATCTGAGCGCCCCAGCCCGAGCCCCGGCGTTTGGGGGGAAAGTGAAGCAGCATCGAAAACGAATCGTTGACATGGGGGGAAAGTGGCCTTTCAGAAGCGAAGCCGACCCGCCGCTTTGGAAAATGAACCAGCTGGCCGGCCGGAGCGCTGGTTCTGCCCTGGCCTTCTGCGTTCACACCGAATGTAGCCGCGACCGGCTCTGAAATGCCAGCGGCGCATTTTCTCGGGGTCCCTTTTGATTTCACTCTCCCGGCGGCCTGAGCCGGACAAATAAACCCCAAATCCCCGGCCCGGCTCCCCGAACAGCGGGTGGCAGCTGTGTGGTTCACTCTCCCTCTCCTAGCGCCTCTTTCAGACAAAGGGCTCCCCCTGCTCCCCACTTTCCAGTCACACCCGCCCCGTTTTCATCGCTTTCTCCAACACCCCGTTCCCCGGCAGGGCCACGGGAAGTCGCTTCGAGGGGCTGGTCCACAGCCCAGCCCTAGGGGTTGGGGGGACCGGTCCAGGGATGCGAAGGGGGCAGCTCACTGAGGTCCGGGACCTGCACTGTCCCGGCCGAAGAGAGGCTGGCCCGGTTTAATCTAGCCCCCTCGGTTCCCCTCCCCGCCTGGGGGCCTGACATTACTTTAAACGGGACGTTTGGACGGCCCCCCGGTGCCCCCCAAGGCAGGTCAGGTCGGGGGGAGGCCGAGCCCCGAAGGGAGCCGCCACGTACCTGGATGTCCTCCAGGCTGTGATGGCCGAGCCCGTGGAGGCCCAGCGGCCCGTCCCCGAGCCCGTGGCCGCCGTCGGCCAGGCCGTGTAGCAGGCGGGGGACCCCCGGGTATTCCCGGCGGGGGTCCAGGCTCAGCGCCCGGTGACTCTGAGAGAGCAGCCCCGCCTCGTCCTGCCGGGCCCGCTGCGAGTGCCAGCCGGGCTGCTGGTGCTGGTGCATGGGGCTGATGGTGCTGTACGGGTCCGCCAGGTGCGGGTAGCCCTCCTGGCTCTGCGAATAGGCCATGGGGGGCTGCGGGTAGGGCGGCGGGAAGTAGGGGGGCTGGAAGTCCGAGGCCGGGGTGTGGCAGAGCGGGGGCGCCGAGGAGTAAGCCGCCTGGTTGAGGGAGGAGAGCTGGGAGAGGCGGCCCCCGCTGGACGCGGCGTTCAGCCCATCGGGTCGGTCCTGCGGAGGCAGAGAGAGAAGAAAGAGGCCGGTCAGGGGAGCTGAGGACCCGGCTCCCAGGCCACCTGGCCCGGCCAAGGGCTTCCCCGGCCTGGCAGGGCGCTGCCCCCTGGCTCCAGCGCCTGCCACACCTTGGCCGCCTCCCCCGCCAGGGGCCCGGCATCCGCCTTGCCCCCCGGCTCTGCCCCCCTTTGCAGGGAGAGGGGCAGCCGGGGACCCCACCGGGACGCAGAGAATGGCCCTAGCCGCCGGGCAGGTCCCTGCACCCGCCTGCCGCAGCCTCTTTCCCTTCCTGCCTCCACTTCCCACCCCCGCAAAACAAAGCGGCAGCGAGGGGCACCCCGGGCTCCGACATCTGGCCGGAGTTAAAGGGGGAAATCTTTCAGGAGCAGGGAGAAGCTGCCTCAATTCAATTGCTGGAGAGGGCGGCCCAGGTCCCCCCTTCTCTCTCCAACTTACCATGGCTGAGTAAGTGTGAACTAACATCTGTGCGGGGGGGGACACCCTACAGGAAGGTGCCCAAGTAGAGATGTGGAGGAATAAAAGAAACCCCGGTAACAATCCTTTAAAATCGGGTGCAGGCCAGCAGCTCCATGGAGGAAAATCCCAGATCCAGTGGGGCGGGTGGCTTTGTTCCTTAAATTACCAACTAGTTCGGGTTCAAAGTGTTGCAGAGTGTTCCCATCTCCCACTCCTTCTCCTCTGAGCCCAAACCAACTCCATGCACTCCAATTATAGCGCCGGGAGCGCGCCGAGAGCGCCGGGCGCGCGCCTTAAAGAGACAGAGCGGGAGCTCGCCTTTTTTCTTTAATGGACAGGGGAGCGGTTCGTGTCCCTTTCTGGGGAGGTGGGTTTTCGGTTTGGTTTTGTTTCCAAACAACCACTACGTCCAGGGAATCATTCTTTTAAAATCAGTGTTGATCTCTCTTTCTCAACCCCGGGAGATCCGTTTACGTTTAAATTACACTGGGTTTAAAAAACAATCCCCACACAGATACTTGAGAGAGATTTTCCAGGAAAAGTAAAATTTGTGCTTGGAATTTTTCCTCGTGTTTTTAACCAGATTTGTCTCTTTTTCGCAGCATCCGGACTGGGCACCAAGCAGGGCCGAATGTAGGGAAAATTCAGGGGGATGTCAACCCGAGAGAGACACCTCAGGAGCTGGTCCTCTAAGTGGGATTTGGAACAGGCGCGTTCGCTCCTGCTCTGCTTGGCTGGATTTTATCCGTTTCTGTCCCGGGGGGGGGGGGGCTTTCCAGGGGGTTCATTTCTTGCATTTTTGTTTTGTTCACAGACTATATTTAGCAAAACTCCTCCCCCCCCCGAACCAAACCCGGATTTTGGGGTGGCCGCCGGGCGATCCTTGGCCTTGCAGCTACCAGCCAGCCTGCAAAGATCCTCTGCAAATGTTGGGTGTTTTCCCCCCAAATCCACTCGTGTCGGCGCTGCCCCGAGGGCTGGGGGGCGTTGCTGGAGCACAGGACGATTTCACATGGCCGGGTAGTGGCTGCGCTGGGGAAGTGGATCGCGGCTCAAAGGAAACGCTGTGTTGCTCCAAGGTTTAATTTCATTAGCCTGAGCAAGGTGTTAATTTTTCTCCGGCGAGGGAAGCGAAATCCCCAGCAGCAGCCTCTGAAACCTATCGAATCACCTTGCCTCAAAAGCCGGGCTCGGCCGCGGGGTCATTGCGAAATCTACGAATGAACTCCCCGAGTGACCAGAACAAACACAAACAGGAAACTTCGGAGCAGCGGCCGATTCACTCCCCGGGTTCAAACCCGGCAGGAAAACCTTCCTGGTGCGGCCGGGTTTACAAGAAACACCTCCACACACACACACTCCACTTTCCAAAGCCTCCCAGACACTCGCCCCGCCGGGGTCACAAAGGCGTGTTAGCCTTTCACACAGGCCCCCAGGAGCGTCCACACACATTCTGGGCCTCGGTTTCCTTTCCCGGTCCTGCTAGTGGGCCTCTCAGCCCTGGTGGAAATGAATCTGAATCCCATCCGTCCCGAGATCCAGTCTCGGCTGTGGCCAGCCCCTTGTCCCGGGCCAGGGAAGAGGAGAAATGTCTGGAGCGCCCTGCAGACCGGCTCCCCTTTGCCTCCCTTTGGTCCTTACCGTCCGGGGCTGGGCGGGAAGCGCAGAGTCCGCCCTGGCTCCCGGGCACGTTAGCGGGGTCTCTGCCGCGAGCTAGCCCAGCTCAGGACCCGACCCTCGAGGACCAAACGCAGCTCTGCAGGCCCGGCCAAGGACTTCGGGCTCGGCTGGAGGTGTCCACACGCGCTCCCCTGCCGCCCGGCGACGCGGGTGTGTGCGGGCAGAGCCCGGGTTTTGCAGCCTGGGCCGAGGCTCTGCCGGGCCTGGGGAGGGCCGGGACAGGAGTGTGTTTCCGTGGGAATTGAAAACAACGAAATCCGCCTGGAAAGGACTCGGGCTGGGGAGTGCGGGGCCAGACAGGTCCCGGGCTGGGAACTGCCGATCCCGGCCCTGGACGGAGGCTCCGGGCGAGCTCAAGTGGGTCAGCGAGGGCGCGGGGCGACTGAAGAAGTTAGGAGACGCCCCATTACATCTCGGATCGCCAGGGGCCTTTTTAGTGAGAACATTCACACCAGTGTGTCCACACACACACAAACACGCACCAGTGTGTCTGCACGCGCACACACTCACGGTTGTCCACACACGCACAAACACGCATAGCAGTGTGTCCACACAAACACGCCTGTCCACAAACACACAAACACAGCAGCCTGTCTGGACGCACACACAAGCACGCTTGTCCACACACGCACAGCAGTGTGTCCACAGAAACAAACACGCCTGTCCACACACACACACAAACACACACTAGTGTGTCTGCACGCACACACACGCACGTTTGTCCACACATGCACAAACACGCACAGCAGTGTGTCCACACACGTACAACACACCGGTGTATCCACACACATAGAAACACGCCTGTCGACACACACACAAATGTACCTCTACACACTTTTATCACTACTCTACATAGCGACACGCCAACGGATCTCTCTGCCGTTGTACTCCGAAGGATGCCCCTGTCCTTGTAATCGGACACACACAGAAAGGCAATTGCACACCTAATGTAGCTAGGCGCACACCTGTGTCACACACACACACACCACCCGTGACTCACACGAATCCCTCTAGAGACACGTTGTCTGCCTTTCCCTACCCACCTACACAAACATCCCCCGCTAGCTATACGCAAGAGAAAGAAACACCCGTGGGAACGCGTTTCCCAACGGCGTATTGCCCCGTTCTCCCTCCGGTTACTGGCTTTGGAGAAACCGGATCAACTTTGTTTAACAGCCCTGGCCGCCCGGAGCGCAGGGCCCCGCTCCCGAAGCGACTCGTTCGCCCGGACCCGCAGCTCCCCACCTCCTGCGGGAAACTGCCAGAGCCGAGGGGGAGTCTTGGGGCAGACGGAACAGCCCCGGCCCGCGGGCAGCGGAGAACGGAGTGGCCCGAAATCAAGGTATTTCCCTGGCAATAGCGCTAGGGAGGATCCGTGAAAGAAACGTGTCAAACGCGGCGCGGAGAATCAAGGGCCACGGGCGGAGCGTCTTGGAGCTCAGAGGCTCCGGCCCCTTCCCAGCCACTAGAGCAGGGAACTTTTCCGTTCTTTCTCCAAGGCCCTGCCCCGCGCCCCACTCGCTCTGCCCGGCGCTGCTTCGCCTCCCAGGCGAGGGGCAGAGAGCGAGGGGACACACACACACACACACACACACACACACACACACACACACACAC